>OY720463.1:13356143-13551143 GCA_963082715.1 Harpalus rubripes
ATACAATACATACATACAATACATACATACAATACATACATACAATACATACATACAATACATACATACAATACATACATACAATACATACATACAATACATACATACAATACATACATACAATACATACATACATACATACATACAATACATACATACAATACATACATACAATACATACATACAATACATACATACAATACATACAATACATACATACAATACATGACATACAATACATACATACAATACATACATACATAATACAATACATACAATACATACATACAATACATACATACAATACATACATACAATACATACATACAATACAATTACATACATACAATACATACATACAATACATACATACAATACATACATACAATACATACATACAATACATACATACAATACATACATACAATACATACATACAATACATACATACAATACATACATACAATACATACATACAATACATACATACAATACATACATACAATACATACATACAATACATACATACAATACATACATACAATACATACATACAATACATACATACAATACATACATACAATACATACATACAATACATACATACAATACATACATACAATACATACATACAATACATACATACAATACATACATACAATACATACATACAATACATACATACAATACATACATACAATACATACATACAATACATACATACAATACATACATACAATACATACATACAATACATACATACAATACATACAACATACAATACATACATACAATACATACATACAATACATACATACAATACATACATACAATACATACATACAATACATACATACAATACATACATACATACATACATACAATACATACATACAATACATACATACAATACATACATACAATACATACATACAATACATACATACAAACATACATACAATACATACAACATACATACAATACATACAATACATACATACATACATACAATACATACAATACATACAATACATACATACAATACATACATAAATACATACATACATACAATACATACATACAATACATACAATACATACAATACATACAATACATACAATACAATACATACATACAATACATAATACAATAATCATACAATACATACATACATACAATACATACAATACATACATACATACAATACATACAATACATACAATACATACAATACATACAATACATTAATACATAATACATACAATACATACAATACATACAATACATACAATACATACAATACATACAATACATACAATACATACATACAATACATACAATACATACAATACATACAATACATACAATACATACAATACATACAATACATACAATACATACAATACATACAATACATACAATACATACAATACATACAATACATACAATACATACAATACATACAATACATACAATACATACAATACATACAATACATACAATACATACAATACATACAATACATACAATACATACAATACATACAATACATACAATACATACAATACATACAATACATACAATACATACAATACATACAATACATACAATACATACAATACATACAATACATACAATACATACAATACATACAATACATACAATACATACAATACATACAATACATACAATACATACAATACATACAATACATACAATACATACAATACATACAATACATACAATACATACAATACATACAATACATACAATACATACAATACATACAATACATACAATACATACAATACATACAATACATACAATACATACAATACATACAATACATACAATACATACAATACATACAATACATACAATACATACAATACATACAATACATACAATACATACAATACATACAATACATACAATACATACAATACATACAATACATACAATACATACAATACATACAATACATACAATACATACAATACATACAATACATACAATACATACAATACATACAATACATACAATACATACAATACATACAATACATACAATACATACAATACATACAATACATACAATACATACAATACATACAATACATACAATACATACAATACATACAATACATACAATACATACAATACATACAATACATACAATACATACAATACATACAATACATACAATACATACAATACATACAATACATACAATACATACAATACATACAATACATACAATACATACAATACATACAATACATACAATACATACAATACATACAATACATACAATACATACAATACATACAATACATACAATACATACAATACATACAATACATACAATACATACAATACATACAATACATACAATACATACAATACATACAATACATACAATACATACAATACATACAATACATACAATACATACAATACATACAATACATACAATACATACAATACATACAATACATACAATACATACAATACATACAATACATACAATACATACAATACATACAATACATACAATACATACAATACATACAATACATACAATACATACAATACATACAATACATACAATACATACAATACATACAATACATACAATACATACAATACATACAATACATACAATACATACAATACATACAATACATACAATACATACAATACATACAATACATACAATACATACAATACATACAATACATACAATACATACAATACATACAATACATACAATACATACAATACATACAATACATACAATACATACAATACATACAATACATACAATACATACAATACATACAATACATACAATACATACAATACATACAATACATACAATACATACAATACATACAATACATACAATACATACAATACATACAATACATACAATACATACAATACATACAATACATACAATACATACAATACATACAATACATACAATACATACAATACATACAATACATACAATACATACAATACATACAATACATACAATACATACAATACATACAATACATACAATACATACAATACATACAATACATACAATACATACAATACATACAATACATACAATACATACAATACATACAATACATACAATACATACAATACATACAATACATACAATACATACAATACATACAATACATACAATACATACAATACATACAATACATACAATACATACAATACATACAATACATACAATACATACAATACATACAATACATACAATACATACAATACATACAATACATACAATACATACAATACATACAATACATACAATACATACAATACATACAATACATACAATACATACAATACATACAATACATACAATACATACAATACATACAATACATACAATACATACAATACATACAATACATACAATACATACAATACATACAATACATACAATACATACAATACATACAATACATACAATACATACAATACATACAATACATACAATACATACAATACATACAATACATACAATACATACAATACATACAATACATACAATACATACAATACATACAATACATACAATACATACAATACATACAATACATACAATACATACAATACATACAATACATACAATACATACAATACATACAATACATACAATACATACAATACATACAATACATACAATACATACAATACATACAATACATACAATACATACAATACATACAATACATACAATACATACAATACATACAATACATACAATACATACAATACATACAATACATACAATACATACAATACATACAATACATACAATACATACAATACATACAATACATACAATACATACAATACATACAATACATACAATACATACAATACATACAATACATACAATACATACAATACATACAATACATACAATACATACAATACATACAATACATACAATACATACAATACATACAATACATACAATACATACAATACATACAATACATACAATACATACAATACATACAATACATACAATACATACAATACATACAATACATACAATACATACAATACATACAATACATACAATACATACAATACATACAATACATACAATACATACAATACATACAATACATACAATACATACAATACATACAATACATACAATACATACAATACATACAATACATACAATACATACAATACATACAATACATACAATACATACAATACATACAATACATACAATACATACAATACATACAATACATACAATACATACAATACATACAATACATACAATACATACAATACATACAATACATACAATACATACAATACATACAATACATACAATACATACAATACATACAATACATACAATACATACAATACATACAATACATACAATACATACAATACATACAATACATACAATACATACAATACATACAATACATACAATACATACAATACATACAATACATACAATACATACAATACATACAATACATACAATACATACAATACATACAATACATACAATACATACAATACATACAATACATACAATACATACAATACATACAATACATACAATACATACAATACATACAATACATACAATACATACAATACATACAATACATACAATACATACAATACATACAATACATACAATACATACAATACATACAATACATACAATACATACAATACATACAATACATACAATACATACAATACATACAATACATACAATACATACAATACATACAATACATACAATACATACAATACATACAATACATACAATACATACAATACATACAATACATACAATACATACAATACATACAATACATACAATACATACAATACATACAATACATACAATACATACAATACATACAATACATACAATACATACAATACATACAATACATACAATACATACAATACATACAATACATACAATACATACAATACATACAATACATACAATACATACAATACATACAATACATACAATACATACAATACATACAATACATACAATACATACAATACATACAATACATGCAATACATACAATACATACAATACATACAATACATACAATACATACAATACATACAATACATACAATGCATGCAATACATGCAATACATACAATACATACAATACATACAATACATACAATACATACAATACATATAATCCATACAATACATACATCTTCTTAGAAATAGATAACTAAAAAAAAAGTTTCATATAGGTACATAATAACGAAACCCAAATTTATACAACCACGTTATTCTATAGAGGATACCAAATAAAAATTGTTTAAAGGTTTTTTTCCGTATCTCTCATAATAAGCGAGCTTCAAAACAATCAAATACAAGTTTTAGCTTATAACTAAAAATTAAAACACTTGAAAATTTCTATGATGATTACCTAGTTTCTCTCAAACAAAACATTGACTAAGAAATGTGCGAACGGTTTTGCGCTATGAAACACATTTAACGAATTACGTTTGATAATATTTAAGATGTCCCATTTTGTTTTTTCGGTCCGTGTATTTGTTATCTGCCATTTTTAGGCTTATATTACTGAGTCATTCATTAAGTTTACTAAATTTAAAAATGAAACCAAAACTGAAATACAGGTCCTTAACATTTTAAAACTTATGTTTCATAATATATATAAATAAGTGTGAAAATGAAAGAATTATTTCTACATACATGCAATCCGGATACTTTTTCATGTACAATTTCCCCGGTGCAACAAGAAAATGTCATACTGAAGGGAATGATAGTAAATAAGATAATCAACATTAAACTTGCTAACAATGCTCTAGTATTCCTCCAATGATATGGAGCATATTGCAATCTTTGGGCATAAACTTCGGTAGAGAGTTTTGTTCCAGATACATATTCTATAAAAGATGTGTCGACAACAAATTGAGCAGCAAGAAAACCAGATTCGAAATAATATTTAAATTCTGAAATTTAATAATGATTATTCAGTATGCAAATAAAAATGTGTGTACAGTATGTCCACTGTAAGCGGTCTACAAATGCAAACTTTCTTATTTGATTTTTAACTGAGTGTCACGTCGCGAATCTAGGGAATTTTGCATGGCACAAAATTGACCCTTGTGTTGCACTCTCTGCGCCAGCAATGAGTGCCCGTGAGGTGACACTTTGTAAGCGCCCGCACGGTGCAAATATTTCATCATTACCGATATCTGTGAACAAAGAATGTCACACCCAGTTATGGATAATAAGCCATGATGGACGCAGATTACGGGAAATGGTACTTTACTTGAAGCTCAAAATAGTTTTCTTCGAAAAATACTTTCAAATGTTATTTTTTCGACATTTGTGTTATTATAAAAATTAAAGATTATAAAATTTTCTACAGATTTGCGTACATACTTTTTCTATATATTTTATGGATAACTTTATAAAATTATATTATATATGTATAGTTTAAATCCCGGAGCCTACACTTTAAACGAGCACAACTCCTTGGTTACACAGTTCATATCATAACTGAATGTAACTGACAGATAAATGTCGCTGTCAAATAACTAATCATTTCAAATTATTAGCAGTAACGTTTAAAAAAAATAGTAAATAGAACTATGGTTATATGGAATGGATCTTAAAACAGTTTCCAGCATAACTAAAATGAAATAGCGGGAGGTATTGTGTTGGCCACATCAGATGTTTACCTCCCGCCAGAACGTAAGTAAAGGAGGTAAAGAAATCGTGCCAAAAATTCGATGGTGAGTTTTCAGTAAATAAGTACGAATTAGGGTCCCCCACAACACGTTTTTCTATTTTTACGATGATGTGTGTGTGTGTGTGTGTGTGTGTGTGTGTGTGTGTGTTTGTGAGTGTGTATGCGTGTGCGTGTGTGTGTGCGTGCGTGCGTGCGTGTGCGTGTGTGAGTGTGTTTGTGTGTGTGTGTGTGCGTGCGTGCGTGCGTGTGCGTGTGTGAGTGTGAGTGTGTTTGTGTGTGTGTGTGTGTGTGTGTGTTTGTGTGTGTGTGTTTGTGTGTGTGTGTATATGTGTGTGTGTGTGTGTGTGTGTGGTGTGCGCGCGTGTGTGCGTATGCGTGTGTGTGTGCGTGCGTGCGTGCTTGCGTGCGTGCTTGCGTGCGTGCGTGTGTATCTTACAACAAACTTCCAAATATTTCTATTTTCCGTATTTAAGCTTTCTGCATTCATGTAATTTTGCGTAAAATTGGGTAACCGGAAGTGATACATTACTTCAAGCCCATATCAGTTCTTAATGAAAAACTGTATTGAAATATAATCCAAAACTTTTTAGTTTTAGTATTTAAGACTTTTGTATCAAGGGGAACAACATGTTAGATTTTACCTAAAATTAAT
The DNA here is from genome assembly GCA_963082715.1 of Harpalus rubripes. NCBI lineage: Eukaryota > Metazoa > Arthropoda > Insecta > Coleoptera > Carabidae > Harpalus > Harpalus rubripes. The sequence continues at coordinate 13,363,581 of OY720463.1, forward strand.
AAACCAGAAGTGATACTTTACTTGAAACTCTGAACAAATTTTCGTGAAAAATAAATTGATACAATCCAAAACTTTTCAAATTTGATATTAAAGACTTTTATTTTAATGAGAACGACATACTAGATGTTTTCTAAAATTGATAAACCGGAAGTACTACTTTACAGGAAGCTATAAACAGATTTTCCTGAAAAAATATATTAAAACATAATTCAAAACTTCTCAAATTTGGTATTTAAAACATGTGTATAATTTGAAGCAACATTATATTTTGCCTATACTTATATGATACACCGGAAGTGGTACTTAATTTGGTGCTCTTAACAGATTTTCGAGGAAAAACAATAAAATATAATCTAAAATTAGGTATTACAGACTTTTCTATTTATTGAAACAACAAATTAGATTTTGTTTACAAACGATCAACCGGAAGTAATACTTTACTTAAAGCTCATTGCTATTTCAAACATGGAATTGACGGGAGGTCATGTGTTGGCCACATCAGATTTTTTTTATATTAGTGCACAGGCAGCAGTAATTCTATTGTTCTTGCTTTTGTTGTTTCTATAGCAACATTGTTCTTTTTGTATTGAAATAAGAAATATATTTAAATATTAAAACTTGAAATAACTCTTTTGTTTTTAATTTTAGAGGCATAGTGATAATGAACTTTTATATTCAGAAAAAACAATTTAAATGGTACCATTTTCAGTATGGCATTCTATACAGGGTGTCCCATAACTAAAGTACATATTAGAAGGGCATATAGTTCTTAATGGCCTGATTAAGGAACAAAAAGAATTTTTTCAAAATACAAAAATTAGTTTTTGAGGTTTTTGAAGAAAACAGTTTTGGGATACTGGTTGAATAGGTAGTTTTAATATTAAATATTACGTTGTATTATATCTAATTAATAAGAAATGTTTGCATAATATAATCATTTCATTAGGTTTCTAGTAGCCGGCCACATAAATTGTGTTTCTTATAACAGTTTTGATATTGCTCTTCCGATTATTGTTACAAATATGAATGGTTACAGTAACAGTGAGTTAGTGGATATGTTGCGAATGTATGGCAACGCAGGGCAACACTGTAGATTAGCTCAGCGTTATTACGCTGAACGTTTTCCAGGACACTGGTTCTTTGCAACCTAATCGGGGAAGAGACGGCGGGGCTCATCGGAGACCAGTAAATGTTGAAAATGCTGTCTTAGATTTGGTACGCAATGACCCAACAATCAGCATAAGGAGAATATCTCGTCAACTACGAGGTGTACCACGAATGACAATTTGGAGAATTTTAAGAAATAATAATTTACATCCTTATCATTTTCAACGGGTCCATGCGTTAATTGAACCCGATCATTACTCTCGAGTAAGGTTTTGTGAATGGCTTCTAAACCAACATGCTCAGGATGGCAATTTTACGTTAAAAGTAATAATTTCCGACGAAGCGATATTTACTCGTGATGGTATACATAATTTTTTTTCATTACATACACATCTCCCAAACTTAATTTGTGTGACAAAGCTTTACGTAATTGCATAAATTAATTTCATTGTTAAATTATTTTTTGTAATAGTTATAACTAATTTCACTATTTCAAATATTATAGTATCCAGGGGTACAAAAAATGTTCTTCTTAAGTGAACTACCCTTAATTATAGGAATTTTGAAAAAATTCTTTTTGTTCCGTAATCAGGACATTAAGAACTATATGCCCTTCTAATATATACCTGAAGTTATGGGACAGCCTGTATATAAAAAAATATTTTGTTGAATAAGTCGCGTATTTGATGTTTAATTGCTTTGCATTTTTCACCGTTGAATTTGTCATACAATATCGCCCGAATTTGTCCATTTAACAGTATTTCTATCTCTTCAAATAAGAAAGTTAGCAAATGGTGGCCCGCTTACAGTAGACACACTGTACAAAAATATACGGCGCAGTGACCAGTACACTGGCTTGCAAAAATAATCGCGCACATGAAAGTTATTGGAAGATTTCCGATCAAGGTCATCGCAAAAGAATGGATATAACACGTTTGTTTTTCAAAAATTCATATTGTTTCGACTAGGTTAAGACATTCCATTTTAACACGATGCTCGTTGTTGACAATACTTTCGATGTAACGCTCGCTGTAACGTAAGTTTATCTATTATTTCAAATATATTACCTGAATTCATTGCCGTACGAATAACGTTATTTTTTCTCAGTATCACTGACATTGACAGTGGTTCAGTATCATATTTTTCACATATTTGATTTTACATGTCCTAATATACTTACCAGTTGTTTTAGGTTTGAATTTAGAATACTTTTATTATAACATATATTTTTACGTTATACTGCATCGTAAACGTCTTATTACATAGCTCTGTCTCTAGTGGTAAAGAAAGATTTTACGGGCTGTTAACACCATACCAACATGTATACAGATTTATTTATTTATTATTTCACTTCGCCATATGTTTTCAAAGACTATTTCGATCAAATAGTTTAATGTATCGTGTTGCAGGTTCCAAATAATTTTTTTGAATTATTTACGACACAGTATATCATAAAACATTGTACAATGCTCAACCGTTACCCGAAATTTACGTGCTCGCACCTCAGATGAAAGAATAATTATATAGATGGAGTCTCAGCGCACAGCTGTAAAGCCAAGCGGGGTAGGGGTGTCCGCCATCTTTGTATGTCCACTCTGTGACAATACATCTATTATATCATCAAACAGAAAGACTGGTTTCATCGGATTTTTAATTTGCATTAATAGTTTAAAAAATATGTATAAAGACTTAGTAGAGAATGAATCACTTCTGAAATATATTCCCACCTACAAATTTAATCAAGATCATTTGGAGATATTTTCGGTTATAAGAGCACAAGGAGGATATAACAATAACCTGACGTCTCGAGAGTTTGCTGCAGCTTATAAAAAAATCCTAATTCATATGGAGTTACAAACTAGTAGCACAAGAAATTGTATCCCACTAGAAAATATAAATATATTACATGTGTCCAGTTCAATTAATAATATAAATGCTGTAGGTATAATTAATAAATTCACAGAAGAAGAATGTATATCAGTTTTAGATGATTCTGATCATATATATTTAAAAAATGTACAGGAACTTAGTGAATATACAGAATATATCATAAGTTATATTAGTGGTTTTGTAGTTAGATTTCTGAAAAAAGTACTTCACTGCGAAGAATGTATTAATTCTTTAGAAGAAGATTTCATTAATGGTCGTAATAAGTACTTAAATTTTATTAGTATTAAAAATAAAGGTGGACTTATTTATCCTTCTACCGATGTAATAAATATTTGCAGAACGACTGAGAAAATAATTAAACAAGTTCTTGCAGAAAGTGGTGGAGTACATATAAAGAAAAAAATCTCTGTTTTATTATTGGTAACGTCTGTGCTAAAATATTATAAAAATCGTAACATATTTAGTAATTTATTTGAACATATTAATAATCAAAATCCATTTCAAAATCACATAGCTCATATAATTAGGGCTATAGCTGAAAAATATATTAATATAAGGTTTCATTACATCGCCAGAAGTAATACACATGAAGCTAAAAGTCGACGACAACAATATAATAAATTAACATTATTTCAGGGTTATTAAATTATTATTTGCTCTTTTATTTAAAAAATATTTTCTGTTTATTTCTAAATGCATTGATTTAGTTCCTTATAGTTATGTCTTGTGTAATAATATAATGTAATAATATCATTTAGTTATTCATAATAACCATAAATATAACCAGAAGTCATATTTTCATTGTCCGTTGATTTATTTTTACATTTATTACAAAAATATTTAACTTTCTTCGTCTAGGTTTTCATAGTTATCTACATTACTGTATTGCACGTATAGAAATGTGGAACATACAAAGATGGCCGCCAGCTACTCTCCTCTTCCGTTCCATCGTTTCAAGGTGATTGCCTGCAAGCTGGCGTTACGCTTCCTCTATATATATATATATATATATATATATATATATATATATATATATATATATATATATATATATATATATTATATATATATATATTTCCTTACTCTGAGGCTCGCACGGATAACAAGCACGCTTCCCTCGCTCGTTAGGTACCGTACACGCCCGTAAAGTTCTGAGTAAGGGTCTTGCAATGTAAATTACTATTATAATAATAAAATAACATTAGTTTTAATTTATTAATTAACTAACGACACTACTGAATTTGTCAAAACAAAATCTTAATTCATACAATTCGTAGATGACCTTTATCGGACATCTTTAAAAAAAATACTGTACTTATTTTTTGCTGTATTGAGTTAGTCTAGAATTGTCAATCACACTAATGTCATTTAAAATATCAAAATCAACAGAAAACGAGAAACACATACTTGATTGTTCTCTCATTTTTCTGGAATTTATATACATTTAATAGTCATTTAAAACACCAGGAAGAACTTGCTTTAAAATAGATAAAATAATGACAACATGGACAACTCCATTGACAGTTGATTAAAAAATCGTATTTACATAGCTACAAAAAGTAAAAAACTCAGTTACTTGATTTTTAAGGTGTACGCGATTTTTTTAAGCCAGTGTACTCCCGTATATAGGACTTTAATATGTATCGTATCTTATGGAGGCGGCGACGTCTGCCCCCTCCTGACTGTTTCGTCCCGGAACAGCTCATGATGACGATATCTGTATGTATTATCCTTAGTGCATTTCAAAGTCATAAAGAAGTGACAGTCAACGGTGTGATCGATTTCTTTATGTCCGTTAGGGTTAAAGCTGCAAACGAGAATCTCAACGCCGATTTAACGGAAAAGGATCTCTAACATGTTCCTAAAAGTGCTCCAATCTATATCAGACTAATTTTAGTACAGCTAACATCACAAAGTCATTCTCTAGCAAAAGACCCCTCAAATCGCATAGCGAGTTCTGTAGGCTGCAAAAAGACGGCTTCTAGTACTAGCGTGGTTTTGTAACCAGATAGTAGATGCAACGTCGATGCTCTGCATTGCTATCCCGTAGTCGTAGAGTTTTCCCAACTGTTAGACGTTGGTTGGCCAATTCTTGTAGTCGCCCAAATTTTTCCTTAAAGACTGAAGCTATGCCGCGGGACATCTTTAAGTCTTCTGATACGCAGTGGCCGAGGGAATAATCTACAGACACGGTTAATAGATTTCTGCGTTCTTCTTTCGTCATGCCGTGCCGCGCCTTGCGGCCAAAGAAATAGCTCTCCGTGAAGTCTTCATAAGATGATTCTTGAATTATGATCCGACGAACCGTTGCTCCGTTATGGTCCTCGTGGTTGTCTCCGGCGAAAGGGGCTAGCCGATTAAAGTGTAATACTCTCGGCTTTCCGATAGGTCGTTTCTTAATTCTATGTACCACGTCGTTTATCTTTTTGACTACTTCATAAGAACCTTCCCAATTCTTTTACAGCTTGCTTTAGTAATAATTCGCGACGCCATTGTGGGTTGTAGAGCCACCTTAAATCACCAAGTTGATATCCATCTTTTTCGGTCCTTCATTCGGTCGCTGGGAGCTTGAATGTTCGTTCATACGGATATAAATGCCATCCATTCTTCTCCGTAAGTCCGTAACGTAATCTTCCCCTGCCAGGTCTTCCTCAGGTTTACTGCTAAACATCAAATCCCATGGTAAACGCAACTCTCGCCCGAATAAGATGTTCGCAGAAACTTGCCCTTTGTTTCATGCACAGATGAACGATAAGCTATCGAGAACAGATGAAGATGCTTAGTATCTTTGGTGGTAGGAGACTACGTTCGACAAATATCGGTTGGTTCATTCGTTCAACCATGCCATCAAACTGCGGACGTAATGCATTTGTTCTAGTTTTATTAATTCCTAAAATTTTACAGATATTTTCGAGAACAACAGAATCAAAATATCTTCCCTGGTCTGAGTGAAATTCACGTGGTACCCCGAATCGGCATATACATTCTTTAACTAGAGTTTCAATGACCGTGGTGGATTCCTGGTTGGGTAATGGATAGGGTTCAACCCACGTAGTGAAGTAGTCTACGACAACCACGATGTAATTATTTCCATCTTTTCTTTCTAGGAATGGTCCCGCCATATCAATCGCAATACACTCAAATAGACTGCCAACGTTGTATTGACGCATTGGAGCTTTTCGTCGTTTCTGCAGGCCGTTGTTTCCAGCGCAAACCACACATTTATTGCACCAGTCTCTAACATCTTCCGTGATGTGAACCCAGTAAAATCACTGCCCCAATCTATATAATTTTGATGTCTCCAAAATGGCCTTAAGGTCTGTCATGGATCTCTTTCAACACGTCTAGTACTCTTATTTTAGGAATAACCAACTGAGTTCTCTTCTCATTTCCAGAGGCATATGCTCGGTTTTGAAATCGTATTCCTGTAGTTTTCAATCCATCTGGTTACCTGATAAAGCATAACTCAGGACAGGTGCGCTTGTCAAAGCATGTTTCAGATCCTTGAACCTTTTTCAGTAAAGTCTTGCCAGTGGTTTGGCTATGTTGGCAAATCCAGGTACATATCGTTGATAGTAGATACACAAACCAAGAAAACTTCTAACTAGCCAGTTTTTCACGGTCTTTATCTTCTCCAGGTCATTTGTAATACCCTTATCCGTAACCACGTGTCCAGGCTAATGAACTTCTCTTTGAAACAGGTGACACTTTTTGAGGCTGAGCTTCAGGTTAGCCTTCCGCAGTCTCTGGAAAACCTTTTTCAAATTCTTCATGTTGTCCTCGAATGTTTCACCTATCACAATAATGAGATAGACTAAACAGGTTTTCTATGATAGCCTAGCCAATACTGTTTCCATAAATCGTTCAAACGTTGCAGAGGCGTTGCAGAACCCAAATGGCATTACAGTAAATTACCAGATTCCGGTACCAATGGTATGGTGAAGGCTGTCTTTTCCTTATCTTTTGGATCCAGATCTACTTACCAGTAACTGCTCTTTAGATCCAGAGTAAAGAAAATCTTCGAGCCAGCCAGTGTCTAGTGTATCGTCTATTCGAGGTAGCGGGTAGCTATCCTTCTTGGCCACTTTGTTAATTTGACGGTAATCGACACAAAATCGTGTAGTCACACTTCTTCTTCACTAGTACCAGTTTTTTATCGTATCCAGCAATTACAAGTATATAAGACACCGAATATCCATTGATTTTTCTTCATAAGTCATTCTAAAACTTGTTTGCTGATAGTTGCAGAATTTATACTGGTTTAAAAACCAGTACCCCAGGCGGCAACGAAGACGCTTCTGCTTGGCCCGTTTCTCAGTTTATTTCAATGTTGACAGCGGTCAATTTCATCTTCAAATTTTCATCCAAAATTTTAACTTAAAATTTTTGTACATATTGTAAACTATACCACAACACGCAAAATTTCATAAAGGATTGAATTCCAGGCACGATTCCAGCACTTAAAACATTTAAAGTGAGGTGAAGCCCATAGACTGCTTGAAGTTTTATGAAACTTCCTGAGATATGTTTCCCTTGGCCCTCACAGTCCGAATAATTGAGGATACTGCCAAGTATTCTCCTCCAATGTTCTTCTCTTAAGAACAAATGGATGGAACAATTTACGTTCATTATTCGAATTGGTATTACCTGGCTGGCTTTGATCAGTGATTTTCCTATAACTCCAGTTCTCAGTATTGACGTCATCATTCTTGGTCTCAAGCATAACAATATATCCTTCAGACACTACCATATAATTGTGCTTCCACGATAGTTTCAATTCGTTCTGGAATGGTAACGTCGTTGGTCATTAGTACTCGCACAGCCTTGTCATTTCGTGGATTTAATACAAGTTCTTCATTGACTATCATCACACCATTCTTCAGGTCAAGTTTAAAACCGTGCTTTTTCATTACGTCCGTACCGAGTATTAACTCATATTCAACGTTAGCTACCAGCATACGATGTTTAAAAGTGTTTCCATTAGTGATGGTCATATCTACTTCTCCTAATGCGGTAGCTTGTTCTCCCGTCGCTGTGCGTAATCGCCACTTGGTTGGATGAACATGCGTTTTTCCTGTGTTCTTTACTAAGTTGGGTCTAATTATAGTCTTTGTCGCAACCGTATCCAGTAACATTTTCAGTGGCCTTATATTAACAGAGTCACTCACGTAGATGCTGCTGACTTGATGATGAAGGGATGCGACATAACTAATGGATTGTGCGGCTACTAGATTACAGGTCAACGATTGCTTCTTCGCATTAACCCGACTTAGTTTTCCGACTCATTTTCATCCTTAGTCAATTCCGCCTTCTTTTGAATTTCTCTACAAAGTCTCTGCGGATGACCCAGTTCTGCGCAATACCAACATCGGAGTTTCTTTCTTCAAGCGAATATTGCACTTTCAATTCTTCGCAACCTCTTATCTAGATCTTCTATATTTTCCTTTCTCTCGGCATCAATATTTTGCACTCGCGATTGGTTACGTGAAGCTTGTTTGGCAGCTTCATTTTCTAGTGCATATGAGAGTGCGTCAATTAATATTTTTGGGTGGGCCAATCGCAGTGCTTGCTGAGTTTCACGGTCTCGAACTCCGTAGATGAATGCTTGAATGGCCACTCCAAAACGCTGTCAGGTGCTACAGGATGTGAAAGACGAACACATATTCTTCAAGACTTTCCTCATTTGCATCTGGTACACCTGCGCATTGCTATATCGCATGTCCAACCGCTTGACTAGTTGGTCGTAGTCCTCTTGTTCTTCTTCGTTCAGCGTCTGTAATATGTCGATGGATTCCTCACGCAACGAGACAGTCAACGCTGTAGCCTTCTCTGTAGACGTTCAGTTCGCAGCCGCTTTAAATTATTTTAAATAGTTCGACCACAAAGATTTTCCATGAAATTTTGGTGTTTTGATGTGCATTATTGTACTAGTATCAGGTTTTACTTTTTTCTTGTAAACTTGCCTTCGCTTCATCGGAATTCGACATTGACGACAATGTAATTTTAATGATCTTTTCTTGTAATTCTTCGATCTTCTTGTCGTACTTGTCTTCTTGTAATTAATATTCAAAACTTCCAGAATTTTCTTCCAATTTTTGTTTTTAACTTGCAGAATTTTCTTTTACATTTTGTTTGTGTTCTGAAATTTTTTATTAATTCTTCTTTTAGTGTTGTAGAATTTTCTGTTAATTCTTCTTTTAGTGTTCTTGAATTTACTGCCATTTTCTGTTTTAATGTTTTCTCCAGAATTCTAGAATTTTCTTCTACTCTTCTTGAACTTTCAATTAATTTTTCTTTTAATGTTTTGAAATTTACTTCTGTATTTTTAGAATTTTCTGCCAATTCTTCTTTTAGTTTTTGTTTTATAAATTCACGAATGTCACACTTAATTTCGAATAAGTAATCTTTAGGACTTTCAGTAGCATCGATTAATGCTTGCTTCTGCCTCTCTTGAAGCACTGACTTCTTTCCTGTTGTGTCCAAATCTCGTTTATCCAGTTCTGTCTTGAGATCACTTTCTTTCAATTCACTTTATTTTAATAGTTCAGTCATGATTTTATTTTTATTAACACTTTACATTTTATTAACTCCCACACCAGACACCAACTGTAATGTTTTTATTCAAATGGGGGAAGTGTAAAAGTCAAAGAAGATAATAACAATTACGATTACTATGGTTAAACAATTATTAAATACTAATTTATACTAAGAATATTTTAAAGCACTTAAAAACTTATTTATTTATATAACTAAATTAATTTATGTTCACCACACGTCGACTATCTATATTACCCACTATTCATGTTTATGTAAGACTGTCCGCTGCCTTCTTCTACGGTGTTTATATACTCCAGCGACTTTGTTCGAATAACTCCTAGAACATTCTTCGCAATAAAAATATCGAATAAAATAGATCACGTCACCGAAGTAATTACACAAGTCTGAACTTTTTTGTTTAGGTCGTCAAGTTTCCCGCGGTGACGTCCGTTGTCCGTTACAGTATTTAACAAGGCGAGTAAAATTTACTCATTGATTAAAATTTTAATCAACTTTCACGAAACCGGGCATTAGTGACAAAGTAAGGAAAAATTGTATGAATTGCTATTAATATACATACCGGTTTCATTTATAGGATCCTTAATCTCATTATGAGTAATATTGACATAAGGGCCTCGTAAAGTGTATATTAGATGATGTGGTAGCTTCTCTACATTATTAAACGCAACTCCTAAACAACGTGAACAATTCACTTTTTTTAATGTATTCTCCATATCGAGCTCAGTTTTAAAACCACCTGAAACAATAAATTTCAAATTTAATAATGAATTTACAAATATAGTTCGATTATGTGTTTGAAGAAAATATAACCGCAGAATAATAGTGTACAGTTGGCTGTTCACCGGACTTTAAATTTTACATGGAATGTTTTCTGTGGCGCACTCTCCACACCAGCAATAAGTGCCGGTGAAGTGATTCCAGGTAAACGCTCACACTGTTCAAATATTATATTATCATCATTCATTACTGATATCTGTGTACAAAGCAGATTGGCATACCCAGCAATGGCGTGATATATTTATTCAATTAAATGAAAGCCTTGACAATAAATTTTTCTACAACTGTCAAAAATACATATCATTTAAACACTGTTATGGATACGCGAAGTTTGTGATTATTTTACGTGTGAGAAAATAACTATTATTTTTTCATGTGTGAAAAAATATATTTATTGAATTAACAAAACATTACTTATCGTAAATATGTGAACTAATAGTGCAGTTAGTACAATTATGAATGCGTTTCAATATCAAATACAATTAAAACAGTGCCTGTATTTTTGATATGGTCAGTCTTCATTTTCTTCTTTTCTTTTGTTCGCGCCGGCATGCGCCAGAAACGCCCATTATTAAAGCAACGTAAATCAAAAAAAATATTTGTAATACATTTATTTTACCTCACCAAATTATTTTTCCTTCATTAATAAATGTCGTGTCATCAACTTCTTCTAACCGCTTTATTTTTCGAATATGACACCAGTTTCGAAAAGTCTATAATTAATGTTAAGTGTAGCCTTCAACATCAAAAATGTTGAGCATAATGTTGATGCCTTCACCTTCATTGACTTTTCTTCAAAATGGGCCAGTAGAACATTTTCCGATAATTTACCTATCTTTTTTTCCGCACCATTCGCGAGTTGAATATAACAATTTCGTATGAAAATTTTGACCGTGCCGACAGAAGATTATTAATTGCAACATTGGTAATCTCATTTACTACTGCTGGAATTTCAATATCGCAATCTGAATCCATCAGAGCTCGCACAGATATAATCAAAATGACTTGAAAATGAGATTTTCTTGTAAAACAAATTTAAGAACAACGTATTGACAAAAGATAACAACAATAACAACTGTCACTTTTCCTTAGTTACCAAAATATGATTTTGAATTTTATACGCCAACCCATCAACTACTCGACCGACATCTGACGGTCATTTTCGTAAAGAAACCGCTGACAGATTGACAACTGATGCATGTTGAGTTGTGTGAAAACGCGTTAAATTAAAAGTACAACTGTATGAAAATGAGTGTTACCGCGAAAAGACAAAGTGAAGGACGAGTCTGTTGTGTTCCAGGCTGCCCTAGCACGTAATATCGCAACCAAGAACTTCAATTTTACAGTTTTTTGAATCGTGATTTGGAAAACTGAGCGAAAATAACTTTGAATTGCACGTGTTCAGAGAGAATCGTAAGTATTATTAAATGATAGTAGTTTCTAACTAAGTTTAACGTTGTATTAGTGTACTTTATTTTGAGTTGAACAATATAACAAAATTGTTATTAACCCCTGGTAGTCACACTTTTTTAGCGTCTTTGTCTCAAACATAAACTACACTCTAGTGTCTCTCTCGTTGGTGCAAATTTTCTGTAGTAGCTGCCTCGGTGGCCGAGTGAGTGAGGCAGCGTGCTTCTGCCGCGCTCGAAGCGTCCATCACCGCTCGGTTCTTGGGGTCGTGGGTTCGATTCCCACCAGGGGCTTGGATGTTTGTGACTGTAATATCATCTCATCTCCATCAACGCAACGCAAAAATGTTACAAAGATGTAAGGTAAAAACTGACACCCTTATCATTATCAATTGCGTAATACTTCATAATAAGTTAAATACAATAAAGAATTATTATTATCATTATTAAATTTGCACTAGTATGCCTACCAGGGTTTAACAAAAAAAATATATAACAATCTCGAAATAAAATAGTCTTATTATTTTTCTTTAGAAATGATTGCAGCAAAGTATACTACAATGTGTATTGCAGATTTTGTTAGAGGAAAAAAATCCAATGACCCTCGTAATGAAAACTACAATCCAAATTTTTTTTCTTGTAGACCAGAAACATCGACATCTGCAGATTGAAGAAAAGATTAATGGAACGACTTTTTTGACTCGCAAGTCTCACCAAAACAGTGACATTCTTACACACTAAAAACACAAACTTTGCTCACTTTATACAAAAAGAACTATTCATCTGCCTGCATAAATTCTACTAAATATCTCTAATGGCCATTTGCACCGATATAAATTAAATTTAATTATGTTGCCCATGCAATTCTATTTATCTATACTCTATTCCATTTAAGCCATTCAGCAGATGGCGCCAGTTTTAAGTAGCCAAAACTACATTCGGTAAATTTATCTCTTGTCTCCAATTTCACCCAATCAGACAGGTGAAAAATGTTCCCTATTCTCTGCAATACCGAATGTCTTAAATAGAACAATGCATAAGAATGCGATTTGTAAACAAGTCAACTTTTTTATCTATAGCCTGTCCCAGGATAAGTTTACGCTATCGTTATTTTAAAAACTACTCAATATTATTTTACGAAATTTGGTATCTAGGGATATTCCCACATGCACGTTTCAGCTAAAATATTCTCAAAGCAGTGGCACTCTCGCAGGTCCTAACTTATTTTAAATAGAATGCTATATTTTTTTTATTTTACCATTGAATTCAACAGAAAATTCTACATACTAAACAATAAAAATATTTTGCTCATGATCAACTACTGCCGGCGTAATTCAACTTTTTCTGATTTTTTCTGTAAGAACGACCACTTCTTTACGGAGAGAGAATTGAATCGAATTGCCATAATCTGTAAATACAGTTTTATAAAAAGCTTTTGTTTGCACTAATAATCGACAATTTTTGAAAAATTTAATTTCTACGTTAACGTGAAGTTGAAGTTCAAAGTTCCAAAAACTCAGGGTTTTTAAATGGAACACCCCATTTTTTATTATTTAGTTTGTTAAGCATGTCCTATGTTGAAAGTTGGCAGATTTTTAGTAAAATGGAAAATATATAAATTACATCTGTCAGTAATTGTTTATAAGTCTAATTTAGTTGGTTATGAACATTTTGTTTTAGATTTATACAGGCTGTCTTGGAAATAGGGGGACATGGCTTAACCATAGATTTCTGGGCCAAAATAAGACGATTTAAATAAACTTACCTATATCCAACAGTGCACCGTTTCGCCACTATTCTGCTTCAGTCCTTCTAAAAAAAATAGTTTTGCTTATAATATCGAAAAGCTTTGTTCGATAGAATGAAATTTGGTATCACAATTCTCATGGAACTAATTCATCTTTTAAGATGGTATTTATTATTGCTAAAGAACAACTAGTGTATGAAACTTGGGTGTCGTGACCATGAATAGCCCACAACTTTTAATGGCAACGCCAATAATGTAAATTTATTGTTTTTCAGAAAGATACATTCAATAGTAAACTATCGTATCTTTGCGTAAGTTATGATAGTAACGATTTAGTCAGAAAAATTTAAAATGTAAATGATTGTGCCATGTAATTTTTAAAATAAATTTTATCTTTCCAAATGTCAAACAATTAATTTTTAATGACAGTAACAATTGTGTATGGATTGTCAGAAATTTCTTTTGCCATATTTTAAAACTAGTAACATCCGTTTATTCGGCCTTATAGTATTTTACTGAAATTATTATAATAAGACGATTAAATAATGTTAACTCACTCCTAAACATGTTTAGAACATTGACAACGGAAAAAAAAAATTTTTCTGTCATTAAAAATTAGTAGTTTGACATTTGAAAAGACTGCTAGATAAAATTTATTTTAAAAAGTATACGGCACAGGTACTTACATTTTGTTTTCTTCTGACTGAATCGTTATAGATATCATAACTTACTCAGAGACACGAAAGTTTACTATTGCATGTATCTTTCTGAGAAACAGTAAATTTACAATATTGGCCTTGCCATTAAAAAGTTATGGTTTAATCATGGCCGTGACACCTAAGTTTCATACACTATAGTGGTTCACTAACAATAACAAATACCATCTTAAAAGATGAATTATATTCATGTAGATTGTCATACCAAATTTCATTCAAATCGAACAAAGCGTTTCGTTATTATAAGCAATATTATTTTTTTTAGAAAGACAGGCAGAATATTGGCTAAACGGTGCACAATCGGATATAGATAAGTTTAGTTAAATCGTCTTATTTTGGGCCCAGAAATTTGTGGTTAAGCCTTGTTCCCTTATTTCCAAGACAGCATGTTTTATATTTTCTATTTTGATCACTTCACATTTTGCATATAATACGATAGTATTTCATAAAAATTTATTATAATAAAAATTAATAAATAGGTACTAAATATAAATTTCTTCTTTTTCCACTATGGCCCACTTAAATTAAATTCAACAGCTAATGTAAATAAATACAATTTACATATTTTCCATTTTACCAAAAATATTGTCAACTTTCAACAAAGGACATCTACATAAAATACCCCCATTTTTCAACCAAGAATTCATTTAAATAATAAAAAATGGGGTGTTCCATTTTTAAAAGTTTTTTGAGCTTCAAATTCAAGTTTACGTAGAAATTATATTTTTCAAAAATTCTCGATTATTAATTCATATTAGTGTAAACAAAAGCTTTCTTTATAAAACTGTTTTTACAGATTATAGAAATTCGATTCCATTCTATAGATATCGAGTGATAAATAAGTGGTCGTTCTTACAGAAAATCAATTAAAAAAGTTGATTTGCGCCGGGGGTGGTTGACCATGAGTAAAACATTTTTTGTACTTGTAACCTTCAAAATGACACTTCCTGCACGCAACACTCAATCTGGAACAAGTGCTTTCCGATTGAGTCAACTGTATAAATTGCAAAAACACTGGCCCTTTGGCACATTCTAAAATAATTCTGTTTTGATAATAATAAAATCTAATTAATAAAATGCAACTTACTTGAATTTTCCTTTACTAAAAGTTTGGGAAATAAGAGCAATTTGCTAAAATTCTTTCAACATTTGTCAGCATTAGTGTCATGTATTTGAAAACGGCTGAACTAAAGACGTCATTGATACAACTTCTCGCAGATTTTAATCAAACAAAAATCGCGACTAATACTATATAAATGATTAAAAAAACACATATTGTGCAATATAACAACTTAGTTTAATGGAAAAGTAAGATTATAACAACATAAAATGCTTAAATTAATTAATCTATTTTAGGTTAAGTTTTATATTTGAACTAAGAAACTTTGGCCCGTATTCTCATTGCTTAGAGTATCGCTACTTACGAAGTAGCGCTATTTCGATTTTTTAAATTTTATTTATAGACAAAAATAGGTTTCATATTATTGTAATTGAAACCTATAATATTTAAAATAAATGCTATTTACAATTTAATTTATTTTTATTTCTCTAATTTTTAACATTAAACTTGACATTTGACAGATGAAGTAGTGATTTTTCGGAAGTAGCGCTACTTCAAAGAGGTGAGAATACGGGACAATATTTTCAGATTGGGAAGAGCCACAATTGTTACAAGTGTTATTATAAACATTTATAGTAAAATTTTCAGAATTAGAAATCCAAGTTCCTGGAGCAGCTTAGTTTGCAATTGATAAAAGATTGTGTATAATTTGCTTATTTTGGTGTGCTCGCACAAGTTGCATTTACAGATGATGGTCCTGCCTGCATTTATTTATTTGCAATCATTTTTGTACTATGGAGGGAGTTTTCTACATAACCCTCAGCTACCGCAGAACTCTTCCACCCGCCATGTCTTTCATGAGTCAATAAATCTCCTCCGTGGTTCGCAAGGAGAGTAGCAGAGCTTCTCCGAAAGCAGTGACCTGTATAATGACATGGATTGTCCAACTGAAGGTATTAAGCAATTTTGAAAGGAATTTTCCAAATGTGTTCAGACCCACCAGTGAATTAACACATTTACCATTTCGATAAGTTAAAAAAAAAACGCTTATTTGCTGAGTTTTTTAGTTCTTTGTATTTAAGGATCAATCCAATCCATGTCATTTCAGTTACTGCAAAGAGACGAGAGACATAATTCTTTGTGTCCGGTACAGTGACAAATACAACATCTGTTTTGAATTCAATGTCGTCTATGGACATTTTACATAATTCTTCCCGGCGACACGCTCCACTAATACCCATTATTAATACCACCTAAACCCCAAAATGTAATATTCAGTGAATAAATAACATAATTATGGGACAATACCTTCATCAATAGATATGATGAATCTGGAGCTTCTCTAATAAACTTTTCTGTATGGTCCATCTCAAGAATTTTTAATTTTTTGCGAGACTGATGTTCTGTTTCCCTTTTTAAAAAACTTATGAGTTTATTATAATTCGATATATTAACATTTTTGTGAATAATCAAAGGCGACTTCAACGTAGAATATCTTGGCCACAAAGGCTTTTTACTTACAAAACCTTAAAAATATTTAATATTTTTTTCTTTGCACCGTTGAATAAATTTGGAGTAAACGACTTCATAACGTTCTCTTGATTTTCTTGGCATTAAATTTTTAATCGCCACATTTGCATCTTCCCGAATCTCGGGAGGAGTACAAGACACATCAGACATTGCACAAAAATTATTCACTTAAATAAAATAAAGTAAAAATTTGGAACAAAATACGCAAAATATTGATAGAAATGTCAAATGAAACAATTGTTTCTAGTAAAATAAATGGTCATGGCCTACTTAATTTTATGTACGTTCTTAGATAAAAATTTGAAATTAAAGATGTATTTTTTTAAATACCAGTACTCGAACAAAAAATATACAAAATACGTGCGCTCATTCGCGCTATTATAAAAAAATCAAAAATGCGCTCATGCGGGAACATCGTCTTCCCGCACTTAGTTCGTAAATAACTATTACCGTTTCGTATGTAAAATTTTCCGCTGAAGTCAGTGGTGTTAATGCTTTAAGAATATTTTAGTTGAGACGGGCATGTCGGAAAACCCCTAGATACCAAATTTCGTAATAATTTTGTAAAATAATATTAAATAGTTTTTAAAATACCGACAGCATAAGCTCGTCCTGGGACAATGTATAGCATTACCTTTAGACTTTCAGTCAGGTATTAGATGAGTTTTGGTGAGACAAAATTTATGTATTACGACACCGAGCGCCAGTGTTGCAAGGCATGAATGCCTACACTTTGATTGCAATCGATTATCTTGTCGTGTAAAAGTGAAAACGTTATTGCTATTATCGATAAGTGAAAACGATATTCGTTTCATTAGAGATCACCTAAAATTAGTCACTAACGAAAGTGTCATTGCTCTGATTCATGGCTTTAATGATATTTATTAGTTTCGTCGGGAATTCTAGTTCATGCATTGCTTTCCAGATATGTTTCCTTACTATACTGTCATATATTATAATTATAATTATAATTTTTTTTTTTGACCAAAGACAATACCTTCCTTACCTAAAGGTGACGGAAGGTAAAAACAAACAAACAGAACTGAACAGAAATTGATAATATGTAATAAATCGTGTACTATTAACTATTTTGACATTGATATATTTTATCTTCTTCTTCAGCTCTGCTTATATAATTATAATTATAATTATAATTATAATTATAATTATAATTATAATTATAATTATAATTATATAAGCAGAGCTGAAGAAGAAGATAAAATATATCAATGTCAAAATAGTTAATAGTACACGATTTATTACATATTATCAATTTCTGTTCAGTTCTGTTTGTTTGTTTTTACCTTCCGTCACCTTTAGGTAAGGAAGGTATTGTCTTTGGTCAAAAAATTCGGTGGTGAGTTTTTGATGAATAAGCACGTTTTCGGGTCCCTAGAATACGATTTTACTATTTTTACGATGTTATCTGTATATATATATATATATATATATATATATATATATATATATATATATATGTGTGTGTGTGTGTGTGTGTGTGTGTTTGTGTGTGTGTGTGTGTAACAAAATTTTCGTCTACGATAACTCTAATCTACAATTCCAAAAATTATAATTCTTTCGTATTCCTCTTCGTTGCATCCATATGAAGAGCTGATTAGATTTTGGTTATAACTGGCCAACCGGAAGTACCCTCATTTGAAGATTTTAACAGTTTTTCTTGAAAAAACGATGTTAAATATAATTTTTTCACATTTAATGTTATTATAAATATTAAAGAACATTGTATTCTCTATACGATTTGACTGCATTTTATACTTCATATTAAATAGATATAGAGTTACAAAATTATAAAGAAATTAAATTTCATAAATTAGCTAGCTATTCTAAAAACAGCTACTGTATTAAGTAAATTCTGATTGAAACATGTCAGTGTCAATTAACATATTCGTAGTATATTTGTGTTACAATTTTATTCGAAACCTCGAAATATAGGATATTTTTGCTCGAAACTCTCTGTATGGAATTTGTGTAAAATACATATAACTGTCGAAAGAGAAGAAGAAAATACATAGGTATTTACGAAAATTCTACCGGTAGATACCGGATTCATGAAGAATCTAATCTCAAAGAAAAGTAGTGATGCAAAGCGAAGCACGCTTTAAAAGTTTGTTAACTATATCAAATTTCTAATCTGTTTCACATTTTTTTTATAGGTTATGGATCTACCCTGTTTACTACCTGCGTTCTTAAAATAACGATTCCGGTAGCTATAACCTGATAAACAGCTGTTTACCGGTGACAGTTCACAGGTAGAATTTTCGTATAACTGACGGAAGGTAATGTGCTGGCCACATCAGATTTTTTTCATTTATATAATTTTCATAGTGTTTTGTCGTTATATTTCATATTACATAGTTTTCATTGTGCGCCTTTTCTTAGTTTTTAGTTAGTAGTTCGTTAGTTTTGTTATTGTTCTCTTCGTTAATATTAATGTTTTAAAATATCCATAAGGAAAGGCCTTCTGAAGCGGGCGTATAATTTATACTGCACATATCGTGCCACGAATGCATATTCCAAACTAGAAAGTGTCCAAATTGTGGCATCAGAACTGGGCATAGGACGATGTAATATTTGGAAAGCTATAAACGAACATGAGGAAAACGGGTCATTCGGATCACCCCAGGCACAAAAAAACTAGTTTAGAACATTATTTTGTTCATATTTAACAGTGTATATAGTTTATATATATAATGTATATATTTTAGAGTGTAAATATTAATATTTCAAAGGTGAATTATATTTTTATTTTACGCTGTTTTCTTTAAAATTTATTTGAATAACATGGTTTTCATTTATGCATGCCCCTTTCGCCGAAATGTAGAGAAAGGTACGGAGATTATAAGTATATGCATACATGTACGTACAAGACAAAATTACTAGAAAATGTCAATTAGAAAGAATTTTTTAAATCCAGGAATGGCGCCAAAATTTGAATTTTTTATTTAATACATGTAAAACCGGTCGCGCTCGAAACGCCATCTAGTCTATAGTTAAAACGGATAGAGTATACGCTTGTACCGTTCCTTTTTGGGCGACTGCAGCGCCGACTACTGGAAGATAAGCATCTTTGAGCTGATCATTGTCAAAATCCGGAAAATGTCAGTTACAATTACTTGTGGTTTTAAAGCTGTAAACTTAAATGTTTTTCGAAATAAAAGTAAAAGTAAAGGTAAAAAATCAGTGGAAAGCTATGAAGTTTCTAGAGTCAAGGAAATTATTGAAAATAATTCGCGAAAATTAAGGTGCTGTTTTAAGAGAAACTTTAGGAACTCTTGGCAATAGAGCACATTAAATTTTTTTTATAATGTCGAAATTAAGATAAAATAATGTAGATATTACCAGTTAAAACAATAATTAATTTTAAAATATGTTAGGTGAAGAAAGATGCAAGAATCATGTATGGCTGATAAGAAGGAAACTTCAGTGCAATTTTGTCAAATTTGAGGTAAGAACAGGACCTAATTTAGGTCAAGGAAACTATACTGGATTTGCCTAGGGCCTGTAATTCCCAAAAGACAAACTTTTTAATTTTAAATCGACGAAATAACTGTTATAAAATATATGTTTCCCAATAAAGAAAATTTGATTTCAATAATGAACATGACTAATAATACAAAAAAAAAATGATTATAACAGTTTTATGTTTTTATAAAACTATAGTATAATCAGGGCAAATGCACATATCTAATGTGTCTTATATGGCCGGAGATAATAGTGAATATGTATCTCTTTGATTCAGAAAACGACTAATCACACAGAAAAATTATTAAAATAATTGTATCGTTGCTGTGTTTTTTTTTAAATTTAATCGTGGCATATGAACATATATGTATATCAAGGATGTATACCTATGTAGATAATTTACTGAATATATGTACTTACGTCTGATTAGAGCCCCTTTATGAATTTTGATTTGATTACAATAAAGGAATACTTATATAATTACAACAAAGGAACTTTGATTACAATAATGAAAATGGCTAATCACGAATGTTTCTTTTATTCTAATGCAATTTAATTTATGTTGTATTTACAGCTACATTGTCTTGTAAAATTTATAGGTCCTAGTTTTTTGATGATGGCCTGAAGAATATTTTTTGCTTAGGGCCCATAAAAGTCTAAATTAAACTCTGGATAAGACTGAATTATTATAATTTCAAGTTTATTTACAAAATATTTCTTTATTTATTAAAATATTTAATTGATAAAAGTAATGTTTCTTGTATTAAAATTAGTTATTAATATATTGCTCAACTAATCAAAGTTTAGAATTCTGGATTTTTACTTTCAAAATTTGATATTTTTTGAGCGCAGCATACTCACCTTCCTTTTATCTTAATTATTTCTACTGAACCAAGTAATCATTATCGATGATAAAATCTTTTAAAGTTAAAATAACACGTAAATCCTATTGAATACATATATTTCTGTCAGCTCAAATATTGCATTTTCGGCCGATTGGCGTCGCCTCGAGCGTTACGGTACAAGCGTATAGTAATAGATGTCATGCACCAGATAATTTTGCTCATTTCCAGATTCCAGAACAAAACTTTATGAAGTAAACAAAATTACTTCTTAATTAATTAATTTAAAACACTGTAGTATACAAGGCAAGACTGCTATTTTATAGTAATTTAATTTTTATTATGTACCTATTGTATTTGAAATAAATAAAGTCTGGGCCACATTTTGTGCAAAAACTACAAAATATTAATTTTAAAACACACGTTACAATCTTTATTTCTTTATTTCGCAAAATGAAAATACGTTCTGATAAAATTTCCTTTCTTGCATTTTTCTTGTAATCAATACTCTTGGGCTACAATGAAAATATCCTTTGTTGTAATCAACAATTTATAGTTATTGAAATATAAACAGTGCCAGAAAAATATCCATTTGGCAGGACATTTCTTTTACTTCTTTTTATCTAAAGTAAGAGAGATAATGCTTTTGGTCAAAAAATTCGATAGTGCGTTTTCAGTAAATAAGCACGAATTAGGGTCCCCAGAACACATTTTTACTATTTTTGTGTGTGCGTGCGTGTGTGTATGTGTGTGTGTATGCGTGTGCGTGTGTGTGTGTTAAAATTAGAATTTTGCCTATTCCTCACGTTTCTATCTATATAAAGTCGGTTATTAGATTTTTGTTATAATTCCTCAACTGGAAGTACATTTATTTGAAGATTTTAACAGTTTTTCTTCAAAAACGCTGTTAAATATAATTTTTTTACATTTATTGAAATCATAAATATCAAAGAATATTTTATTTTCTATACGATTTGATTGCATTTTATACTTAATATTCAATGGATATATAGTTAAAATATTATAAAGAAATTAAATTTCATCAAGCAGCCAGCTCTGCTATAACCATTGAAACAACTACTAAGTATATTAAGAAAATTCTGATTGACAGATATCAGTGTCAAGTACAACTGACTTAATGTTTTTGTTATCATTTTACTGGAAATACAAAATGTCTTAAAGAAACTTTCTGTATGGAATTTGTACAAAATACATAGAACCAGCATAGAACTGAACATGAGATAGGTTGATGGTATGATATTTATTTTAAATATTTTATTTATTTTAAACATTTTGTCATTTCTGTGTTATTTACTATTTAATCTGAGAAGGGAGAGGAAATTTAATAAAAATAAATGAAATTATACGTTTAATGCAGACTATGCAGATACCCCTAGAATTAAAGTATCAGTCACAACAAAAAAAATCTAATGTGGCCAGCAAATGACCTCCCCCAATTCCATGTTTAAAATAGCAATGAGCTTTAAGCGAAGTATCACTTCCGTTTGATCGATTGTAAACAAAATCTATAAGTCTGCAATACAAAATTTTGGAATATATTTTATTGTTTTCCTCGACAATTAGTTACCAACTTCCGGTTTATCACATAGGTACAGTCCAAATCTAATATGTTGTATCAAATTATTATCATGTTTTAAACACTAAATTTAAGAAGTATTGGATCATATTTTAATATATTTTTCCAAAAAAATCTGTTTATAGCTATAAGTAAAATACTACTTCCGGTTTATAAATTTTGGAGAAAATCTAATATGTCGTTCTCAATAATATAAAAGTCTTAAATACCAAATTTGATAAGTTTTGGAATAAATCAATATATTTTTCACGAAAATCTGCTCAGAGCTTCAAGTAAAGTATCACTTCCGGTTTATCATTTTTAGCCAAAATATATATTGTGTTCTTGCATACAGAAGTCTTAAATACCAAATTTGAAAAATTTTGGAATATATCATAATGCAATTTTTACGAAAATCTGTGCATAGCTTCAAGTAAAGTATCACCTCCGGTTAATCAATTTTACACAAAATCTAACATCTTGTTCCTCTTTATACAGAATTTTTATATACTAAAACTGAATAGTAAATTGAATCATACTTTTATGGAATGAGACTTAATACAGTTTTTAGCATAAGTAAACATGTAAGTATGTATATTTGATTTATTAAAAATTAAATGGCGGCAGGTAGTGTTTGCCACATCAGATTTTTAGCATTGGCATCAATCTGGATTCGCAGGGTCTGTATCTTACGTGTGATATCATTTATCATCTTCTACTAAATTAAAAACATACTGCCAATATGATATTGGGTGCTATTCACAGCTATTTGAACCTGAATGTGATCATTTAACCACCCACACCCACAAGACTCTAATTCTGAAAGTACCTATTACTGAATCGCATTCAAATATGTCATCTGTGGAAAATAAAAATAAAATCAAGATATTGAATGCCGGAATATGAAGAGGAAAGACATAACCTAGAAATATTAACGTTAGGCACCAGCATAGAATATGTATTAAAATATCATCCTTATTTATTAATTATAATAAAAATTGTTTTATTAGGTACCTAGCTACTAATAGATTAGTATATAGGTATGAAATTTAGGGATTTATATAAGTTATTGTACACTAATTTAAAAACCAATAAAAATTGTTAACTAACCAAACTACTGTATTTAATTTAATTAAAATGGCACTGAATGACGTGCGATCGAAACACTGTGTCTATTATTTTCAGCTGTAAACTATTATTCACGAAAGATGACTATTCAAGGTTATTTGTTCGAAGAAAGAATACACATCACTTTATAACAGTAGCTTAGCAACATTTTGTATTAGAAAGATAAAGATTATTTGACCTATGTCTATTTAATTTATATGGTGTGACAGATATACGTAAATAGTGGCATTATTTTCTAAAACACTATAAATAATGGCATATGTCGTAGAATTATAGATAAGTACCTAATTACCTACTACACTGACCTCTGTGCTAACATTTACCCAGTGGCGTTGACGTTTAAATCAAATTATTATTCCTTGATATATAAGTTAAATCTATGTTTTTGAATTTTGCAAAAACATACTGAAGAACATAAATCTTTCAGAAAGGCATTATTTAGAAAGAAACATAATTTTCAAATGAATCTCTTATTTTTTCAGTTAAAATGTGTCCATAAATATTTCACGTTGCACGCCTATGTATACGAAATGCAATGAAGTTATCTGCAAGTAATATTATATCAGACGGCTCACAAATAACCTTGAATAGTGATCTTTTATGAATTCAGTAAATGGGTCCGCCTTTTGTCAATACACTTTTATGCATCTATTTTGTAAATTTGGAACATATCGCGTACGGCTCACATTTTGAACTATGCATTCATCCATGTTAAACACGGTACTACCTTGTTTTAGATTTGTGTACCAAACACGAAACTTAGTAATGCTTATTATTGCCTAGTAAGGAGCTGTGAATAGATTTTTTAGTAATTCCTAATACAGTTTCCTTAGTAACGCTTAGTATAAAGCTGTAAATAAATAGCACCCGCAGTACCTAAAATGAACTCAATATAATATAATAAACCACTTCAAATAGAGGAAAGTCGCCTAATTTCGGATAGTTGCCTTATTTCGGATAGTGGTGTATCTAAGAAACGAACCTTTGCTGCAAACTGAAATCTACTTCTATGTAAAGCGGTAAGTCAAACAAAACGTATACTGTCTTATTTACGCTGTACATCGGTTTTCTGTTAGATGGCAGCACTTATCGTCTGAACGTACAATCGTAGTTTTTTTTATTCTGTGATTGAAGCCTTGTTTTCTTTATAAGTACATGTTATAGAAATCTGTGTTTTTGATCACGGTAAGTTAAGATATTGATTAACCTATCACTTTAGCCGAAATTAGGTAATTTATAAAAATGTTAATTTTACAATATTCTAACCTGAAATTGACAAAGTTGCCTAATTTCGGACAGACTAGGTCCCTCAACTGCAGATATCCGAAATTAGGAATCCAAATTCGTGGCGTATACAGAGTTCAGTATTTCAAGCTGTTTTAGGAGTAAAATGTTTATTTTTAGAACACCATGCCTAGGAACGCCAAAAAACATAAGCAGTGGGACCCTGACCGAATGATACAAGCTATTCGAGCCGTCAGAGGAAAGGAAATGGGATATCTTAAAGCCTCCAAATTATTTGCAGTTCCAAAGTCGACATTGGAAGATTATGTCAAGCAGAATAATAAAACTCCAGAGCAGTTAGTTGCTGTTCCGATTGGAAGAAAGCCAGTTCTTTCTGAGGAAATGGAAAAAGATTTAGTGTCCTATTGCTTGGAAATGGATAGGCGATTTTATGGAATAGGCACTGCCGATATTAAAAGGCTTGCCTATCAAATAGCACTAAGGAATGGTATATGTCATCCTTTTTCTCAACAGACCAAAACAGCCGGTAAAAAATGGCTGAAAATATTAATTATAACCCTGCAAGGGTCTACAACGTTGATGAAAGCGGCATAACAACGGTCCAATCAAAAAATACACGTGTTATAACCATGAAGGGCAAGAGACAAGTTGGTGCAGTCACTGCTGCTGAAAGAGGAGCATTAGTGACTGTTGTTTTTTGCATGAATGCTGCTGGTGGGTTTATCCCACCGTTATTCGTCTTTCCAAGAAAAAACATGAAAGCAGAATTGTTAGACGGAGCACCACCAGGTTCGATTGCAGCATGTCATCCATCTGGATGGATTCAACAACATATTTTTTCTCAGTGGTTGCAACACTTCATTTCTCACGTGAAACCTTCTCGTGAAGATCCAGTTCTGCTTATCCTCGATGGTCACTATAGCCACACAAGGAATATAGACGTAATCGAAGCAGGGCGCAAAAACTACGTTACAATTCTGTGTATCCCGCCACACACTTCTCATAAAATCCAACCTCTGGATTTGTCATTCATGTCGCCTTTCAAAACTTACTATTCTCAACAAATTGAAATATGGTTGAGACAGAATCCTGGTCGCATTGTCAACGCTTATCAAATTTGTAAGTTAATGTGCCCTGCATATTTAAAAAGTGCAACTGCAGAGATTTCCGCTAATGGATTTCGGAAATCTGGAATATTTCCTTTTAATAGGAATAAATTTTCCGATCTTGACTTTATAATTGAAAGACAAAGAGAAAGGACACCACCAGGTGATATACCACAAGATAATGTTGAAATAACACCTCCAAGAGATCTGTCAAAATCGAAAGAAATTACTCAAAACGATATTGAAAAAACACCTCCAAAACAAGATCCAATAAAGCCAATTGCAAGATCCACAGTTATCGAGACAAACAAGAAAAATATCATACGCGCACAGGATATTAGCCCGTTACCTTCTTGCAGTGGAATCTCACAGGCGAATAAAGGAAGAAAACCTCGGCAAGGTTCTAGTTGGGTGATAACTAGTACACCTTATAAAGATCAGCTAGAAGAAAGCTTGCGCGAACAAGAGCGAAAAAAAGCTTTGAAAGAGAGAAGGAAGAAACCAAAACTAAGTTCCGAATTAACATATGAACATAAACAAAAGACTTTATCACGAAATAAGCACAAAAGGAAGGATCAATGGAGCAGCGATGAGTCATCCAATTCTGGAGATGAACCTATCCTGGATGACGACTCTGATATGGACGTAGATGATGAAGTTGAGGACGCAGAATGCATGTTTTGCAGCAGTTTGTATTCTGAGGATACGCGAGGTGAGCAGTGGATAAGGTGTATGAAGTGTTTTAGGTGGGGTCATGAACAATGCGCTAACTCTGATAAGAAAAAAACATATGTATGCGACTTTTGTTTGGAAATATAATTAGATAAATATCTGGTTTCTTAATTTCGGATATGGTATCCGAAATTGGGAGCTCTATTTTCATTGACACAGAAATACTGTAATTTCGTTTATATATATTTTTTGTAAAAATAAAATGTAATAAAGTTGTTCTGATAACAAACATTGCTTCTTTAATATCCAATATATATTATCAAGTGGATAAAAGTTCAAAAAGTATTACTGATTTCAAAATAATGGGTCAATCTTAAAAGGTATCCGAAATTAGGCGACTTTCCTCTACCAAAAAGTCAAAACCATGTCACAAATTAATTGCATGTAACATATGTTTATTTTCATTCATCTGATTGTGACATGGTTATCAACGTAACGTGCACGTACTCTATAGCAGAGACAACTATCTAAAGAGAGATTGGAAACTCAATGCTTTTAGGTACGCTCTATCGGTGTCAGAAATATCCCTACTAGAATAAGCATATGCTTAAAGCAAAAGAACGCTCAGTAGCAAATAACTGTCAAGTAAAAAATAAATACGATAGAACAGTGGCAGTGGTTATGTGTTATTGTTAGTTAACAATTAAAGATAACTTTGTATGTTTATTTTGGATCTTCAAAATGTTGTTATGCAAATATTAGAGATTATAATTATATGAAAATATATTTAATAATACACCGATAGAACGTACCTAAAAGCATAGAGTTTCCGATCTCTCTTTAGATAGTTGAGTGAAAATAAACATATGTTACATGCAATTAATTTGTGACATGATTTTGACTTTTTCGCCATCTATCAACATATGCACCTAACCAAACCACGGTAACTAGATCTTCTAAATGTTAAGTATCATTCACAACAAAAATATAACGTAGCGGTAGAATTAGTGGCAGTGGTAGTGGCCTGGGTAAAAGATTGAATGCGTTATAGCAAATGTATTCGTTTACATCCAAAAATTAAGAAAATTAGTAGTAGCGCAGTGGCAATGGCAGCGGTAGGAGTTTGCAATCTCTAAACTTCTACGTTGCCACTACGCTACCGCTTAATTTTTTTGACAGTTTTGACGTTTATTGACATCTGATTTCTTATTTCATCAGATAAAATGAGCAATAGAAAAAGAATCATTTTGTGGTGTGCCTCAGACGTTGCGCTATAAAAATAAACATACTTATTAATAAACTTTGCACAATTAAAAGTGAACACGTAACTTACCATTTTCACCTATTTCAAAGGCAATTTGTGCCCACGCATTTTCTTTTTTTGAAATAATTTTAAACTCCCTTAATATCTTCGCTTATCTCACACAATGGAGTGCTTGTGGATATGTGTAATTAATAAGTCATCATCTATGTCAGTTGCTTTTTGTGCAAAAATAAAATGACAGCTATAACTGTCAACCTTGCATCCTAGTAATTTATAATAAAAAATTCCTAGAAACTATAATTTCAATAATTTTTCATTGTGAACGGAAATAATTTTTACTTTAAATTTCTTACGCTACCGATGCCACTAATTCTTACACTACCGCTAATTTTTTTTATTCTGAATTGGCCTTTATCCGTGTGCGATTTTAATATTATTATTATTTTTTTTTAATATTTGAAAGAAAAAGAAAAGCTCATATTGATATGTATTATGAATAATTATTTAAATTGTATAGTGTACAAATTATAAATTGCAAAAGAATAATGGGTAGGTATATAAATAATATTAATAACAATGTTTAATAGTACGTATTTAAATATGGGCAATATTTAAT
Source organism: Harpalus rubripes (assembly GCA_963082715.1). Taxonomy (NCBI): domain Eukaryota; kingdom Metazoa; phylum Arthropoda; class Insecta; order Coleoptera; family Carabidae; genus Harpalus; species Harpalus rubripes. Next base: position 13,392,307 of record OY720463.1, read on the forward strand.
TTATATTTTTCAATACTTTTATTTGTACATTCGGAGTCCAGTATATTAACTTTAAGTACTGGGAAACTATTTAAAAACAAACTTATTCAATAATTGAGAAGAAAATCACAAAATTGTACACAATGATATATATATATATATATATATATATATATATATATATATATATATATATATATATATACAGGGTGTAAATGAAATAAGTGCATTAAATTTAACCAGTAATATAACTCGGCGAGAGCAACAATATTTCTTAATAACTTTTTCTCGAAATCGCATAATTTTTTAGCATTTTTACCACCCCGTAAATTGACGAGTCGTTCCAAATATTTTTGTGATAATTGAATGCAGTAGCAATAGGTATGAAAAATTTTGTTTTAGCAATTGACAGTCGTGTCAATTGTTGCAATTAAATTTTGACAGTAATAAACTTGTTTATAAGGTAAAATTCTGTCAAAATGCGAGTACACAGACATTGTAATTACTTACATATGGTTTATTTATTTATTTTTTTACTCGTATCTGTACTACATTTTACTTGACATCACGGTTGACATAGACATAAAGACAGTGTCATGGAGTTGCCAACGCATTTACACGGAGCGTTTCCAAATCATCACCAAATCATTTTGTTCTTAATATTCGCACATTTGTTAATCTTGTACTTGTACATCTTTATTACATCACAATACGGAGTGTCACATATGCCAACTTTTAAAGAAAGCAACAGTTATATCCATAACATGTGCACAAAGTTCTGTTTTCAGCACATAACATACTTCAATTTTGGGAATGGCTCATAATGTTCATTAATGAGACTGAATTTACTTGGGAAGGTGTATTTATTATGCATAATACACATCTCGACAGACGAAAATGCTGTAAAAATTTTCATTAAAAAATGTTTAGGGAACAATAAATGGACGACTAATTATTGGTACTCATGTACCTCTTTTACATGGACAAAAGTTTGTACTTACATTTTTTGAATAACGTATTTATACTATTATGATTTATCGACGATAAATAATCATCTCATAACCTAATAACTATGCTTTTGCTCTTCCTCCCCTCGTTCCTCCTTGTCTTAAAAGCCTGGTTTAATATACAACTTTATAATTTTGTTATCCAAAATTTAAATTTCTTTATTTTAAAAATTGTGCTATTATGAATTAATTAATAATAAATGTTATTTCCGTTGATTCGTTTATTAATTACTGTGACTGCAAGTGTAACCGATAATCGAATATTTTTGAGCTGTTTGTATCCCAATTGAATACGGAGCAACCATTTGTTCTCCATGGGCGCGCGCCGAAATATGCAGCAAATCTTTAAAGAATTTTAACTCAAAATCTAAGAATAAGAAATATTGTTGCTCTCGTCGAGTTACATTACTGGTTAAATTTAATGCACTTATTTCATTTACACCCTGTCTATATATATATATATATATATATATATATATATATATATATATATATATATATATATATACCGTGTGTCCCAAGCAAACCTTGACATAGGCGTTTAACATGGGAAAACTGATTTATGTGAATAAAAAGTGTTCGGCAAAAAATTAAGCCATGATATTTAACATGATAATAGTACATTACCTCGTGTACCTTATTTAATATTAATTACATTATTATCATTGCGTAAATTAGAGAAAATTATAAATATCTGTCAATAAATATTTGTTTTAATATTTTATTACGTAATGTCAAAATAATTGCAATTGTCATTGTAGGTCAATGGTTAGCATAGGGGACTGTGGAATGAGATGACGTTTAGAGGTTGGGGTTCGAATCTCCGCCATGACAGTTTTTTTTATTATTTTTTTCAATTCATTGTTATAACCAAGTACATATTATAAAATAATTGGTTTTAAACAATGACAAAAATTGATTACAATAATCAAAACATTGATATAATAAAAATGCATTATATTTTCTTTTAATCTTAATAAAACATGATTGAGATAAAATGAATATGTGTATGTTTTGTGTTTTTACTGTAAAAGTAGATGTTTAAGTTTAAAATCTTATCCTCTTGTATCATACTGATAATAGTGATAATTACTACTTCCATTGAAATGAGTATTATATCATGATAGAAACTTATTGGTAATTATTTAACTAATTCATCCATATTAATATAATACATATCTCTAATATAATTCGTAATTAATTCATAAATTTAAATAAAAAAATTGTCTTCACGGAGATTTGCACTCGGATTCGAACCCCAACCTCTAAACGTCCTATCATTCCACAGTCAGCTACACTAACCACTCACCTACAATGACATTTGAAAATATCTTGATATTACGTAATAAAATATTGAAACAAATATTTATTGACATATATTTATAATTTTCTCTGATTTACGCAATGATAATAATGTAATTAATTAATAAGGTACACGAGGTCATGTACTATTATCATGTTAAATAGAATAGCTTAATTTTATGCCGGACACTTTTTATTCACGAAAATCAGTTTTCCCATGTTAAACGCCTATGTCAAGGTTTGCTTGGGACACCTGTATATATATATATATATATATATATATATATATATATATATATATATATATATATATATATATATATATATATATATATATATGGGGAGATTCCTTTAAAACAACCAACGCTTTTTTGAGCGAACTAATAACTTTAAAATAAAATGTTATATACAAGAAATGATCAAGAAGAAAAGGCTAATTTATTAATAATAACAAACCGAAAATTCGACCAGTAGTTCTCAAACGGCAGAACAAAATTATATTTTTTTAAATGGTATCTTATATTATTTTTTAGCCTATTAGAGAGAGAGATTTTTTTCTGATTTCAACGATATAAATATGGTATACAATTGTGTAACAATTATTTCGAGAAAACTGGAATTAAAAATAATGTTATAATATTACATTAGGCTATGCAATACACTGTTGCCTAGTTACGCTAGTAGTAAATTCATGTTGTATTACATTATTTCTAGTTTTTCATACCATTTTTCTCGAAATAATTGTTATATAACCCTATACTATATTTATATCGTTGAAATCAGAAAATAATATTCTATTTAAAGGGCTAAAAATTATATAGGGTGCCATTTAAAAAAATATAATTTTGTTCTGCGGTTTGAGAACCACTGGTTAAATATTCTATCACTATAGAAATAGATAGATACATTATCCCCTTATTCTTGATCATTTTTGGTATAAAATTTTTTTCTCTAAAGTTTTTAGTTCGCTAAAAAAAGCGTTGGTTGTTTTAAAGGAAACACCTATATATGTATACCGTGTGTCTGTCTTAAAGGTGTACATAGGAGATTAACATGGGAAATCAGTTTTTTGCAATTTCCTGTTCGCCTAATTATTTTAAGCAAAAATGCGTCTGCATCTAAATCAATAAACATAATTACCTTTCCATGCATTGTAACGACAGAAATTAAATATGAAAATATCGAAAAGTACGTTGAAAATACCGACAGCCATGGAATTGAACAAAAATAGTACATTAAGATACAAGATTCATAAGACATGATTTTAGCGCACGCGTCATTCTTAGTAACGAGCGGCTTGCCGCGAGTTTTCTAAGGTGACAAGTTCGCTTAAATGTCTTATGAAACGTGTATTTTATACTATTTTTTCTATTTTGGTCATTTTTTCAAAAAATTACGTTATTTCATATCCAGGAATTTCAATTTCGGTTGTTTAATATGTACTTTATGAAACTCATTTGGATGCCATAAAGAAGTACTTTATGACATCCAAATGGGTTTCATAAAGTACATATTAAAGAACCAAAATAGAAAAATAAATAAACGTAAGTTAACTTATTTGACGTTTCCGACAATTTGATTTTGTCTCCAGTTTTATTGCCTGAAATGATTAAAAAATGAACATTTATACGAATGAAGAGCTAAATTCGTGACAAAATTTGAAAAGACTGCTAATGTGTCTTCAAAAAATACACGTGAGCCGCGTAATTGGAATATAGGACGAGCAGAACAGGCGTTACTCAAAGAAAGAGTGTTAGGAATGATAAGTGTAGACCCCTTCTGTAGTACGAAGGTAGATTGTATTTGAAATGAGTTGAGAGTACATAACAGCATCATACATAATTTTTTGTGCAACCGGACGCGAAATAAGCATTTCGCAGCCGCAATGCAGGCCGCGAAATTAAATTTCGCAACCGTTGTTATGGTAACGGCCGCGAAATTCATTTCGCGGACGTTGTCATGGTAGCGGCCGCGAAATTAGGTAAATAATTACTTTGACACTTGAAAATTGCATGGTTTTGCTTATCAAATGTTAATCCCATAGCCACCGTGAAAGCTAACTTTCTATATACAATGAAACTGTTTAAAATTAATAAAATTTGTAATTACATATTTTTTACGGTTGCACAAAAAATATTGTGTACACATTGTCCGCGAAATCCTTTAGCGCCCTCGAGATTGTCTTGCCTCGGCCGCAAGCGGCCTCGGCGACAATTTTTCTCTCGGTACGCTAAAGAGTGATTTCGCGGCCTTGATATACAAATAACTATTGTTACACAATGTTGAATATTTGATATATTTATATTATTTAAACAAAACTGTATTTTCTTAACTTTATTAATTTTATATTTCTATTATTTCCATAATTAACGATATTTGTTTAAATCAAATTGTCAGAAACGTCAAATAAGTTAACTTACGTTGTGACAGATCACGTGACAGATAAAACGTCAAGCATTTATTTATTTTTTGTTCATTTATACGGCTGTCGATATTTTTAACGTAATTTTCGACATTTTCATATTTAATTTCTGTCGTTATAAAGCATGTAAAGGTAATTCTGTTTATTGTTTTAGATGTAGAATTTTATACCCTAAAACTTTTATTTGACGCATTTTTGTTTAAAATAATTAGGCGAGCAGGAAATTGCAAAAAACTGATTTCCCATGTTAATCTCCTATGTACACCTTTAAAATAGACACACGGTATATATATATATATATATATATATATATATATATATATATATATATATATATATATATATATATATATATATATATATACATATTAGTTATAAAAAAATCACAAGGTGGTAGACTTTTCTAGATTCGCGAGGTTTAATTTCGAATTTGTGTACTGTATTAGTGTATTATCTGAGCCGTATCTTTACATTTATATATGTGATGTAAACTAAAACTTGTAAGGAACACAATCGGATATGTACGTCGTTGTATTAGTATTATTTTTTTGAAAGAATTTTAAATCCTATTTGAATATGTGTTGAATGAAAAGAAACGTAGGTACGTAGGTAAAAAAGAAAAGAAAATTGGTAGCTAAGGAATATTAGCCTCCAACATCATAGTTTTTCACATAACTCATTTAGTCTTAACTTTATGAACAATATAGTGAGCTTTTAGAAACTAATGCGGATTTTAGTTCTTTTTTTGGGTGTATTCTGTAACTTTTCCGTTAAAATTTAGATGCAGTAAAAATTTAAATTTTAACGGTCGGTTAAAATTTTTGTTCACATTTACTATTCTGTAATACAATAATTTAGCGGTCCGTTAATTTTTACACTCATATACAGCTTGATTCTCGTAACACTTGTGTACAAAACAATACAAGTGTCCCAGGACGAGTTTACGCTATCGGTATTTTAAAAACTATTCAATATTATTTTACGAAATTTGATAACTATGGGTTTTCCGACATGGCCGTTTCAGCCAAAATATTTTCAAAACAGTAACACTTCCGGTTTAAGTGGAAGTAGACCCTAACTTTCTAATTTTAAATGGAATGTTGTATTTTTATTTCGCCATTGAATTCAGCAAAAAAAAATTACATATAAAGCCATAAAAAAAATTATGCATGATGAACCACTTCCGGCGCAATTTAACTTTTTTCGATTTCTTCTGTGAGATATCACTCGATATCTCGAGAATAAAATAGAATATATAATCTATTAAAAAAGCTTTTTTACACTAATACAAATTAATAATCGACAATTTTTAAAAACTGTAATTTCTACGTGAACGTGAATTTGAAGTTCAAAAAGTTCAAAAAACTCAGATTTGTTAAACGCATCACCCCATTTTTACCTTCCGTCACCTTTAGGTAAGGAAGGTATTGTCTTTGGTCAAAAAATTCGGTGGTGAGTTTTTAATGAATAAGCACGTTTTAGGGTCCCTAGAATACGAATTTACTATTTTTACGATGATGTCTGTATGTCTGTATGTGTGTGTGGATGTGTGTGTGTGTGTGTGTGTGTATGTGTGTGTGTGTGTGTGTGTGTGTGGATGTGTGTGTGTGTGTGTGTGTGTGTGTGTGGATGTGTGTGTGTGTGTGTGTGTGTGTGTAACAAAATTTTTGTCTGCGATAACTCTAATACTACAGTTACAAAAATTATAATTTTCTCATATACTTTTTCGTTACATCCATATGAAGAGCTGATTAGATTTTGGTTACAATTGGTCAACCGGAAGTACCATTATTTGAAGATTTTAACAGTTTTTCTTGAAAAAACTATGTTAAATATAATTTTTAACATTTGATGTTATTATAAATATTAAAGAATATTTTATTCTCTATACCATTTGACTGCATTTTATACTTAATATTAAATGGATATAGAGTTAAAAAATTATAAAGAAATTAAATTTCATAAAGTAGCCATAGCTATGGAAACAGCTACTATATTCAGAAAATTCTGATTGAAAGATGTCAGTGTCAAGTGAAATTGAGATAGTGTGTTTGTCTTATAATTTTACGGGAAATATAGGATCTTTTGCTTTCTGCATGGAATTTGTAAACTGCTTTAAGGTAATGTACAAGAAATAATAATAATAATAAATCTTTTATTTCTGCAGATACATTACACTGTAGGTATATAGAAAACGTCACAAAATAATAATTTTCTGTATGAAATTTGCATAAAATACATGCAACTGCCGGAAGGTAATGTACAAGAAATAGAATATTTAATTTAGCAAGGAACTTTCTGTATGAAATTTGTACAAAATACATAGAACTGACGCAGGCACCGGACAGCTAAATGAATGTGCCAAAACACTATCATAGTTCCAGGAAGCAAACTGTAGAGGCGCAACAGTGCTTAAATTTTCAGAAAAGGGATTAAGTCACCTTTGAGTTCAAAACATTTTGCAATATTTTGAATTGTAAAGTCATATAAGTCATCACACATGTCATTGAACATACGCTTTAACATCTTTAATTATTTGGTAATTCAGTTTGTAATAGTCTATAGTTTTAGTTATAGTGCTAGTAGTGATTTATTTCGTGATTTCTCCAGTTTTAAAGTGTATTAACTGTTTTATTTTTTGACGTAATATGGAATTGAAATTCAATAAGCTGATGAACATTCCAACATTCGTTGTGCTGTTTGATATAAAGTGCAGTACAAATAAGCAAATAGACGTTTACTTTTATATTTAATGATGAAATGTCGTACCATTTCCAACATCCTCTTATCTTACATATAAACAAATATTAAAGTAGAAGTTTATGTCTATCTGACAAGTAATTTTAAATTTATTTAGAAATGAATTTATAGTTATTGTATTGTGATTATTTAAAATATATGTATGTACTTATACTCAGTTTTCTTATTGTCTTTTTTTAAAAAAAATCAAAATTTCAATTTATCTATACATGACGTCTCCTATGTCACAAACTACCAAGCCGACCAAGCCATCACAGTGTGCATTAGTTCATGGAAGCAATCTGTAGATGTCACTATTTTGTATTTTGAAAAATACATTAACTCTCCTATCTGTAGTTGAGGTGATCCGTGAACTGACGGAAGGTAATGTGCTGGCCACATCAGATTTTTTATTATTTAAATGAATTCTTTGTTGAAAAGTAGGGGTAGTTTGTGTAGAATGTCCTATGTTTAAAGTTGACGTCGTGACCCATCGTGACCCGACAAAATCACGGCCCGCGCCCACCTCTAATCCATATTATGATATATTCCAAAACTTGTCACATTTCGTATTTAAGATTTTTATATAAATGTCAACGACATGTCAGATATTTTCTAAAATGAATAAACCGGAAGTGATACTTTACTTCAAGTTCTGAATATAAATATATGCCAAAACGTCAAATTTAGTATTTAAGACTATATAAAAAAAGCATCATATTAGATTTTGGCTAAAATTGATAAACCGGAAGTGGTACTTTATTTGAAGCACTGAACAAATTTTCGTGAAATATATATATATATATATATATATATATATATATATATATATATATATATATATATATATATATTGATATAATCCAAAACTTTTCAAATTTGGTATTTAAGACTTTTATAAGAATGAGACCGACATACTAGAAGGAAGCTAAAAACAGATTCTTTTGAAAAAATATTAAAACATGATTCAAAACTTCTCAAATTTGGTATTAAAAACTCGTGTATAATTTGAAACAATATTAGATTTTGATTCATACTTGTATGATAAATTGGAAGTGGTACTTAATTTGGAGCTCTTAATAGATTTTCGAGGAAAAACATAAAATATAATCCAAAATTTGGTATTACAGACGTTTCTATTTATTGGTACAACAAATTAGATTTTGTTTACAAACGATCAACTGAAAGTGATACTTTACTTAAAGCTCATTGCTATTTCAAATACAGAATTGACAGAAGGTCATGCATTGGCCACATCAGACATTTTTGCTAATATCTTGAAGACGGTTTCTTAACAAAAAAGTCGTTATATAAAAAATGAAAGCTGACATATTATTTTCCATTTTTACCTTGTTAAATTTTTTTTCAATCTCTAATCGTTTACCGCAAAATTTTCGAAAAATTATTTGCTAGACATTTTTTGTTAAACTTTTCTCTCTAGCATCTCATCTCTACGGTTTACAGAAAAAATCTTGTAGAACATTAAATTTCCTTCAAAATGGCATACCATTTTTTTACCTTTCGCTATGAAAGGTATTGGATTCATGCTAAAAATCGCATATCCAGATTTTAGCGAATAAGCACTTTTTAAGGTCCCTAGAATCCGATTATAACATTTTTACGATGATGTCCGTATATTTGTGTGTGTGTGTGTGTGTGTGTGTGTGTGTGTGTGTGTGTGTGTGTGTGAATGTGTGTGTGTGTGTGTGTGTGTGTGTGTGTGGATGTGTGTGTGGATGTTGGATCCGCGATTTCTCAAATTCTATAAGACTTAATACATTTTCAACTACGGATCCCTCAATCTAACAATAATGGGAAGAGTTGATTAAGTTTTGGTAACAATTGGAAAACCGGAAGTAGTAGTTACAAGAAAAAAATCATCTAAATATTATTTATCGAAAATTTATGTAAATACTTATATTAACGAACGTTAAATTCTTTATTTGATAAATATAAATTCATTATTATATCTTCTATAGATTTAAAGATAAAGAAATGCATATAAAATAATTTGATGCAAAAATTCTCAGATCAAACTACTTCAACGCAAGAAATTCAAATGTTTATAATTGACACATAAATGTTACTGTCAAAAATATGTGTATGCCAATGTTAAAAATATTTGCACATCATTATGAAGATTATGGGCGGTATTAATAAAAATAAGTAAATACTATAAGTATGTACTTATAAGTATTAGCATTTACTTATCAGTATCAGCAAGAAGTAAAAGTAAATACTTATTTTCATATTAATAACCAGATGCTGATACTTATAGTAAATGTAAATACTTATAAGTATGTACTTACATATGAAATTCAGAAGTAAGCCGTGTGTTTGTAAAAAAATAAAATTTTGACATTTCTTGACAGTTCATTTTTATATTTATTTATTGGATGTTGATAAACTAATCTTGAATTCAGTTCTATATCAATCTTTGAAATTTTAAAAATGTTTAGTTTTGAAAGCAGCGACATGGACTAAAATATTAATGAAAATAGTATTATCTTCACGGTCTTCAAATCGTACGTACTCAGGGTATCAGGGTGCAAAATTATAAATGGTCACAAGGAGCTAAAAAAAAAAACAATGCAGCAAACAGCACATGGGCTTGTAACGCAAACAAGGTTTATTCGTCACTGGTCGGCAACATATTTTAAAAATAATTTCATTTAATAAATGAACACAGAGCACCATCTCTGAATTCATTGTTAACGCCAATAAAGAGTTCTAGTACCCATTCCACACTTTCGGGTGTAAAGCGAAATAATTTGACAAAATGTTGTACGCTGGGATTTTCCCTATGAATTTTATAATTTTTACGGCGTAGAACATGCTTTTTAAATTAATATAATCTTTTAAATTTTTGTTCAATCCCCTATAAGCATAATAAAACTTATAAATGCATATGTAAATACTTAATTCTATAAGAATCAATTTCATTTTATTTATACAGTTTTAAGTAATTATTTATTTTGATTATAAGTATAAGTACATACTTTTGTTAAATAAGTAATTTGTTATAGCATCAACTTTTACAGACACTTTATTAATACGAATATAAGTACTTACTTAAAAAACTGTCAGTATAAGCATTTACTTATTTTTATTAATACCACCCTATGAAAATAAAAAAAGTCAACAACGCACAAGAATATACGTAAAAAATCTGATGTGGCCAGCACATGACCTTCCGTCAGTTGTATGTATTTAGTATAAATGTCATACAGAAAGTTCCTTGCAAAAGATTATATTTCTTGTACATTACCTTAAGGCAGTTGTATGTAGTATATACAAATTCCATACAGAACAAAAGATCCCATATTTCCAGTAGTAAAATTATAACACAAGCATACTGTCAACTGCACTTGACATTGACACCTTTCAGTCAGAATTTTCTTAATATAGCAGCTGTTTCCAGAGTTATAACATAGCTGACTAATATATATGATATTTAATTTCTTTATAATTTTTTAACTCTATACACATTTAATATTAAGTATAAAATGCATTCAAATTGTATAGAGAATAAAATATTCTTTAATATTTATAATAACATTAAATGTGAAAATGATATTTTGTCACACGCACACACGCACACACGCACAAGCGCACGCACGCACGCACGCACGCACGCACGCACACACACACACACACACACACACACACACACACACACACACACAGACATCATCGTAAAAATAGTAAAATCGTATTCTAGGGACCCTAAAACGTGCTTATTCATTAAAAACTCCCCACCGAATTTTTTGACCAAAGACAATACCTTCCTTACCTAAAGGTGACGGAAGGTAAAGAGAATATAAAAGGCATTTGCGAAAAAATGACGATTATAAAGAAAAAGAAAAGGAAAGTAGAAAAAGAAAATTTCAGGATATTGAATATAAAGAAAATGTATGTATTGTACATAATTTATATTAAAATATCCCACAGACTTTGCAAATATATGTGAGAATTATTTTGTAGTGAGACTTGAATATATGTATTTGTATTTAAAAATATTTTTCCTTTAATGCGTACAACCAAGTAAAATATCTGGCGAGAGGTTATGTGCCGGCCACATCAGATTTTTATGTTATCTTCAACAGATCAAAATTTATGGCAGTTTGAAAGTTTTGGGTAAATTTCGAGTTTGCTCTGGAAGACTGTACCTACATTTAGTTTAGTTTAAGGGCACGGGGTATACACTTTAGAAAGTATGTGTCTACGGCTTTTCTCTTCGGATTTAGTTTACACGGTTGTTAGAGATGTTTTTATCTTCAGCACATGATCTGTAGCCCATCAGGTTTTGAAAAATAGCCGCTAAATATATACCTGTTTTAATGCATTATATTAAAGTAAAAAGTGGTAATTTATGTCGAATACTATCAGGTTTGATATCAAATTAAGACTCTAGATCTAGGTACTGCCAAATACTTTACCGTGTTAATTATGTAAAGTCCAGCACCAAGAATTTTTCGTTTATTTTGAGTAAAGTAAAGAAAAGGGTCTCATAGAATGATAGTAGTAAGAATTTTGTATCTCTTGTGATTTTAGCGGAAATGGGTACAACTTTGAATCCAGCATAGGGAATCGGTATTTTTTGCTTGCTATGTTTTAATTTATATGCAATTTTATTAATACATATTTTTAAAATAAATGGTCGCCATTTTTGTTTTGTTGTGAAACTAATTTTATGCAAATTCTGAAAAAAATACCGATTCCCTATGCTAGATTCATAGTAGTATCCATTTCCGCTAAAACCGGAAGTGACACAAAATTCTTACTACGATCGTCTTATGAGCCCCTCTGTCTAGTTTGCATGTTAACATTTTTTAGTATCAAAAACTCAAAATAAACGAAAAATTCTTGGTGCAGGACTGTCATCGATTACCCCGCATGTGTATCAATTTACATAACTAACACGGTAAAGTAATTGGCAGTACCTAGAGTTTTAATTTGATACCATACATGATTGGGATTTTCAAGTATCAAGAGATGGCGCTGATCGCATTAAACAATGGTACACTTTATGTTGACATTTGTAGCATTGCTGTTAATTGCGTTTCTTTAGTTTTTGTCTTATTTTCTCATTTATTAATATTTTTGATTTATAATTCAAGTATGTGTAATAAGGTTTGTTTAAGTCATATAGTTGCAGTTTCATGTAAATATCAAATATGTACCACTGTTTGTAGTTCTAATATTCACCGCTAGTAAGCGTTTTCTTATTTGAAAATCCCAATAGTATTCGATATAAATCACCTTTTTACCTCCCGCTACCCTTAGTAAGGAAGGTATAGAGATCGTGCTAAAAATCGCCTGTCGGGATTTTGGTAAATGAGCACGTTTTAAATTAAAGTCCTTAAAATCCAATTTTAACATTTTCACGATGATGTATGTGTGTGCGTGTGCACGTGTGTGTGTGTGTGTGTGTGTGTGTGTGTGTGTGTGTGTGTGTGTGTTTGTATGCGTGGAGTCTCCACTTTAATTCAAATACTATTATTCAGAAAATTTTTAAACCTTTTATTTCGAACTTGCTCTATTATGGAAAGAGCCCATTAGATTTTGATGTAAATCGAATAACAGGAAATGGCACTTTGCTTGAAGCTCAAAATAGTTTTTCTACGAAAAATTCCTTTAAATGTTATTTTTTGAGATTAATGTTATTATAAAAATTAAAGATTATAAAATTTTCTATAGATTTGCATTAATACTTTTTTTACATATATTATGGATAAAGTTATAAAATTATCTATAATTTAAATCCCGGAACCTACGCTTTAAACAAACAAAACACCTTACGCAGTTATTCAAGTATATGTAACTGACAGATAAATGTCACTGTCAAAGAACTGATTATTTTAAATTAATAATGGTAACTTTGTAAAATGAATAAAGTAAACAGAACAATAGGAAAAGAAATCAAAACAGTTTCCAGCATAAGTAAATATGTAGGTATGTATTTAGATTATTAAAATTTAAGAATTTGCAAAAAAGTTTAAGCTAAACCTCATTTTTGGATTAGTAAATTCTATTTTATCCCGGTATATAGAATTTAATCTTCATTTTATTATCAAAAAAGGTAGTTACTTGGATCAGATTATATTTTAAGAAATAAACTGCCAAAATTAGAGTAAAATTCGCTAATCCAAAAATAAGGATTAGCTTAAACTTTTTTGTGACTCGGGCGGGAGGTATTGTGTTGGCCACACCAGATTTTTACCTCCCGTTACCCTTGGTAAGGGAGGTATAGGGATCGTGCTAAAAATCGCATATCGAGATATTAGTAAATGAGCACGTTTTAAGGTCCCTAAAATCCAATTTTAACATTTTCACGATGCTGTCTGCGTGTATGTGTGTGTGAATCCTCCACTCTAACTCAAATACTATCATTCAGAAAATTTTGAAATCTTGTATTTCCAACTTTTTCTGTCTTGGAAAGAGCCCATTAAATTTTGGTGAAAATCAGATAGCCGGAAATGGCACTTTACTAAAAGCTCAAAATATTTTTTCTTCGAAAAATACCTTTAAACGTTATTTTTTCGAGATTGTTATTATAAAAAATAAAGATTATTAAATTTTCTATAGATTTGTATTAATACTTTTTCGATATATTTTATGGACAAATTTATAAAATTATCCATAATTTAAATCCCAGAGCCTACGCTTAAAACAAACAAAACGCAGTTATACAAATGTATGTAACTCACAGATAAATGTCACTATCAAAGAACTAATCATTTCAAAATAATACGAGTATTAGTAACGTTTTAAAAAGGAAAATGTAAATAGAACAATACAAAAGGAATTCAATACAGTTTCCAGCATAAGTAAATGTGTAGGTACGTATTTAGATTAATAAAAATTAACGATTCATAAAAATATTAAAGCTATTCCTCATTTTTGGATTAGTGAATTCTATTCTATCCCAGTATTTAAAAATGTAAATGGCGGAGGTATTGTGTTGGCCACAACAGATTTTTACCTTCCGTCACCTTTAGGTAAGGAAGGTATTGTCTTTGGTCAAAAAATTCGGTGGTGAGTTATTGATGAATAAGCACGTTTTAGGGTCCCTAGAATACGATTTTACTATTTTTACGATGATGTCTGTATGTATGTGTGTGTGTGTGTGTGTGTGTGTGTGTGTGTGTATGTGTGTGTGTGTGTGTGTGTGTCTGTGTGTGACAAAATTTTCTAATGCGATAACTCTAATACTACAATTCCAAAAATTATAATTCTTTCGCATTTCTCTTCGTTACATCCATGTGAAGAGCTGATTAGATTTTGGTTATAATTGGTCAACCGGAAGTACCCTCATTTGAAGATTTTAACAGTTTTTCTTGAAAAAACGATATTAAATATCATTTTTTCACATTTAATGTTATTATAAATATTAAAGAATTATTTATTCTCTATACGATTTGAATGCATTTTGTACTTCATATTAAATGGACATGAGTTAAAAAATTATAAAGAAATTAAATATCATATATATTAGTCAGCTTTGCTATAAGTGCAGTTGACACTATGTGTATGTTATAATTTTACTGGAAATGTAGGATCTTTTGTTAGAAACTTTCTGTATGGAATTTGTATAAAATACATACAACTGCCTTAACGTAATGTACAAGAAATATAATCTTTTGCAAGGAACTTTCTGTATGACATTTATACAAAATACATAGAATGCATGAAAACGAGCAATGTTTGGCGGCCATTTTGAAAAAACAACTGATGGGCTACAAATCATGTGATCAAGATAAAACATTTGTATCAACCTAGTAAACATAATCCGAAGAGAAAAGCCGTAGACGCATACTATCGAAAGTGCATACTCCACTCCCTTAAACGAAATGAAGTCTTCCAGCGGAATCTCGAAATTTACCCCATTCAAATTGCCATAAATTTTGATCGGTTGAAGATAACATAGAAATGATATGCCATTTTGAAGGAAATTTAATCCTCTACAACTTTTTTCCTGAGAATTTTTCTGAAAACCGAAGAGATGAGATGCTTGAGAGAAAAGTTTAACGTAAAACGTCTAACAAAATATCTTTTTCGTAAATTTGCAGTTTTTGATAGCGGATATCTCATAAACGATTAAAGATAGAAAATAACTTTCAAAAGCAAAGATGTAGGAAATTTTACCTGTTTTCATTTTGTATATAACGACTTTTTTTGCTAAGACTTGCATTACCTTCCGTCAGTTCTATGTATTTTGTATAAATGTAATACAGACAGTTCCTTGCAAAAGATTCTATTTCTTGTACATTACCTTAAGGCAGTTGTATGTATTTTATTCAAATTCCATACGGAAAGTTGTCACCTTTTAATCAGAATCTTCTTAATGTAGCAGCTGTTTCCAGAGTTATAGCATAGCTGGCCAATACATACATGATATTTAATTTCCTTATAATTTTTTAACTTTTTATCCATTTAATATGAAGTACATATAAATTGCATTCTAGTCGTAAAGAAAATAAAATATTCTTTAATATTTATAATAACATTAAATTTGAAAATATTATATTTAACATCGTTTTTTTCAAGAAAAACTGTTAAAATCTTCAAATAAGGGTACTTCCGGTTAACCAAATATAACCAAAATCTAATCAGCTCTTCACATAGATGTAACGAAGAGGAATACAAAAGAATTACAATTTTTGAAATTGTAGCACGCACACACACGCACACGCGCACGCGCACACGCACACGCACGCGCACACGCACGCACGCACACACGCACGCACGCACGCACGCACACACACACACACACACCACACACACACACACACACACACACACACACACACACACAGAGAGAGAGAGAGACAGACATTGTAAAAATTGTAAAATCGTATTCTAGGGACCTTAAAACGTGCGAATCAAATTTACTCTTACTAGCATAAATAGTTATTCATAGTCGTTAATTTCTTGTATTGTGAACGCTATCTATCTACTAATATCGTATTGTAAATGGGGCTTTACTTAAAGTAGTTAAATCGATTGTGAAATCAAAATGGGATAAATAATTTTACCTGCTTACATACCGCTTTTGTAAACTTGGTTTACATTTAGAACAATCAGAAAATTGGAATCACAAACCTCTATCTTACTTCTAACTCCATTCTGAGATACAGGTTAAGATCCACCAGAAATGTAAATATTTGTTTTCTTTTCAACAAGTTGATAATACAAGAAAATAAAAAAAATCCACTCAAATTTGGATTTGTTTAACATCGTGCATCAAATTTCAAAAGCACGATGCGTATTACTCATTTCCGGGTGTACCGCATACATATACGAGCCCCGTCCAGCTTTAATTGACTCACTTGCTTTAATTTCATTTTATTTAGATAATAAATGATACAAATAATAACTAACAAATTATCGCCAATTTTTATTCAATATTACAAACATTTTGTAGTACTAATAACAAATACCAAGATGTTTTCTAAAATTCTTTATTGTTTTAATATAAAATGAAATAATACTATACTCTATCCGTTTTAACTATAGAGCGTTGGGTGAGATAGGGCTTAAGATTCTAGCTCTCTGATTGGTTCAAACGTGAACCGTGTTTACACAGTAAAATAATTGATGTGAAATTTAAATTTGCTTGACAACTGTATCAATTATTTTGCCGTCTGACAAAATATATAAATGTCAACATAGTTAATAGTACACGATTTATTACATATTATCAATTTCTGTTCAGTTCTGTTTGTTGGTTTTTGCGTTTATATAATTTTCATAGTGTTTTGTCGTTATATTTCATATTACATAGTTTTCATTGTGCGCGTTTTCTTAGTTTTTAGTTAGTAATTCGTTAGTTTTGTTATTGTTCTCTTCGTTAATATTATGGATAAAAACCCTGAACCTGGCTCTGCTAATGTTTTAAAATATCCAAAAGGAAAGGCTCTCCGAAGCGGGCAAAAAAATTTGGCGTATAATTTATACTGCACATATCGTGCCACGAATGCATATTCCAAACTAGAACGTGTCCAAATTGTGGCATCAGAACTGGGCATAGGACGATGTAATATTTGGAAAGCTATAAAAGAACATGAGGAAAACGGGTCATTCGGATCACCCCAGGAACAAAGAAATTAGTTTAGAACATTATTTTGTTTATATTTAACGGTGTATATAGTTTATACATATAATGTATATATTTTAGAGTGTAAATATTTATATTTCAAAGGTGAATTATATTTTTATTTTACGTTGTTTTCTTTAAAATTTATTTGAATAACGTGGTTTTCATTTATGCATGCCCCTTTCGCCGAAATGTAGAGAAAGGTACGGAGATTATAAGTATATGCACACATGTACGTACAAGACAAAATTACTAAAAAATGTCAATTAGAAAGAATTTTTTAAATCCAGGAATGGCGCCAAAATTTGAATTTTTTATTTAATACATGTAAAACCGGCCGCGCTCGAAACGCCATCTAGTCTATAGTTAAAACGGATAGAGTATAGTTTTACCAAGTATTGAAGAAAATCTCAAAAAAAATATGCGAATTTAAGTCGGAAGGTTGTCAGGTTATACTAAATAAAAAGTATAAAATAATTACAAAGACATTTAGAATAAAAAGCCATGTTACCCTTTGCGGCCCGTATTCCGAGCACACTTTTATAATAAAAGCGCTTTTATGGAGCAAACTCCTAATAAGAATATAATGTAAAAGCGCACTCCATAAAAGCGCTTTTATTATAAAAGTGCGCTCAGAATACGGGCCACAATACATCGATTTGCGTTAATGTAATACCATTAAATTTTTAATATCTAGATAAAAATTTAATTTAATTTTACGTAATAATATTGAAAATAATAATTTTACATAAAAATTAAAGATTTGTTTAATTACAAATTGTAAGTCATGATAAACGAATTTTAAAGAATTGGGTCAAATGTAGGTGAACGGGGCTGTTATATGTTTGTTGAGTGCGCATACCAAGTATCACCTGAAAAACACTCACATTTGATACACATCGGATGCGAACCCAAGCAGATGAAACCAAAGCCGGTCACAATCAGTGTATGACAGAATTGCAATTTAGATTTGTTGTATTGTCAATTTAAAATCTACTTACGCAGTTCCTGTGCACCAGATCTTGTATTAATGTTGTTCATTATTTCATTAATTATTTTATTGTCATCAGGAAAATAATATAATTTATTAATTGTGGTGTTTATTTTTTGTACATCAAAATTTGTAAAGTTTTTATTAACAGGAGTGACTATTGAATATAACGATCCAAAAAATGACGCTGCAAAAGGAACAATAATTATTCCAAGTACAGTATATATCATACCAATTTTCCATTTTAACAAATTGATCCATAATAACAGTGTGATATATCTAATCAGCTTCATTTTGTAAATATTACGAAATAATTGTAATAAAACAACACCAATGCAGGTTTATTTTAATTAGTTCCAGATATATGTCGTTATGTCAGTTGTCAGTTTAAAACACAAAACAAACAACTATAAAGAAAAGAATTAAATTCAATTAAATACCTCTAGATCTATAATGTATTTGATTTAAGAATGCCCTGAAGCGCGGAACAAAAGTTAAGGAAATTATTAGTATAATACCACACTATAATAGGCGATGTGCACATTTTGAGCGTCAGCGCCTCTCATTTCGAGAAAGTGATACAATTTACAATTTTATTTTGAGTTGTAGCTATTCTGCATGAATATTATACATCATATTATATTGAAATTAATAAAGAAAATATTTAAAATGCAGATAATATAATTTTTCTCATAATATGTGTGATTTCTGTAAACCATTTTATCATATCATATCTGTTGAAACTGAATGAAGAAAATAATATAGGCAGACTCGTGGGTGTGAATTTCTGATTTAACACGTTCACTACGTTTTGGGGTCTTTTGTCCCTTTTATATATTTCCACAATGCAGCAAAAACCTAATGAAGATTTTGCGTAATTTCAGTAATATCTATGAGAATTAATAGTAAAAAATCTGGTGTGGCCAACACAATACCTCCCGCCATTTACAGCCCGAGTCACAAAAAAGATTATGTTAATCCTTATTTTTGGATTAGCGAATTTTACTCTAATTTTGACAGTTTATTTCTTAAAATACAGTCTAATCTAATCCAAGTAACTACCTTTTTTTAAACTCCTCAACAGGATTAAATCCCAATTACAGAGTGAGTTCACATTCATACACGACATAAGGCGTTGCTCTAACCATTGCGCCACCGGAGCTATAATAAAATGAAGAATAAATTTTAAATACCGGGATAGAATCGAATTCACTGATCCAAAAATGAGGATTAGCTTAAACATTTTTGCGAATCGTTAATTTTTATTAATCTAAATATACCTACATATTTACTTATGCTGAAAACTGTATTGAACTCCTTGCCTATTCTTCTATTTACTTTTTTCTTTTTAAAACGTTACTAATATTATTTTGAAATGATTAGTTCTTTGACAGTGACATTTATCTGTCAGTTACGTACATTTGAACAACTGCGTTTTGTTTGTTTAAAGCGCCATATTGGTGCGATTATGGTCACTTCTGTAAATATTGTTAAATTTAAATTTAAATAGCTCTTTAAATTTGAAACTTAAATTATTTATCTTTGTGTTATTATGGTCAAACAAATTTAAAAAGTTTATTTAAAGAATGAAAGATAGCTATGCAACTAACTTCACTGTTTACGAACTGTCAAAAATTTAAATGTTTTGTTAGGTTAGAATTTTTTATAAGACGGAGACGGAAATACGAATGAAATAACACGTAAGTTTTCATATAAATAAAATTAATAGTTGTGTTATTCATTTAAATATATAAATAAATATTTCATCATGGCATATTATCCATTGTTGGGTGTGCCAATCTGCTTTGTACGCAGATATCGGTAATGATGATGACATATTAGTACCGTGCGGGCGTTTATCAGGCGTCCTCATAGGCACTCATTGGAGAGTGCACCACATAGGTCAATTTTGTGTCATTTAAAATTCGAAATATTTGGCGTCGGTCGGGATCGAACCCGGTTCCCCAGATTTGCAACCAGACACACAAGCACGCGGCCACGTGTTATTCATTTAATATTAATTTTCATGTAGAACTAGTACTGCACCAAAAAAACGCCGAGCCGCCTATACATCAAATGAACAATAGAAGAATATGTTTAATTCATTGAAAAATATTTTGTCTTTAGAGCAGGATTTATAAATCCTACACTTCCAAATGGGCTACATAGACAAAAAATGGGAGGAATTAACAATTGATAAATAGAAACAAGTCAGTACATATTTCTGTACATGAATGATTACTTTTAAATATACAGGGCCGATTTGAGGCAGGTGTGAACGGTGCATCCGCACTAGGTCCTGCGATTTGCCGATTTGTAAACAATTAATATTTTTTTATCTATTCCAAAATCTAATTATTGTAGTTCAATATTTTTCGAGATATTTTTGTATTCTTTAAAATGTAAGGCAGAAGCTAAACTTATAAATATGGCGGAAAGTGGAGATTCAAATGTTAGTACACTGTGCAATATTTGTAAAAATAATAAAGACGACTTAAAAGTCAAGTGTTCGGGAATATGTGGACATGTGTTCCATATCACCTGCATTAAACTGGGTAAACGTGAATATAATACACTTACCAGTAACATAAAAAACATCAAATATTTTTGCGAAGCCTGTGAATGTGCTCTATTCGATGTTCGCGGAGATATAAGTGTTAATTCTTCGGAGAAACAAAATTACGTGAGTTTTTCACCAGTATTTATGAAATTATTAACTAAAATGGAAGAAATGTCTACAACTATAATGGAGTTGTCAAAAGAAGTAAATATACTTAAGAACTGTAAAGACAATTCGAATCTGAACAACCTTGAAATTGCTAAACCATCTTTTGCGAAGGTCATACGCCCATGCGTTGAGTCAGAGCAAGATAAAACTGACTCAAGCCAAACCGATAAAACAGACGACGATAAAGAAATAGTAAATTCATGTTCAAATTTACCTACTCCCAACAATAGATGTCACAAGGAGGCACAAAAAACACCAACTTCTTTACCAAAACGTATTTTGAATACAAAAAATAATGAGGCCAATGAGACTCAAAATGAATTTATCCTAGTAGAGTCAAAAAGAAAAAGATACAAAACCAACTCCGTTGTAGGCTCATCGAATCCGAATGAGACACAAACGAAATTTAGATCATGCCCTAAATTAGCGTGGCTATTTGTAGGCAGAGTGGCTACTGATGTGTCTAATGACGAAATAAAAAAATATATGGAATCAAAATTGAAGATAAATAAATTAATTATTGAAAAGATATCTAAATCGGATGCATCTACTTCGGCGTTTAAAATTGGAGTAGATATGGATCACTTGGACAAAGTGAATGAGAGTGATTTCTGGCCAACCGGGGTGGTAGTCAGACGTTTTTCTTTTTTTCAGAAGAGGCCTCAGAAACAGATACAAAAATAGTAGGAGATGCAAACAGTTCGTCTGTCAGCATTCATCCAAAGAAAAACCTACAAATATACTATCAAAATGTTAATGGGATAAGAACAAAATTGATAGACTTCCGTAATAATCTTCTCGCTGAAAACTACGATTTCATTTCTCTTACTGAAACATGGATGCATTGTGGGTTTTCAAACAGTGAGCTTTGTGATAGCCGTTACACGGTTTTTCGAAAAGACAGACATTTGGTGTCTACAGTAAAAGGTGGCGGTGTTATGGTAGCAATAAAAAAATCGTACAATCCAGTGTTAATCCATAGTAATTCAGGAACTAATAATTCTTATGACTGGATATGCGTGAAAGCAAAAATATATAGAACCCAAGTGATTATAGTGTGCGTTTATTTTTGTCCTGCAACATCGGTAGAAGAATATGAATCCTTCATAGAAGAAATTGATTCTGTGACAGACATTATCGAATGTGAAAATGTGTTTTTTGTGGGTGACTGGAACATCAACGAAATAAACTCTGCAAAATTTAACTTCGCGAATGGAAACAATAAATCAAGAATAGTGAACGAACTTATTTCGAAATTTAGTTTAATTTCTTTGAATCACTGTCTCAACATTAACAATGTTACACTAGATTTAATTTTGACCAACGTATGTGATGCTAAATTAGAAATAAATGATCATCCGCTTGTCAGAGTAGATAGACATCATCCACCTCTACTAATCACTGTGCCTATAGTAAAGCATAAAATGTACAAAACAATAGTTGCAAGACAGTATAATTTCAAAAAAGCAAACTATGAAAAATTATATAATATGATACAAAATTGTGACTGGAGTAACTTGGATGAAAATTCCAATCCAGATGTAAACATGAACATATTTTATGACACCATTTACCAAATATTTGATGAATGTGTACCGAAATACACTGTCAAGAAAAATAAATATCCTAGCTGGTTCACTACTGACATAAAAAATAAAATTAAATTAAAACAAAAATATTTAAAAAAATCTAAACAAAATACAGCAAAACAATCAGAATATTTGCTTAAATATAAAAAATTAAGATCTGAATTAAAAACGCTTATAAAACAAGCACGTGTTGATCACATAAACTATATTAACAGTAACTTTAAATGTAACCCAAAGCAATTTTGGTCACATATTAATAAACAACGTAAAGATAATACTATGTCCTCATTATTTAGTTACAAAGATGAACAATATAATAAAGATTCAGATATCTCAAATGCATTTGCAGAGTATTTTTCTTCAGTGTATAATTCGGATGAACAAAATATCAATGTGAACAATAATGTTAGTGAAAATAATAATTTATTTAACGTACTCACAATAAAAAAAATAACTGAGGCAGATGTTCTTAAGGCTACTAATGAAATTAATGGTAAATCTGCTACTGGTCCAGATAACATTCCCAGTTTCATTCTTAAAGGATGTGCAAATTTACTTGTTAAACCTTTAACCATAATTTTTAATTCTGCAATTCAATATAAGATATTTCCAAATTCATTAAAGCTGGGACGAGTGTGTCCCATATATAAATCTGGAAATCCTAAATTGGTAACAAACTACAGACCGGTGACAATTTTACCATCTGTTTCAAAAGTATTAGAAAAAATATTGTACGACAAGCTATATAACCATGTAAAATCAGTCATAGCCGTTGAACAGCATGGATTTGTTAAACAGAAATCTACAATAACCAATTTGACTACAATTGCTCAGGACATCTCGTCAGCTATTGACAATAACAATCAATTAGACGTAATATTTACTGATTTGAGTAAAGCTTTTGATAAAGTTAGTCATGAAATTTTAGTAAAAAAACTAAGTTCATTTGCAATGAGGTGTTGCAAAAAAAATTAACATATCTTTTTTCTTCTGAAATTCGAATAAGTATGTTCTACAGTATTATTAAATATGATTTTCTGTTCAAATTACTGTATATATTAAGCACAGTAGCAATTTAAAAATTTACTTTTTGAATTGGCGCCCAATTACACTGCCTGTGACATCAGACTTACATTAGCCAATGACAAAACTGGAAAGATGATGAAAAAAAAAAACAAATGTATCATACATCAACGTCAATGATTGCTTTAATGACAACTGTGTGACATAAGGTCTGACTTATAGTGCAGCGTGATTTTTGGTTCTTTAGTGTAGTTCTTAGTTATTTATTATTATATTACAGCGTTATATTTCAGAGTTCAATGCCCTGTATTATAAAAGATGGATAAGTAAAGCACTAGCAAAGTAAAATTTACTCTTGAAGTAAAATACTTTATTCCAGAGATTTTCGTCAAAACAAGAATAAAAATACTAGCTAATTAAATCTATAGTATAAATTACTCCAACGATGTGCGAGGAAGTAAATTTTATTCCGTAAAATAAATTTGACACATGTCATCATTAACTAAATTAAATTCATTATACATTTCATCCCATGTATTATTTTTACATTTATTTATCTCCAACATGTTTGCTTTGTCTATTTCTAAGTAATTTTTCCCCGTTCTCTTTTTTCCATTTTAGTTGACACCTGACACGCACACATACATTATTGTCTATTTTGACTTCTGGGTTTATTTCGTGTTAGGAACATACAGAATACATATTGTTAAAACTTATATAAAACATATTCCAGCGACACATTGTTTGGAACAGATCCTCCAGTTGGAGATTCACATTATCGCCAGTAGTGGTCTTAAGAAATACCGTCTAGTAATGTTTTATCCTAGATTTATCAATCTCTCTTATGCTCCAGTAGTGCAAAGATTAGCCGGTATAAGAAACCGTAGCCTGAGTGCATCACATTCCAGCTAAAAAATTAAATGTATTCAATAGTTCTTATTTAATCATAAAAATATTTATATTTATATCAAAATGATCTTTACAACAAAGAAGTTATGATTTTATGTTTTTATCTTTACTTGCGACAACCATTTCATTCTTCTTTCTTCGTTTTGAAGAACTACTAGAAATATTTTTCCCTATTATCAGTTCTATTTGGGCACACTGCACAAAACACTTTTTTACAACCATGTTTGATTATTTCCAAATACAAAAATCAGTAGTAGTTGACAGCTGTCATGACTGTCACTCGTTTTATTTCCGTTGGTGGCAAATGTAAGCCACACCCTCATTGGTAAGTTCGATTCGAACGTCATCAGTCGAAAGGGGAAGCGGAAATTCAAACATTATAATTTCAAAGACAATTTTCTCATGAATAAGGAAGAATACGAAAAAAATAAAAAATAGGGGTAAAATATTTTTTCTTAATCTTTCGATTAAAGCAAAGAAAAAAAAACCGTGCCACACCTCATTAATAATGATCTACTAGTCCTGTTTAAATCTTACTTATCAGCCAGAATGCAATACGTTGAATATAATAAATGCAAATCAAAGGAATTTATTCCTTCCTCTGGTGTTCCTCAAGGCTCATTATTGGGACCACTGTTCTTTATTCTTTTTATTAATGATTTGCCAGAACATGTCAATTATACCAAATGTCTTTTATATGCTGACGACCTCAAAATATATAAAGAAATTAAAACTGTAATTGATTGTATTCATGTACAAAAAGATATAGATGCTACTAGCAACTGGTGCAAGGATAATAGTTTAGAATTTAATGTTAAAAAATGCAAAATTTTATCTTTTTCACGAAAAAAGGATGTTTTGGAATACAATTACAACATAAATTTCAATAAATTAGAACGTGTACATGAATTCAAAGATTTAGGACTGTTATTCCAAAATAATTTTAAATTTGAAAATCATTGTAAAGAGATTGTTAACAAGGGATACAAAACCCTGGGTTTTATTCTAAGAAATGCCAATAATTTAACGGTAGACACACTTGTTGTTTTATTTAATTCGTTGGTTAGGTCAGTATTAGAGTATGGATGTATAATTTGGAATCCTACGACCCAAATTATAGAAAAACAAATTGAAAGAGTACAAATGAGATTTTTAAGATATCTATTTTACAAACAATTCAATGTTGGACCTAGAATGATCTCATATATAGACCAATTAAATGCATTTGATATTAGAAGCCTGAAACAAAGACGAAGAATGATCATTTTTACCTTTATATGGAATATTATTAACTCTAATATTGACTCACCAACCTTATTAGAAGCTTGCCTTTTTTATGCACCATCTGTCGTTTTAAGACCTAGAGTGAAAATATTCCATGTTGTTAATAACACTTGCTCGCCATTAAACAATGCATTCCATATAGTGAATGAAATATGTTCTACCATAGAAAATCTAGATGTGTTTTGTTCCAATAAAAACTGTATTCGTGCTCTTCTTTGATATGTTTTTAATTCAAGCTATTAATTTATTTTTTTAACATGTGTTCATTTGTATTGGTATTTTGTGTATTTTATGTATTTTATGTGTATTATCATTATTGAATCAGAAACTGTAAATATGTTATTGGGAATTTTTCTGTATATTTACAGTATAAATAAACTATTATTAATATTAATATTTATAGAACGAAAATTTTTATTACAACAATAAAATTATTGATTACAATAAAACAAAATTGAATACATAAAAATGACTAATAACATAAATAATTCTGTATGTATCTTAGTTATCAATTTTTGACGTTCTTTTAATTTGCCATCCGTAGGAAATGTGTAAGCTGCCTAATACTTTGGCGGTCATTCAGTCTCAAAATCCATGTAACATAAAACGAAAATGTCCAGAGACAGAGACATTGTATTAGTCACTACATTTTTTTATATGAGAATTAAAAAGCTATTGATTCGATGGCGCAGGTGCTTAGATGTTCAGAGAAATTTGAAACTATATAGAAAAATAACCTTTAACTGAATAAAGAGTTTTTAAAAAAGCCGGTATATATTTGATTGACTCTCATATATTTTTATTTTCAAATACCCCGCGGTAAAATTATCGAATATCATCTTCACCAATCATTTGAAGAATTATTGGTATGAATTCCATATTAGAACAATTTTTTGAGTGAAGTAAACATTTAATATAACCTCAAATTTAGTGTTACGGCGAACATTTTGGGGATGTAAAGTTACAGAGGAATTTACAGTAAAATTTAATTTTAAATTGTGACCATAATAACTTTGAGATTTATGTTACCTTGGTACTTACAGCGTTAATTTTTTAAATTTATTGACCATAATCGCACCAATAATATAATAAGTGGTAAATTTTTGCTGGAAAAAAATTTTCAGATTGTTACGAGAGCCGGTTGCCTAGCAATTTATTGAGTGACATTGACAAAAAAATCACGAGTTGTCAAACGAGTAATTTTTGATCAATGTCACGAAATAAAATGGCAACAGGCTCAAGTAAAGCAATCGGAAAATTTTTACAGGTTAAAATTTAACCACGAATGGTATTCGGATGACTATTTCCAAAATAAAAATCAGGTAATTATTTATATAATTTTTTTCCTGACAAAAATCTTGTAAATATTTAATGTGTTTAGAGGTATTATGTTTCAATTTGCTTTTTCAACGTTTTAAATAGATTCCTGTCCGAATCGACTCGTTTTTAATAAAAACTGACAACATTGAAATTATACAGACTTTGACAGGTATATAAACAATATATTTCTAAAACGTCAAAAAATTTTCGCTTATCAAAACTCTCTTAATTGTAAAAATACGACATCTTATTGGCTTAAAGGGTGCGAAAATTTTTTTGTGACAGTGTTTTGCCGAAGTGAAACTTGGTAACTAGGTAGAATCCTGAATTTGGATTGGTTTATATATTTATGAGTGAAATAGTTATATTTAAATTTATGTTATAATTTATAATATTAGTTAAATGTTATAAGTTGCGCAATAAATGGAAATTGAGATTAAAAAGCTGGATAACTTGAATGATTGGAAAGAAGAAAATTTCTATATATCACGATATCAGTGTATGATGTTAGCATCTTTCTTTTATATTCGCAATAAATGAAGAAGATTCTTCAGCATAGCTAGCTCGGAAAAAAAATACACGAAAAATGCGAACCATATGAATTTCTGCCTTTAATATTAACACTACTACTTGTGTGTACACCGCCTATACGTATGGTTGAAGATCGGCTATCTCCCGTAGAAACCGTGATAACAAGTAGTGTACTGTATAGGATATACAGTATGAACTCTGAAACCGTGACATAGGCGTTTAACATGAGAAAACAGTTTTTTTCAAGTATTATCTGTCCCGTATGACTATAGTGGGAGTTTTTGATATGGTTAGAATGATTATTCAATTTGGCATCGATGAGTATCTAAATACTCCGAATTTAAAGGCTTATTAGTATAGTGCTACTTGACAGTTATTAGTTATAATTATTTATTAAAAACAGTAATCATGGGTACGTAGCGAAGCGATGGTTAGATCGAGAAATCGTAATATTTCACGCGTTCAAATCCCGCCCTAGGTAAGTTAATATTTTTAACGTCCGATTATTATAATTACTCTATGTTCAAGGTTGTTATATAGCAAACAACACCCAAGGGCGTGTTATGAGTTGTTTTGCTATGGTAATATTTACAAGAAATCGATATTTATAGAGCCTAAAAATCAAGCAGAAGCATTCATAACCTACCTAAACTATTATTCACGAAAGATGATTGTTCAAGGTCATTTGTGAACCGTCTGATATAATATTACTTGAAGTTAACTTCATTGCATTTCGCATGCATATGCGTGCAACATGAAGTATTTATGAACACATTTTAAGTGAAAAAGTAAGAGTAATTCATTTTAAAATTATGTTTCTTTCAAAATAATGCCTTTCTTAAAGGGTCTGCATAATTTGCGGAACAGACCTATCCTGCAGAACAGGCCTATTCTGCAGAACAAATTAAATTTTGCAGAATGATACTCTTGTTAAGAAATAAAATAGCTGTTTAAAATCTCCCTTGCCTTCTAAATTAAGTAATTTCAAACATTTCCATTTTCAACCCCTAAATACGCTGTTCCTCAAAATAGACTGATTCTGCGGAACGGCGGATATATAAATATTATGACAGTCTAGAATAGCTGTTTACTATCACATGTGCCTTCTGAATTTAGTAATTTCATACATTTCCATTTTCAACCCCTAAATACGCTGTTCCGCAAAATAGGCTGATTCTGCGGAACAGCGGATATATAAATATTATGGCAGTCTAAAATATCTGTTTACTATCACAGGTGCCTTCTGAATTAAGTAATTTCATACATTTCCATTTTCAACCCCTAAATACGTTGTTCCGCAAAATAGGCTGATTCTGCGGAACGCCGGATATATCAATATTATGACAGTCTAAAATAGCTGTTTACTATCACATGTGCCTTCTGAATTAAGTAATTTCATACATTTCCATTTTCAACCCCTAAATACGCTGTTCCGCAAAATAGGCTGATTCTGCGGAACGGCGGATATATAAATATTATGACAGTCTAAAATAGCTGTTTACTATCACATGTGCCTTCTGAATTAAGTAATTTCATACATTTTCATTTTCAACCCCTAAATACGCTGTTCCGCAAAATAGGCTGATTCTGCGGAACGGCGGATATATAAATATTATGACAGTCTAGAATAGCTGTTTACTATCACATGTGCCTTCTGAATTTAGTAATTTCATACATTTCCATAATCAACCCCTAAATACGCTGTTCCGCAAAATAGGCTGATTCTGCGGAACGGCGGATATATAAATATTATGGCAGTCTAAAATAGCTGTTTACTATCACATGTGCCTTCTGAATTAAGTAATTCCATACATTTCCATTTTCAACCCCTAAATACGCTATTCCGCAAAATAGGCTGATTCTGCGGAACGGCGGATATATAAATATTATGACAGTCTAGAATAGCTGTTTACTATCACATGTGCCTTCTGAATTTAGTAATTTCATACATTTCCCTAATCAACCCCTAAATACGCTGTTCCGCAAAATAGGCTGATTCTGCGGAACGGTGGGTATTTAAATATTATGGCAGTCTAAAATATCTGTTTACAATCACAGGTACCTTCTGAATTAAGTAATTTCATACATTTCCATTTTCAACCCTTAAATACGCTGTTCCGCAAAATAGGCTGATTCTGCGGAACGGTGGGTATTTAAATATTATGGCAGTCTAAAATATCTGTTTACAATCACAGGTACCTTCTGAATTAAGTAATTTCATACATTTCCATTTTCAACCCTTAAATACGCTGTTCCGCAAAATAGGCTGATTCTGCGGAACGGTGGGTATTTAAATATTATGGCAGTCTAAAATATCTGTTTACAATCACAGGTACCTTCTGAATTAAGTAATTTCATACATTTCCATTTTCAACCCTTAAATACGCTGTTCCGCAAAATAGGCTGATTCTGCGGAACGGTGGGTATTTAAATATTATGGCAGTCTAAAATATCTGTTTACAATCACAGGTACCTTCTGAATTAAGTAATTTCATACATTTCCATTTTCAACCCTTAAATACGCTGTTCCGCAAAATAGGCTGATTCTGCGGAACGGTGGGTATTTAAATATTATGGCAGTCTAAAATATCTGTTTACAATCACAGGTACCTTCTAAATTAAGTAATTTCATACATTTCCATTTTCAACCCCTAAATACGTTGTTCCGCAAAATAGGCTGATTCTGCGGAACGGTGGGTATTTAAATATTATGGCAGTCTAAAATATCTGTTTACAATCACAGGTACCTTCTGAATTAAGTAATTTCATACATTTCCATTTTCAACCCTTAAATACGCTGTTCCGCAAAATAGGCTGATTCTGCGGAACGGTGGGTATTTAAATATTATGGCAGTCTAAAATATCTGTTTACAATCACAGGTACCTTCTGAATTAAGTAATTTCATACATTTCCATTTTCAACCCTTAAATACGCTGTTCCGCAAAATAGGCTGATTCTGCGGAACGGTGGGTATTTAAATATTATGGCAGTCTAAAATATCTGTTTACAATCACAGGTACCTTCTGAATTAAGTAATTTCATACATTTCCATTTTCAACCCTTAAATACGCTGTTCCGCAAAATAGGCTGATTCTGCGGAACGGTGGGTATTTAAATATTATGGCAGTCTAAAATATCTGTTTACAATTACAGGTACCTTCTGAATTAAGTAATTTCATACATTTAAATTTTCAACCCTTAAATACGCTGTTCCGCAAAATAGGCTGATTCTGCGGAACGGTGGGTATTTAAATATTATGGCAGTCTAAAATATCTGTTTACAATCACAGGTACCTTCTGAATTAAGTAATTTCATACATTTCCATTTTCAACCCTTAAATACGCTGTTCCGCAAAATAGGCTGATTCTGCGGAACGGTGGGTATTTAAATATTATGGCAGTCTAAAATATCTGTTTACAATCACAGGTACCTTCTGAATTAAGTAATTTCATACATTTCCATTTTCAACCCCTAAATACGTTGTTCCGCAAAATAGGCTGATTCTGCGGAACGGTGGGTATTTAAATATTATGGCAGTCTAAAATATCTGTTTACAATCACAGGTACCTTCTGAATTAAGTAATTTCACACATTTCCATTTTCAACCCTTAAATACGCTGTTCCGCAAAATAGGCTGATTCTGCGGAACGGTGGGTATTTAAATATTATGGCAGTCTAAAATATCTGTTTACAATCACAGGTACCTTCTGAATTAAGTAATTTCATACATTTCCATTTTCAACCCTTAAATACGCTGTTCCGCAAAATAGGCTGATTCTGCGGAACGGTGGGTATTTAAATATTATGGCAGTCTAAAATATCTGTTTACAATCACAGGTACCTTCTGAATTAAGTAATTTCATACATTTCCATTTTCAACCCTTAAATACGCTGTTCCGCAAAATAGGCTGATTCTGCGGAACGGTGGGTATTTAAATATTATGGCAGTCTAAAATATCTGTTTACAATCACAGGTACCTTCTGAATTAAGTAATTTCATACATTTCCATTTTCAACCCCTAAATACGTTGTTCCGCAAAATAGGCTGATTCTGCGGAACGGTGGGTATTTAAATATTATGGCAGTCTAAAATATCTGTTTACAATCACAGGTACCTTCTGAATTAAGTAATTTCATACATTTCCATTTTCAACCCTTAAATACGCTGTTCCGCAAAATAGGCTGATTCTGCGGAACGGTGGGTATTTAAATATTATGGCAGTCTAAAATATCTGTTTACAATCACAGGTACCTTCTGAATTAAGTAATTTCATACATTTCCATTTTCAACCCTTAAATACGCTGTTCCGCAAAATAGGCTGATTCTGCGGAACGGTGGGTATTTAAATATTATGGCAGTCTAAAATATCTGTTTACAATCACAGGTACCTTCTGAATTAAGTAATTTCATACATTTCCATTTTCAACCCTTAAATACGCTGTTCCGCAAAATAGGCTGATTCTGCGGAACGGTGGGTATTTAAATATTATGGCAGTCTAAAATATCTGTTTACAATCACAGGTACCTTCTGAATTAAGTAATTTCATACATTTCCATTTTCAACCCTTAAATACGCTGTTCCGCAAAATAGGCTGATTCTGCGGAACGGTGGGTATTTAAATATTATGGCAGTCTAAAATATCTGTTTACAATCACAGGTACCTTCTGAATTAAGTAATTTCATACATTTCCATTTTCAACCCTTAAATACGCTGTTCCGCAAAATAGGCTGATTCTGCGGAACGGTGGGTATTTAAATATTATGGCAGTCTAAAATATCTGTTTACAATCACAGGTACCTTCTGAATTAAGTAATTTCATACATTTCCATTTTCAACCCTTAAATACGCTGTTCCGCAAAATAGGCTGATTCTGCGGAACGGTGGGTATTTAAATATTATGGCAGTCTAAAATATCTGTTTACAATCACAGGTACCTTCTGAATTAAGTAATTTCATACATTTCCATTTTCAACCCTTAAATACGCTGTTCCGCAAAATAGGCTGATTCTGCGGAACGGTGGGTATTTAAATATTATGGCAGTCTAAAATATCTGTTTACAATCACAGGTACCTTCTGAATTAAGTAATTTCATACATTTCCATTTTCAACCCCTAAATACGTTGTTCCGCAAAATAGGCTGATTCTGCGGAACGCCGGATATATCAATATTATGACAGTCTAAAATAGCTGTTTACTATCACATGTGCCTTCTGAATTAAGTAATTTCATACATTTCCATTTTCAACCCTTAAATACGCTGTTCCGCAAAATAGGCTGATTCTGCGGAACGGTGGGTATTTAAATATTATGGCAGTCTAAAATATCTGTTTACAATCACAGGTACCTTCTGAATTAAGTAATTTCATACATTTCCAATTTCAACCCCTAAATACGTTGTTCCGCAAAATAGGCTGATTCTGCGGAACGCCGGATATATCAATATTATGACAGTCTAAAATAGCTGTTTACTATCACATGTGCCTTCTGAATTAAGTAATTTCATACATTTCCATTTTCAACCCTTAAATACGCTGTTCCGCAAAATAGGCTGATTCTGCGGAACGGTGGGTATTTAAATATTATGGCAGTCTAAAATATCTGTTTACAATCACAGGTACCTTCTGAATTAAGTAATTTCATACATTTCCATTTTCAACCCTTAAATACGCTGTTCCGCAAAATAGGCTGATTCTGCGGAACGGTGGGTATTTAAATATTATGGCAGTCTAAAATATCTGTTTACAATCACAGGTACCTTCTGAATTAAGTAATTTCATACATT
Organism: Harpalus rubripes; assembly: GCA_963082715.1. NCBI lineage: Eukaryota > Metazoa > Arthropoda > Insecta > Coleoptera > Carabidae > Harpalus > Harpalus rubripes. Next base: position 13,426,018 of record OY720463.1, read on the forward strand.
TCCATTTTCAACCCTTAAATACGCTGTTCCGCAAAATAGGCTGATTCTGCGGAACGGTGGGTATTTAAATATTATGGCAGTCTAAAATATCTGTTTACAATCACAGGTACCTTCTGAATTAAGTAATTTCATACATTTCCATTTTCAACCCTTAAATACGCTGTTCCGCAAAATAGGCTGATTCTGCGGAACGGTGGGTATTTAAATATTATGGCAGTCTAAAATATCTGTTTACAATCACAGGTACCTTCTGAATTAAGTAATTTCATACATTTCCATTTTCAACCCCTAAATACGTTGTTCCGCAAAATAGGCTGATTCTGCGGAACGCCGGATATATCAATATTATGACAGTCTAAAATAGCTGTTTACTATCACATGTGCCTTCTGAATTAAGTAATTTCATACATTTCCATTTTCAACCCTTAAATACGCTGTTCCGCAAAATAGGCTGATTCTGCGGAACGGTGGGTATTTAAATATTATGGCAGTCTAAAATATCTGTTTACAATCACAGGTACCTTCTGAATTAAGTAATTTCATACATTTCCATTTTCAACCCCTAAATACGTTGTTCCGCAAAATAGGCTGATTCTGCGGAACGCCGGATATATCAATATTATGACAGTCTAAAATAGCTGTTTACTATCACATGTGCCTTCTGAATTAAGTAATTTCATACATTTCCATTTTCAACCCTTAAATACGCTGTTCCGCAAAATAGGCTGATTCTGCGGAACGGTGGGTATTTAAATATTATGGCAGTCTAAAATATCTGTTTACAATCACAGGTACCTTCTGAATTAAGTAATTTCATACATTTCCATTTTCAACCCCTAAATACGTTGTTCCGCAAAATAGGCTGATTCTGCGGAACGCCGGATATATCAATATTATGACAGTCTAAAATAGCTGTTTACTATCACATGTGCCTTCTGAATTAAGTAATTTCATACATTTCCATTTTCAACCCTTAAATACGCTGTTCCGCAAAATAGGCTGATTCTGCGGAACGGTGGGTATTTAAATATTATGGCAGTCTAAAATATCTGTTTACAATCACAGGTACCTTCTGAATTAAGTAATTTCATACATTTCCATTTTCAACCCTTAAATACGCTGTTCCGCAAAATAGGCTGATTCTGCGGAACGGTGGGTATTTAAATATTATGGCAGTCTAAAATATCTGTTTACAATCACAGGTACCTTCTGAATTAAGTAATTTCATACATTTCCAATTTCAACCCCTAAATACGTTGTTCCGCAAAATAGGCTGATTCTGCGGAACGCCGGATATATCAATATTATGACAGTCTAAAATAGCTGTTTACTATCACATGTGCCTTCTGAATTAAGTAATTTCATACATTTCCATTTTCAACCCTTAAATACGCTGTTCCGCAAAATAGGCTGATTCTGCGGAACGGTGGGTATTTAAATATTATGGCAGTCTAAAATATCTGTTTACAATCACAGGTACCTTCTGAATTAAGTAATTTCATACATTTCCATTTTCAACCCTTAAATACGCTGTTCCGCAAAATAGGCTGATTCTGCGGAACGGTGGGTATTTAAATATTATGGCAGTCTAAAATATCTGTTTACAATCACAGGTACCTTCTGAATTAAGTAATTTCATACATTTCCATTTTCAACCCTTAAATACGCTGTTCCGCAAAATAGGCTGATTCTGCGGAACGGTGGGTATTTAAATATTATGGCAGTCTAAAATATCTGTTTACAATCACAGGTACCTTCTGAATTAAGTAATTTCATACATTTCCATTTTCAACCCTTAAATACGCTGTTCCGCAAAATAGGCTGATTCTGCGGAACGGTGGGTATTTAAATATTATGGCAGTCTAAAATATCTGTTTACAATCACAGGTACCTTCTGAATTAAGTAATTTCATACATTTCCATTTTCAACCCCTAAATACGTTGTTCCGCAAAATAGGCTGATTCTGCGGAACGCCGGATATATCAATATTATGACAGTCTAAAATAGCTGTTTACTATCACATGTGCCTTCTGAATTAAGTAATTTCATACATTTCCATTTTCAACCCTTAAATACGCTGTTCCGCAAAATAGGCTGATTCTGCGGAACGGTGGGTATTTAAATATTATGGCAGTCTAAAATATCTGTTTACAATCACAGGTACCTTCTGAATTAAGTAATTTCATACATTTCCATTTTCAACCCCTAAATACGTTGTTCCGCAAAATAGGCTGATTCTGCGGAACGCCGGATATATCAATATTATGACAGTCTAAAATAGCTGTTTACTATCACATGTGCCTTCTGAATTAAGTAATTTCATACATTTCCATTTTCAACCCTTAAATACGCTGTTCCGCAAAATAGGCTGATTCTGCGGAACGGTGGGTATTTAAATATTATGGCAGTCTAAAATATCTGTTTACAATCACAGGTACCTTCTGAATTAAGTAATTTCATACATTTCCATTTTCAACCCCTAAATACGTTGTTCCGCAAAATAGGCTGATTCTGCGGAACGCCGGATATATCAATATTATGACAGTCTAAAATAGCTGTTTACTATCACATGTGCCTTCTGAATTAAGTAATTTCATACATTTCCATTTTCAACCCTTAAATACGCTGTTCCGCAAAATAGGCTGATTCTGCGGAACGGTGGGTATTTAAATATTATGGCAGTCTAAAATATCTGTTTACAATCACAGGTACCTTCTGAATTAAGTAATTTCATACATTTCCATTTTCAACCCTTAAATACGCTGTTCCGCAAAATAGGCTGATTCTGCGGAACGGTGGGTATTTAAATATTATGGCAGTCTAAAATATCTGTTTACAATCACAGATACCTTCTGAATTAAGTAATTTCATACATTTCCATTTTCAACCCCTAAATACGTTGTTCCGCAAAATAGGCTGATTCTGCGGAACGCCGGATATATCAATATTATGACAGTCTAAAATAGCTGTTTACTATCACATGTGCCTTCTGAATTAAGTAATTTCATACATTTCCATTTTCAACCCTTAAATACGCTGTTCCGCAAAATAGGCTGATTCTGCGGAACGGTGGGTATTTAAATATTATGGCAGTCTAAAATATCTGTTTACAATCACAGGTACCTTCTGAATTAAGTAATTTCATACATTTCCATTTTCAACCCTTAAATACGCTGTTCCGCAAAATAGGCTGATTCTGCGGAACGGTGGGTATTTAAATATTATGGCAGTCTAAAATATCTGTTTACAATCACAGGTACCTTCTGAATTAAGTAATTTCATACATTTCCATTTTCAACCCTTAAATACGCTGTTCCGCAAAATAGGCTGATTCTGCGGAACGGTGGGTATTTAAATATTATGGCAGTCTAAAATATCTGTTTACAATCACAGGTACCTTCTGAATTAAGTAATTTCATACATTTCCATTTTCAACCCCTAAATACGTTGTTCCGCAAAATAGGCTGATTCTGCGGAACGCCGGATATATCAATATTATGACAGTCTAAAATAGCTGTTTACTATCACATGTGCCTTCTGAATTAAGTAATTTCATACATTTCCATTTTCAACCCTTAAATACGCTGTTCCGCAAAATAGGCTGATTCTGCGGAACGGTGGGTATTTAAATATTATGGCAGTCTAAAATATCTGTTTACAATCACAGGTACCTTCTGAATTAAGTAATTTCATACATTTCCATTTTCAACCCCTAAATACGTTGTTCCGCAAAATAGGCTGATTCTGCGGAACGCCGGATATATCAATATTATGACAGTCTAAAATAGCTGTTTACTATCACATGTGCCTTCTGAATTAAGTAATTTCATACATTTCCATTTTCAACCCTTAAATACGCTGTTCCGCAAAATAGGCTGATTCTGCGGAACGGTGGGTATTTAAATATTATGGCAGTCTAAAATATCTGTTTACAATCACAGGTACCTTCTGAATTAAGTAATTTCATACATTTCCATTTTCAACCCCTAAATACGTTGTTCCGCAAAATAGGCTGATTCTGCGGAACGCCGGATATATCAATATTATGACAGTCTAAAATAGCTGTTTACTATCACATGTGCCTTCTGAATTAAGTAATTTCATACATTTCCATTTTCAACCCTTAAATACGCTGTTCCGCAAAATAGGCTGATTCTGCGGAACGGTGGGTATTTAAATATTATGGCAGTCTAAAATATCTGTTTACAATCACAGGTACCTTCTGAATTAAGTAATTTCATACATTTCCATTTTCAACCCCTAAATACGTTGTTCCGCAAAATAGGCTGATTCTGCGGAACGCCGGATATATCAATATTATGACAGTCTAAAATAGCTGTTTAATATCACATGTGTCTTCTGAATTAAGTAATTTCATACATTTCCATTTTCAACCCTTAAATACGCTGTTCCGCAAAATAGGCTGATTCTGCGGAACGGTGGGTATTTAAATATTATGGCAGTCTAAAATATCTGTTTACAATCACAGGTACCTTCTGAATTAAGTAATTTCATACATTTCCATTTTCAACCCCTAAATACGTTGTTCCGCAAAATAGGCTGATTCTGCGGAACGCCGGATATATCAATATTATGACAGTCTAAAATAGCTGTTTACTATCACATGTGCCTTCTGAATTAAGTAATTTCATACATTTCCATTTTCAACCCTTAAATACGCTGTTCCGCAAAATAGGCTGATTCTGCGGAACGGTGGGTATTTAAATATTATGGCAGTCTAAAGTATCTGTTTACAATCACAGGTACCTTCTGAATTAAGTAATTTCATACATTTCCATTTTCAACCCCTAAATACGTTGTTCCGCAAAATAGGCTGATTCTGCGGAACGCCGGATATATCAATATTATGACAGTCTAAAATAGCTGTTTACTATCACATGTGCCTTCTGAATTAAGTAATTTCATACATTTCCATTTTCAACCCTTAAATACGCTGTTCCGCAAAATAGGCTGATTCTGCGGAACGGTGGGTATTTAAATATTATGGCAGTCTAAAATATCTGTTTACAATCACAGGTACCTTCTGAATTAAGTAATTTCATACATTTCCATTTTCAACCCTTAAATACGCTGTTCCGCAAAATAGGCTGATTCTGCGGAACGGTGGGTATTTAAATATTATGGCAGTCTAAAATATCTGTTTACAATCACAGGTACCTTCTGAATTAAGTAATTTCATACATTTCCATTTTCAACCCTTAAATACGCTGTTCCGCAAAATAGGCTGATTCTGCGGAACGGTGGGTATTTAAATATTATGGCAGTCTAAAATATCTGTTTACAATCACAGGTACCTTCTGAATTAAGTAATTTCATACATTTCCATTTTCAACCCTTAAATACGCTGTTCCGCAAAATAGGCTGATTCTGCGGAACGGTGGGTATTTAAATATTATGGCAGTCTAAAATATCTGTTTACAATCACAGGTACCTTCTGAATTAAGTAATTTCATACATTTCCATTTTCAACCCCTAAATACGTTGTTCCGCAAAATAGACTGATTCTGCGGAACGCCGGATATATCAATATTATGACAGTCTAAAATAGCTGTTTACTATCACATGTGCCTTCTGAATTAAGTAATTTGATACATTTCCATTTTCAACCCTTAAATACGCTGTTCCGCAAAATAGGCTGATTCTGCGGAACGGTGGGTATTTAAATATTATGGCAGTCTAAAATATCTGTTTACAATCACAGGTACCTTCTGAATTAAGTAATTTCATACATTTCCATTTTCAACCCTTAAATACGCTGTTCCGCAAAATAGGCTGATTCTGCGGAACGGTGGGTATTTAAATATTATGGCAGTCTAAAATATCTGTTTACAATCACAGGTACCTTCTGAATTAAGTAATTTCATACATTTCCATTTTCAACCCTTAAATACGCTGTTCCGCAAAATAGGCTGATTCTGCGGAACGGTGGGTATTTAAATATTATGGCAGTCTAAAATATCTGTTTACAATCACAGGTACCTTCTGAATTAAGTAATTTCATACATTTCCATTTTCAACCCCTAAATACGTTGTTCCGCAAAATAGGCTGATTCTGCGGAACGCCGGATATATCAATATTATGACAGTCTAAAATAGCTGTTTACTATCACATGTGCCTTCTGAATTAAGTAATTTCATACATTTCCATTTTCAACCCCTAAATACGTTGTTCTGCAAAATAGGCTGATTCTGCGGAACGGTGGGTATTTAAATATTATGGCAGTCTAAAATATCTGTTTACAATCACAGGTACCTTCTGAATTAAGTAATTTCATACATTTCCATTTTCAACCCCTAAATACGTTGTTCCGCAAAATAGGCTGATTCTGCGGAACGCCGGATATATCAATATTATGACAGTCTAAAATAGCTGTTTACTATCACATGTGCCTTCTGAATTAAGTAATTTCATACATTTCCATTTTCAACCCTTAAATACGCTGTTCCGCAAAATAGGCTGATTCTGCGGAACGGTGGGTATTTAAATATTATGGCAGTCTAAAATATCTGTTTACAATCACAGGTACCTTCTGAATTAAGTAATTTCATACATTTCCATTTTCAACCCCTAAATACGTTGTTCCGCAAAATAGGCTGATTCTGCGGAACGCCGGATATATCAATATTATGACAGTCTAAAATAGCTGTTTACTATCACATGTGCCTTCTGAATTAAGTAATTTCATACATTTCCATTTTCAACCCTTAAATACGCTGTTCCGCAAAATAGGCTGATTCTGCGGAACGGTGGGTATTTAAATATTACGGCAGTCTAAAATATCTGTTTACAATCACAGGTACCTTCTGAATTAAGTAATTTCATACATTTCCATTTTCAACCCTTAAATACGCTGTTCCGCAAAATAGGCTGATTCTGCGGAACGGTGGGTATTTAAATATTATGGCAGTCTAAAATATCTGTTTACAATCACAGGTACCTTCTGAATTAAGTAATTTCATACATTTCCATTTTCAACCCCTAAATACGTTGTTCCGCAAAATAGGCTGATTCTGCGGAACGCCGGATATATCAATATTATGACAGTCTAAAATAGCTGTTTACTATTACATGTGCCTTCTGAATTAAGTAATTTCATACATTTCCATTTTCAACCCTTAAATACGCTGTTCCGCAAAATAGGCTGATTCTGCGGAACGGTGGGTATTTAAATATTATGGCAGTCTAAAATATCTGTTTACAATCACAGGTACCTTCTGAATTAAGTAATTTCATACATTTCCATTTTCAACCCTTAAATACGCTGTTCCGCAAATTAGGCTGATTCTGCGGAACGGTGGGTATTTAAATATTATGGCAGTCTAAAATATCTGTTTACAATCACAGGTACCTTCTGAATTAAGTAATTTCATACATTTCCATTTTCAACCCCTAAATACGTTGTTCCGCAAAATAGGCTGATTCTGCGGAACGCCGGATATATCAATATTATGACAGTCTAAAATAGCTGTTTACTATCACATGTGCCTTCTGAATTAAGTAATTTCATACATTTCCATTTTCAACCCTTAAATACGCTGTTCCGCAAAATAGGCTGATTCTGCGGAACGGTGGGCGTTTAAATATTATGGCAGTCTAAAATATCTGTTTACAATCACAGGTACCTTCTGAATTAAGTAATTTCATACATTTCCATTTTCAACCCTTAAATACGCTGTTCCGCAAAATAGGCTGATTCTGCGGAACGGTGGGTATTTAAATATTATGGCAGTCTAAAATATCTGTTTACAATCACAGGTACCTTCTGAATTAAGTAATTTCATACATTTCCATTTTCAACCCCTAAATACGTTGTTCCGCAAAATAGGCTGATTCTGCGGAACGCCGGATATATCAATATTATGACAGTCTAAAATAGCTGTTTACTATCACATGTGCCTTCTGAATTAAGTAATTTCATACATTTCCATTTTCAACCCTTAAATACGCTGTTCCGCAAAATAGGCTGATTCTGCGGAACGGTGGGTATTTAAATATTATGGCAGTCTAAAATATCTGTTTACAATCACAGGTACCTTCTGAATTAAGTAATTTCATACATTTCCATTTTCAACCCTTAAATACGCTGTTCCGCAAAATAGGCTGATTCTGCGGAACGGTGGGTATTTAAATATTATGGCAGTCTAAAATATCTGTTTACAATCACAGGTACCTTCTGAATTAAGTAATTTCATACATTTCCATTTTCAACCCTTAAATACGCTGTTCCGCAAAATAGGCTGATTCTGCGGAACGGTGGGTATTTAAATATTATGGCAGTCTAAAATATCTGTTTACAATCACAGGTACCTTCTGAATTAAGTAATTTCATACATTTCCATTTTCAACCCCTAAATACGTTGTTCCGCAAAATAGGCTGATTCTGCGGAACGCCGGATATATCAATATTATGACAGTCTAAAATAGCTGTTTACTATCACATGTGCCTTCTGAATTAAGTAATTTCATACATTTCCATTTTCAACCCTTAAATACGCTGTTCCGCAAAATAGGCTGATTCTGCGGAACGGTGGGTATTTAAATATTATGGCAGTCTAAAATATCTGTTTACAATCACAGGTACCTTCTGAATTAAGTAATTTCATACATTTCCATTTTCAACCCTTAAATACGCTGTTCCGCAAAATAGGCTGATTCTGCGGAACGGTGGGTATTTAAATATTATGGCAGTCTAAAATATCTGTTTACTATCACATGTGCCTTCTGAATTAAGTAATTTCATACATTTCCATTTTCAACCCCTAAATACGCTGTTCCGCAAAATAGGCTGATTCTGCGGAACGGTGGGTATTTAAATATTATGGCAGTCTAAAATATCTGTTTACAATCACAGGTACCTTCTGAATTAAGTAATTTCATACATTTCCATTTTCAACCCCTAAATACGTTGTTCCGCAAAATAGGCTGATTCTGCGGAACGCCGGATATATCAATATTATGACAGTCTAAAATAGCTGTTTACTATCACATGTGCCTTCTGAATTAAGTAATTTCATACATTTCCATTTTCAACCCTTAAATACGCTGTTCCGCAAAATAGGCTGATTCTGCGGAACGGTGGGCGTTTAAATATTATGGCAGTCTAAAATATCTGTTTACAATCACAGGTACCTTCTGAATTAAGTAATTTCATACATTTCCATTTTCAACCCTTAAATACGCTGTTCCGCAAAATAGGCTGATTCTGCGGAACGGTGGGTATTTAAATATTATGGCAGTCTAAAATATCTGTTTACAATCACAGGTACCTTCTGAATTAAGTAATTTCATACATTTCCATTTTCAACCCCTAAATACGTTGTTCCGCAAAATAGGCTGATTCTGCGGAACGCCGGATATATCAATATTATGACAGTCTAAAATAGCTGTTTACTATTACATGTGCCTTCTGAATTAAGTAATTTCATACATTTCCATTTTCAACCCTTAAATACGCTGTTCCGCAAAATAGGCTGATTCTGCGGAACGGTGGGTATTTAAATATTATGGCAGTCTAAAATATCTGTTTACAATCACAGGTACCTTCTGAATTAAGTAATTTCATACATTTCCATTTTCAACCCTTAAATACGCTGTTCCGCAAATTAGGCTGATTCTGCGGAACGGTGGGTATTTAAATATTATGGCAGTCTAAAATATCTGTTTACAATCACAGGTACCTTCTGAATTAAGTAATTTCATACATTTCCATTTTCAACCCCTAAATACGTTGTTCCGCAAAATAGGCTGATTCTGCGGAACGCCGGATATATCAATATTATGACAGTCTAAAATAGCTGTTTACTATCACATGTGCCTTCTGAATTAAGTAATTTCATACATTTCCATTTTCAACCCTTAAATACGCTGTTCCGCAAAATAGGCTGATTCTGCGGAACGGTGGGCGTTTAAATATTATGGCAGTCTAAAATATCTGTTTACAATCACAGGTACCTTCTGAATTAAGTAATTTCATACATTTCCATTTTCAACCCTTAAATACGCTGTTCCGCAAAATAGGCTGATTCTGCGGAACGGTGGGTATTTAAATATTATGGCAGTCTAAAATATCTGTTTACAATCACAGGTACCTTCTGAATTAAGTAATTTCATACATTTCCATTTTCAACCCCTAAATACGTTGTTCCGCAAAATAGGCTGATTCTGCGGAACGCCGGATATATCAATATTATGACAGTCTAAAATAGCTGTTTACTATCACATGTGCCTTCTGAATTAAGTAATTTCATACATTTCCATTTTCAACCCTTAAATACGCTGTTCCGCAAAATAGGCTGATTCTGCGGAACGGTGGGTATTTAAATATTATGGCAGTCTAAAATATCTGTTTACAATCACAGGTACCTTCTGAATTAAGTAATTTCATACATTTCCATTTTCAACCCTTAAATACGCTGTTCCGCAAAATAGGCTGATTCTGCGGAACGGTGGGTATTTAAATATTATGGCAGTCTAAAATATCTGTTTACAATCACAGGTACCTTCTGAATTAAGTAATTTCATACATTTCCATTTTCAACCCTTAAATACGCTGTTCCGCAAAATAGGCTGATTCTGCGGAACGGTGGGTATTTAAATATTATGGCAGTCTAAAATATCTGTTTACAATCACAGGTACCTTCTGAATTAAGTAATTTCATACATTTCCATTTTCAACCCCTAAATACGTTGTTCCGCAAAATAGGCTGATTCTGCGGAACGCCGGATATATCAATATTATGACAGTCTAAAATAGCTGTTTACTATCACATGTGCCTTCTGAATTAAGTAATTTCATACATTTCCATTTTCAACCCTTAAATACGCTGTTCCGCAAAATAGGCTGATTCTGCGGAACGGTGGGTATTTAAATATTATGGCAGTCTAAAATATCTGTTTACAATCACAGGTACCTTCTGAATTAAGTAATTTCATACATTTCCATTTTCAACCCTTAAATACGCTGTTCCGCAAAATAGGCTGATTCTGCGGAACGGTGGGTATTTAAATATTATGGCAGTCTAAAATATCTGTTTACTATCACATGTGCCTTCTGAATTAAGTAATTTCATACATTTCCATTTTCAACCCCTAAATACGCTGTTCCGCAAAATAGGCTGATTCTGCGGAACGGTGGGTATTTAAATATTATGGCAGTCTAAAATATCTGTTTACAATCACAGGTACCTTCTGAATTAAGTAATTTCATACATTTCCATTTTCAACCCCTAAATACGTTGTTCCGCAAAATAGGCTGATTCTGCGGAACGCCGGATATATCAATATTATGACAGTCTAAAATAGCTGTTTACTATCACATGTGCCTTCTGAATTAAGTAATTTCATACATTTCCATTTTCAACCCTTAAATACGCTGTTCCGCAAAATAGGCTGATTCTGCGGAACGGTGGGCGTTTAAATATTATGGCAGTCTAAAATATCTGTTTACAATCACAGGTACCTTCTGAATTAAGTAATTTCATACATTTCCATTTTCAACCCTTAAATACGCTGTTCCGCAAAATAGGCTGATTCTGCGGAACGGTGGGTATTTAAATATTATGGCAGTCTAAAATATCTGTTTACAATCACAGGTACCTTCTGAATTAAGTAATTTCATACATTTCCATTATCAACCCTTAAATACGCTGTTCCGCAAAATAGGCTGATTCTGCGGAACGGTGGGTATTTAAATATTATGGCAGTCTAAAATATCTGTTTACAATCACAGGTACCTTCTGAATTAAGTAATTTCATACATTTCCATTTTCAACCCCTAAATACGTTGTTCCGCAAAATAGGCTGATTCTGCGGAACGCCGGATATATCAATATTATGACAGTCTAAAATAGCTGTTTACTATCACATGTGCCTTCTGAATTAAGTAATTTCATACATTTCCATTTTCAACCCTTAAATACGCTGTTCCGCAAAATAGGCTGATTCTGCGGAACGGTGGGTATTTAAATATTATGGCAGTCTAAAATATCTGTTTACAATCACAGGTACCTTCTGAATTAAGTAATTTCATACATTTCCATTTTCAACCCTTAAATACGCTGTTCCGCAAAATAGGCTGATTCTGCGGAACGGTGGGTATTTAAATATTATGGCAGTCTAAAATATCTGTTTACAATCACAGGTACCTTCTGAATTAAGTAATTTCATACATTTCCATTTTCAACCCTTAAATACGCTGTTCCGCAAAATAGGCTGATTCTGCGGAACGGTGGGTATTTAAATATTATGGCAGTCTAAAATATCTGTTTACAATCACAGGTACCTTCTGAATTAAGTAATTTCATACATTTCCATTTTCAACCCCTAAATACGTTGTTCCGCAAAATAGGCTGATTCTGCGGAACGCCGGATATATCAATATTATGACAGTCTAAAATAGCTGTTTACTATCACATGTGCCTTCTGAATTAAGTAATTTCATACATTTCCATTTTCAACCCCTAAATACGTTGTTCCGCAAAATAGGCTGATTCTGCGGAACGGTGGGTATTTAAATATTATGGCAGTCTAAAATATCTGTTTACAATCACAGGTACCTTCTGAATTAAGTAATTTCATACATTTCCATTTTCAACCCCTAAATACGTTGTTCCGCAAAATAGGCTGATTCTGCGGAACGCCGGATATATCAATATTATGACAGTCTAAAATAGCTGTTTACTATCACATGTGCCTTCTGAATTAAGTAATTTCATACATTTCCATTTTCAACCCTTAAATACGCTGTTCCGCAAAATAGGCTGATTCTGCGGAACGGTGGGTATTTAAATATTATGGCAGTCTAAAATATCTGTTTACAATCACAGGTACCTTCTGAATTAAGTAATTTCATACATTTCCATTTTCAACCCCTAAATACGTTGTTCCGCAAAATAGGCTGATTCTGCGGAACGCCGGATATATCAATATTATGACAGTCTAAAATAGCTGTTTACTATCACATGTGCCTTCTGAATTAAGTAATTTCATACATTTCCATTTTCAACCCTTAAATACGCTGTTCCGCAAAATAGGCTGATTCTGCGGAACGGTGGGTATTTAAATATTACGGCAGTCTAAAATATCTGTTTACAATCACAGGTACCTTCTGAATTAAGTAATTTCATACATTTCCATTTTCAACCCTTAAATACGCTGTTCCGCAAAATAGGCTGATTCTGCGGAACGGTGGGTATTTAAATATTATGGCAGTCTAAAATATCTGTTTACAATCACAGGTACCTTCTGAATTAAGTAATTTCATACATTTCCATTTTCAACCCCTAAATACGTTGTTCCGCAAAATAGGCTGATTCTGCGGAACGCCGGATATATCAATATTATGACAGTCTAAAATAGCTGTTTACTATCACATGTGCCTTCTGAATTAAGTAATTTCATACATTTCCATTTTCAACCCTTAAATACGCTGTTCCGCAAAATAGGCTGATTCTGCGGAACGGTGGGTATTTAAATATTATGGCAGTCTAAAATATCTGTTTACAATCACAGGTACCTTCTGAATTAAGTAATTTCATACATTTCCATTTTCAACCCTTAAATACGCTGTTCCGCAAAATAGGCTGATTCTGCGGAACGGTGGGTATTTAAATATTACGGCAGTCTAAAATATCTGTTTACAATCACAGGTACCTTCTGAATTAAGTAATTTCATACATTTCCATTTTCAACCCTTAAATACGCTGTTCCGCAAAATAGGCTGATTCTGCGGAACGGTGGGTATTTAAATATTATGGCAGTCTAAAATATCTGTTTACAATCACAGGTACCTTCTGAATTAAGTAATTTCATACATTTCCATTTTCAACCCCTAAATACGTTGTTCCGCAAAATAGGCTGATTCTGCGGAACGCCGGATATATCAATATTATGACAGTCTAAAATAGCTGTTTACTATCACATGTGCCTTCTGAATTAAGTAATTTCATACATTTCCATTTTCAACCCTTAAATACGCTGTTCCGCAAAATAGGCTGATTCTGCGGAACGGTGGGTATTTAAATATTATGGCAGTCTAAAATATCTGTTTACAATCACAGGTACCTTCTGAATTAAGTAATTTCATACATTTCCATTTTCAACCCTTAAATACGCTGTTCCGCAAAATAGGCTGATTCTGCGGAACGGTGGGTATTTAAATATTATGGCAGTCTAAAATATCTGTTTACAATCACAGGTACCTTCTGAATTAAGTAATTTCATACATTTCCATTTTCAACCCCTAAATACGTTGTTCCGCAAAATAGGCTGATTCTGCGGAACGCCGGATATATCAATATTATGACAGTCTAAAATAGCTGTTTACTATCACATGTGCCTTCTGAATTAAGTAATTTCATACATTTCCATTTTCAACCCTTAAATACGCTGTTCCGCAAAATAGGCTGATTCTGCGGAACGGTGGGTATTTAAATATTATGGCAGTCTAAAATATCTGTTTACAATCACAGGTACCTTCTGAATTAAGTAATTTCATACATTTCCATTTTCAACCCTTAAATACGCTGTTCCGCAAAATAGGCTGATTCTGCGGAACGGTGGGTATTTAAATATTATGGCAGTCTAAAATATCTGTTTACAATCACAGGTACCTTCTGAATTAAGTAATTTCATACATTTCCATTTTCAACCCCTAAATACGTTGTTCCGCAAAATAGGCTGATTCTGCGGAACGCCGGATATATCAATATTATGACAGTCTAAAATAGCTGTTTACTATCACATGTGCCTTCTGAATTAAGTAATTTCATACATTTCCATTTTCAACCCTTAAATACGCTGTTCCGCAAAATAGGCTGATTCTGCGGAACGGTGGGTATTTAAATATTATGGCAGTCTAAAATATCTGTTTACAATCACAGGTACCTTCTGAATTAAGTAATTTCATACATTTCCATTTTCAACCCTTAAATACGCTGTTCCGCAAAATAGGCTGATTCTGCGGAACGGTGGGTATTTAAATATTATGGCAGTCTAAAATATCTGTTTACAATCACAGGTACCTTCTGAATTAAGTAATTTCATACATTTCCATTTTCAACCCTTAAATACGCTGTTCCGCAAAATAGGCTGATTCTGCGGAACGGTGGGTATTTAAATATTATGGCAGTCTAAAATATCTGTTTACAATCACAGGTACCTTCTGAATTAAGTAATTTCATACATTTCCATTTTCAACCCCTAAATACGTTGTTCCGCAAAATAGGCTGATTCTGCGGAACGCCGGATATATCAATATTATGACAGTCTAAAATAGCTGTTTACTATCACATGTGCCTTCTGAATTAAGTAATTTCATACATTTCCATTTTCAACCCTTAAATACGCTGTTCCGCAAAATAGGCTGATTCTGCGGAACGGTGGGTATTTAAATATTATGGCAGTCTAAAATATCTGTTTACAATCACAGGTACCTTCTGAATTAAGTAATTTCATACATTTCCATTTTCAACCCTTAAATACGCTGTTCCGCAAAATAGGCTGATTCTGCGGAACGGTGGGTATTTAAATATTATGCCAGTCTAAAATATCTGTTTACTATCACATGTGCCTTCTGAATTAAGTAATTTCATACATTTCCATTTTCAACCCCTAAATACGCTGTTCCGCTAAATAGGCTGATTCTGCGGAACGGTGGGTATTTAAATATTATGGCAGTCTAAAATATCTGTTTACAATCACAGGTACCTTCTGAATTAAGTAATTTCATACATTTCCATTTTCAACCCCTAAATACGTTGTTCCGCAAAATAGGCTGATTCTGCGGAACGCCGGATATATCAATATTATGACAGTCTAAAATAGCTGTTTACTATCACATGTGCCTTCTGAATTAAGTAATTTCATACATTTCCATTTTCAACCCTTAAATACGCTGTTCCGCAAAATAGGCTGATTCTGCGGAACGGTGGGTATTTAAATATTATGGCAGTCTAAAATATCTGTTTACAATCACAGGTACCTTCTGAATTAAGTAATTTCATACATTTCCATTTTCAACCCTTAAATACGCTGTTCCGCAAAATAGGCTGATTCTGCGGAACGGTGGGTATTTAAATATTATGGCAGTCTAAAATATCTGTTTACAATCACAGGTACCTTCTGAATTAAGTAATTTTATACATTTCCATTTTCAACCCCTAAATACGTTGTTCCGCAAAATAGGCTGATTCTGCGGAACGGCGGATATATAAATATTATGACAGTCTAAAATAGCTGTTTACTATCACATGTGCCTTCTGAATTAAGTAATTTCATACATTTCCATTTTCAACCCTTAAATACGCTGTTCCGCAAAATAGGCTGATTCTGCGGAACGGTGGGTATTTAAATATTATGGCAGTCTAAAATATCTGTTTACAATCACAGGTACCTTCTGAATTAAGTAATTTCATACATTTCCATTTTCAACCCCTAAATACGTTGTTCCGCAAAATAGGCTGATTCTGCGGAACGGTGGGTATTTAAATATTATGGCAGTCTAAAATATCTGTTTACAATCACAGGTACCTTCTGAATTAAGTAATTTCATACATTTCCATTTTCAACCCCTAAATACGTTGTTCCGCAAAATAGGCTGATTCTGCGGAACGCCGGATATATCAATATTATGACAGTCTAAAATAGCTGTTTACTATCACATGTGCCTTCTGAATTAAGTAATTTCATACATTTCCATTTTCAACCCTTAAATACGCTGTTCCGCAAAATAGGCTGATTCTGCGGAACGGTGGGTATTTAAATATTATGGCAGTCTAAAATATCTGTTTACAATCACAGGTACCTTCTGAATTAAGTAATTTCATACATTTCCATTTTCAACCCTTAAATACGCTGTTCCGCAAAATAGGCTGATTCTGCGGAACGGTGGGTATTTAAATATTATGGCAGTCTAAAATATCTGTTTACAATCACAGGTACCTTCTGAATTAAGTAATTTCATACATTTCCATTTTCAACCCCTAAATACGTTGTTCCGCAAAATAGGCTGATTCTGCGGAACGGCGGATATATAAATATTATGACAGTCTAAAATAGCTGTTTACTATCACATGTGCCTTCTGAATTAAGTAATTTCATACATTTCCATTTTCAACCCTTAAATACGCTGTTCCGCAAAATAGGCTGATTCTGCGGAACGGTGGGTATTTAAATATTATGGCAGTCTAAAATATCTGTTTACAATCACAGGTACCTTCTGAATTAAGTAATTTCATACATTTCCATTTTCAACCCCTAAATACGTTGTTCCGCAAAATAGGCTGATTCTGCGGAACGGCGGATATATAAATATTATGACAGTCTAAAATAGCTGTTTACTATCACATGTGCCTTCTGAATTAAGTAATTTCATACATTTCCATTTTCAACCCTTAAATACGCTGTTCCGCAAAATAGGCTGATTCTGCGGAACGGTGGGTATTTAAATATTATGGCAGTCTAAAATATCTGTTTACAATCACAGGTACCTTCTGAATTAAGTAATTTCATACATTTCCATTTTCAACCCCTAAATACGTTGTTCCGCAAAATAGGCTGATTCTGCGGAACGGCGGATATATAAATATTATGACAGTCTAAAATAGCTGTTTACTATCACATGTGCCTTCTGAATTAAGTAATTTCATACATTTCCATTTTCAACCCTTAAATACGCTGTTCCGCAAAATAGGCTGATTCTGCGGAACGGTGGGTATTTAAATATTATGGCAGTCTAAAATATCTGTTTACAATCACAGGTACCTTCTGAATTAAGTAATTTCATACATTTCCATTTTCAACCCCTAAATACGTTGTTCCGCAAAATAGGCTGATTCTGCGGAACGCCGGATATATCAATATTATGACAGTCTAAAATAGCTGTTTACTATCACATGTGCCTTCTGAATTAAGTAATTTCATACATTTCCATTTTCAACCCTTAAATACGCTGTTCCGCAAAATAGGCTGATTCTGCGGAACGGTGGGTATTTAAATATTATGGCAGTCTAAAATATCTGTTTACAATCACAGGTACCTTCTGAATTAAGTAATTTCATACATTTCCATTTTCAACCCTTAAATACGCTGTTCCGCAAAATAGGCTGATTCTGCGGAACGGTGGGTATTTAAATATTATGGCAGTCTAAAATATCTGTTTACAATCACAGGTACCTTCTGAATTAAGTAATTTCATACATTTCCATTTTCAACCCTTAAATACGCTGTTCCGCAAAATAGGCTGATTCTGCGGAACGGTGGGTATTTAAATATTATGGCAGTCTAAAATATCTGTTTACAATCACAGGTACCTTCTGAATTAAGTAATTTCATACATTTCCATTTTCAACCCTTAAATACGCTGTTCCGCAAAATAGGCTGATTCTGCGGAACGGTGGGTATTTAAATATTATGGCAGTCTAAAATATCTGTTTACAATCACAGGTACCTTCTGAATTAAGTAATTTCATACATTTCCATTTTCAACCCTTAAATACGCTGTTCCGCAAAATAGGCTGATTCTGCGGAACGGTGGGTATTTAAATATTATGGCAGTCTAAAATATCTGTTTACAATCACAGGTACCTTCTGAATTAAGTAATTTCATACATTTCCATTTTCAACCCCTAAATACGTTGTTCCGCAAAATAGGCTGATTCTGCGGAACGGCGGATATATAAATATTATGACAGTCTAAAATAGCTGTTTACTATCACATGTGCCTTCTGAATTAAGTAATTTCATACATTTCCATTTTCAACCCTTAAATACGCTGTTCCGCAAAATAGGCTGATTCTGCGGAACGGTGGGTATTTAAATATTATGGCAGTCTAAAATATCTGTTTACAATCACAGGTACCTTCTGAATTAAGTAATTTCATACATTTCCATTTTCAACCCCTAAATACGTTGTTCCGCAAAATAGGCTGATTCTGCGGAACGGCGGATATATAAATATTATGACAGTCTAAAATAGCTGTTTACTATCACATGTGCCTTCTGAATTTAGTAATTTCATACATTTCCATTTTCAACCCTTAAATACGCTGTTCCGCAAAATAGGCTGATTCTGCGGAACGGTGGGTATTTAAATATTATGGCAGTCTAAAATATCTGTTTACAATCACAGGTACCTTCTGAATTAAGTAATTTCATACATTTCTATTTTCAACCCCTAAATACGTTGTTCCGCAAAATAGGCTGATTCTGCGGAACGGCGGATATATAAATATTATGACAGTCTAAAATAGCTGTTTACTATCACATGTGCCTTCTGAATTAAGTAATTTCATACATTTCCATTTTCAACCCTTAAATACGCTGTTCCGCAAAATAGGCTGATTCTGCGGAACGGTGGGTATTTAAATATTATGGCAGTCTAAAATATCTGTTTACAATCACAGGTACCTTCTGAATTAAGTAATTTCATACATTTCCATTTTCAACCCCTAAATACGTTGTTCCGCAAAATAGGCTGATTCTGCGGAACGGCGGATATATAAATATTATGACAGTCTAAAATAGCTGTTTACTATCACATGTGCCTTCTGAATTAAGTAATTTCATACATTTCCATTTTCAACCCTTAAATACGCTGTTCCGCAAAATAGGCTGATTCTGCGGAACGGTGGGTATTTAAATATTATGGCAGTCTAAAATATCTGTTTACAATCACAGGTACCTTCTGAATTAAGTAATTACATACATTTCCATTTTCAACCCCTAAATACGTTGTTCCGCAAAATAGGCTGATTCTGCGGAACGGCGGATATATAAATATTATGACAGTCTAAAATAGCTGTTTACTATCACATGTGCCTTCTGAATTAAGTAATTTCATACATTTCCATTTTCAACCCTTAAATACGCTGTTCCGCAAAATAGGCTGATTCTGCGGAACGGTGGGTATTTAAATATTATGGCAGTCTAAAATATCTGTTTACAATCACAGGTACCTTCTGAATTAAGTAATTTCATACATTTCCATTTTCAACCCCTAAATACGTTGTTCCGCAAAATAGGCTGATTCTGCGGAACGGCGGATATATAAATATTATGACAGTCTAAAATAGCTGTTTACTATCACATGTGCCTTCTGAATTAAGTAATTTCATACATTTCCATTTTCAACCCTTAAATACGCTGTTCCGCAAAATAGGCTGATTCTGCGGAACGGTGGGTATTTAAATATTATGGCAGTCTAAAATATCTGTTTACAATCACAGGTACCTTCTGAATTAAGTAATTTCATACATTTCCATTTTCAACCCCTAAATACGTTGTTCCGCAAAATAGGCTGATTCTGCGGAACGGCGGATATATAAATATTATGACAGTCTAAAATAGCTGTTTACTATCACATGTGCCTTCTGAATTAAGTAATTTCATACATTTCCATTTTCAACCCTTAAATACGCTGTTCCGCAAAATAGGCTGATTCTGCGGAACGGTGGGTATTTAAATATTATGGCAGTCTAAAATATCTGTTTACAATCACAGGTACCTTCTGAATTAAGTAATTTCATACATTTCCATTTTCAACCCCTAAATACGTTGTTCCGCAAAATAGGCTGATTCTGCGGAACGGCGGATATATAAATATTATGACAGTCTAAAATAGCTGTTTACTATCACATGTGCCTTCTGAATTAAGTAATTTCATACATTTCCATTTTCAACCCTTAAATACGCTGTTCCGCAAAATAGGCTGATTCTGCGGAACGGTGGGTATTTAAATATTATGGCAGTCTAAAATATCTGTTTACAATCACAGGTACCTTCTGAATTAAGTAATTTCATACATTTCCATTTTCAACCCCTAAATACGTTGTTCCGCAAAATAGGCTGATTCTGCGGAACGGCGGATATATAAATATTATGACAGTCTAAAATAGCTGTTTACTATCACATGTGCCTTCTGAATTAAGTAATTTCATACATTTCCATTTTCAACCCTTAAATACGCTGTTCCGCAAAATAGGCTGATTCTGCGGAACGGTGGGTATTTAAATATTATGGCAGTCTAAAATATCTGTTTACAATCACAGGTACCTTCTGAATTAAGTAATTTCATACATTTCCATTTTCAACCCCTAAATACGTTGTTCCGCAAAATAGGCTGATTCTGCGGAACGCCGGATATATCAATATTATGACAGTCTAAAATAGCTGTTTACTATCACATGTGCCTTCTGAATTAAGTAATTTCATACATTTCCATTTTCAACCCTTAAATACGCTGTTCCGCAAAATAGGCTGATTCTGCGGAACGGTGGGTATTCAAATATTATGGCAGTCTAAAATATCTGTTTACAATCACAGGTACCTTCTGAATTAAGTAATTTCATACATTTCCATTTTCAACCCTTAAATACGCTGTTCCGCAAAATAGGCTGATTCTGCGGAACGGTGGGTATTTAAATATTATGGCAGTCTAAAATATCTGTTTACAATCACAGGTACCTTCTGAATTAAGTAATTTCATACATTTCCATTTTCAACCCCTAAATACGTTGTTCCGCAAAATAGGCTGATTCTGCGGAACGGCGGATATATAAATATTATGACAGTCTAAAATAGCTGTTTACTATCACATGTGCCTTCTGAATTAAGTAATTTCATACATTTCCATTTTCAACCCTTAAATACGCTGTTCCGCAAAATAGGCTGATTCTGCGGAACGGTGGGTATTTAAATATTATGGCAGTCTAAAATATCTGTTTACAATCACAGGTACCTTCTGAATTAAGTAATTTCATACATTTCCATTTTCAACCCCTAAATACGTTGTTCCGCAAAATAGGCTGATTCTGCGGAACGGCGGATATATAAATATTATGACAGTCTAAAATAGCTGTTTACTATCACATGTGCCTTCTGAATTAAGTAATTTCATACATTTCCATTTTCAACCCTTAAATACGCTGTTCCGCAAAATAGGCTGATTCTGCGGAACGGTGGGTATTTAAATATTATGGCAGTCTAAAATATCTGTTTACAATCACAGGTACCTTCTGAATTAAGTAATTTCATACATTTCCATTTTCAACCCCTAAATACGTTGTTCCGCAAAATAGGCTGATTCTGCGGAACGGCGGATATATAAATATTATGACAGTCTAAAATAGCTGTTTACTATCACATGTGCCTTCTGAATTAAGTAATTTCATACATTTCCATTTTCAACCCTTAAATACGCTGTTCCGCAAAATAGGCTGATTCTGCGGAACGGTGGGTATTTAAATATTATGGCAGTCTAAAATATCTGTTTACAATCACAGGTACCTTCTGAATTAAGTAATTTCATACATTTCCATTTTCAACCCCTAAATACGTTGTTCCGCAAAATAGGCTGATTCTGCGGAACGGCGGATATATAAATATTATGACAGTCTAAAATAGCTGTTTACTATCACATGTGCCTTCTGAATTAAGTAATTTCATACATTTCCATTTTCAACCCTTAAATACGCTGTTCCGCAAAATAGGCTGATTCTGCGGAACGGTGGGTATTTAAATATTATGGCAGTCTAAAATATCTGTTTACAATCACAGGTACCTTCTGAATTAAGTAATTTCATACATTTCCATTTTCAACCCCTAAATACGTTGTTCCGCAAAATAGGCTGATTCTGCGGAACGCCGGATATATCAATATTATGACAGTCTAAAATAGCTGTTTACTATCACATGTGCCTTCTGAATTAAGTAATTTCATACATTTCCATTTTCAACCCTTAAATACGCTGTTCCGCAAAATAGGCTGATTCTGCGGAACGGTGGGTATTCAAATATTATGGCAGTCTAAAATATCTGTTTACAATCACAGGTACCTTCTGAATTAAGTAATTTCATACATTTCCATTTTCAACCCTTAAATACGCTGTTCCGCAAAATAGGCTGATTCTGCGGAACGGTGGGTATTTAAATATTATGGCAGTCTAAAATATCTGTTTACAATCACAGGTACCTTCTGAATTAAGTAATTTCATACATTTCCATTTTCAACCCCTAAATACGTTGTTCCGCAAAATAGGCTGATTCTGCGGAACGGCGGATATATAAATATTATGACAGTCTAAAATAGCTGTTTACTATCACATGTGCCTTCTGAATTAAGTAATTTCATACATTTCCATTTTCAACCCTTAAATACGCTGTTCCGCAAAATAGGCTGATTCTGCGGAACGGTGGGTATTTAAATATTATGGCAGTCTAAAATATCTGTTTACAATCACAGGTACCTTCTGAATTAAGTAATTTTATACATTTCTATTTTCAACCCCTAAATACGTTGTTCCGCAAAATAGGCTGATTCTGCGGAACGCCGGATATATCAATATTATGACAGTCTAAAATAGCTGTTTACTATCACATGTGCCTTCTGAATTAAGTAATTTCATACATTTCCATTTTCAACCCTTAAATACGCTGTTCCGCAAAATAGGCTGATTCTGCGGAACGGTGGGTATTTAAATATTATGGCAGTCTAAAATATCTGTTTACAATCACAGGTACCTTCTGAATTAAGTAATTTCATACATTTCCATTTTCAACCCCTAAATACGCTGTTCCGCAAAATAGGCTGATTCTGCGGAACGGCGGATATATAAATATTATGACAGTCTAAAATTGCTGTTTACTATCACATGTGCCTTCTGAATTAAGTAATTTCATACATTTCCATTTTCAACCCTTAAATACGCTGTTCCGCAAAATAGGCTGATTCTGCGGAACGGTGGGTATTTAAATATTATGGCAGTCTAAAATATCTGTTTACAATCACAGGTACCTTCTGAATTAAGTAATTTCATACATTTCCATTTTCAACCCCTAAATACGTTGTTCCGCAAAATAGGCTGATTCTGCGGAACGCCGGATATATCAATATTATGACAGTCTAAAATAGCTGTTTACTATCACATGTGCCTTCTGAATTAAGTAATTTCATACATTTCCATTTTCAACCCCTAAATACGCTGTTCCGCAAAATAGTATGATTCTGCGGAACGGCGGATATATAAATATTATGACAGTCTAAAATAGCTGTTTACTATCACATGTGCCTTCTGAATTAAGTAATTTCATACATTTTCATTTTCAACCCCTAAATACGCTGATCCGCAAAATAGGCTGATTCTGCGGAACGGCGGATATATAAATATTATGACAGTCTAGAATAGCTGTTTACTATCACATGTGCCTTCTGAATTTAGTAATTTCATACATTTCCATAATCAACCCCTAAATACGCTGTTCCGCAAAATAGGCTGATTCTGCGGAACGGCGGATATATAAATATTATGACACTCTAGAATAGCTGTTTACTATCACATGTGCCTTCTGAATTTAGTAATTTCATACATTTCCATAATCAACCCCTAAATACGCTGTTCCGCAAAATAGGCTGATTCTGCGGAACGGCGGATATATAAATATTATGGCAGTCTAAAATATCTGTTTACTATCACAGGTGCCTTCTGAATTAAGTAATTTCATACATTTCCATTTTCAACCCCTAAATACGCTGTTCCGCAGAATCAGCCTATTTTGCGGAACAGCGTATTTAGGGGTTAAAAATAGAAATGTATGAAATTACTTAATTCAGAAAGCACATGAGATAGTAAACCGCTATTCTAGACTGTCATAATATTTATATATCCGCCGTTCCGCAGAATCAGCCTATTTTGCGGAACAGCGTATTTAGGGGTTGAAAATGGAAATGTATGAAATTACTTAATTCAGAAAGCACATGTGATAGTAAACAGCTATTCTAGACTGTCATAATATTTATATATCCGCCGTTCCGCAGAATCAGCCTATTTTGCGGAACAGCGTATTTAGGGGTTGAAAATGGAAATGTATGAAATTACTTAATTCAAAAGCACATGTGATAGTAAACCGCTATTCTAGACTGTCATAATATTTATATATCCGCCGTTCCGCAGAATCAGCCTATTTTGCGGAACAGCGTATTTAGGGGTTAAAAATAGAAATGTATGAAATTACTTAATTCAGAAAGCACATGAGATAGTAAACCGCTATTCTAGACTGTCATAATATTTATATATCCGCCGTTCCGCAGAATCAGCCTATTTTGCGGAACAGCGTATTTAGGGGTTAAAAATAGAAATGTATGAAATTACTTAATTCAGAAAGCACATGAGATAGTAAACCGCTATTCTAGACTGTCATAATATTTATATATCCGCCGTTCCGCAGAATCAGCCTATTTTGCGGAACAGCGTATTTAGGGGTTAAAAATAGAAATGTATGAAATTACTTAATTCAGAAAGCACATGAGATAGTAAACCGCTATTCTAGACTGTCATAATATTTATATATCCGCCGTTCCGCAGAATCAGCCTATTTTGCGGAACAGCGTATTTAGGGGTTGAAAATGGAAATGTATGAAATTACTTAATTCAGAAGGCACATGTGATAGTAAACAGCTATTCTAGACTGTCATAATATTTATATATCCGCCGTTCCGCAGAATCAGCCTATTTTGCGGAACAGCGTATTTAGGGGTTGAAAATGGAAATGTATGAAATTACTTAATTCAAAAGCACATGTGATAGTAAACCGCTATTCTAGACTGTCATAATATTTATATATCCGCCGTTCCGCAGAATCAGCCTATTTTGCGGAACAGCGTATTTAGGGGTTGAAAATGGAAATGTATGAAATTACTTAATTCAGAAGGCACATGGGATAGTAAACACCTATTCTATTTGTTAACAAGAGTATCAATCTGCAACATTAGTTCTGCAGAATAGACTTGTTCTGCAGAATAGGCCTGTTCTGCAAATTATCTTTACCCTTTCTTAAAGATTTATGTTCTTTACTTATGTTTTTGCAAAATACAAAAACATAGACTGAACTTATAAACCAAGAAATAATAATTTGATTTAAACGTCAACGCCACTGGGTAAATATTCGCACAGAGGGCAGTGCAGTAGATAATTAGGTATCTGTAATTCTACGACATATGTCATTATTAGTTATAGTGTGTTAAAAAGTAATGCCACTATTTACGTATTGTGGCGTTCATTGTAAAAGTGGTGTAAGTCCATATTTTTAAAATATACTTTTTTTCGCGCGAATACATATGGTTTTGTTACATCTTTCCATATAAAAGTGAATCAACTCCCAGTTTCTCTTTAATTCCACCAGATGGTGTTACTTGTTCAGGCAGTGAACAGAAGTGGCTAAATAATTCATTATAATAGTGAAGTAACTCACATTTCAGCATAATAGTGAAGTAAGTCCGGAGATAATTCACTTTTAATATGACAAATGTGCTACAAGTGATTGCTTGTGTGTGATACAGTTTGAGTATTTTTAATCACATATTGATATTTTTTATCATGGATATAGAAGATTTTAGTGAGTCCGGGTCTGAATATCTGCCTACTTCTGAAGATAGCTCTACAGAATCAGGTGTGTTTATATAAATAAATTATTTTAAATATAACCTCAAGTTGTCAATATTTTTTTTACAATTTTTTTAATGATTATTTTGTTTTATATTCCAAGACTGTGTTAAACATTGGGTAGATACTTGTTTTAGCGTTCTGTTCTGCACTTGTTTCAGATATTAGTAACATTGAAAACAATACCCAGCCAAACTCTTCATCAGAGCCATCAAGAAAAAGGTCACGTAATGAAGAAAATTGGGCAGTTAATAAAAGGAAGTTATTACGCAATAGTGGCAAAGCATATTTTACTACAAAAGGTGTAAAAGTATGCAGAATTTTTTTTGAAAATGTTGTTTGTGGGTGTTCAAAAAAATGTATTACGTTATTTACGGAGAGTGAAAGAAGAGACGTATTTGAATCATTCTGGAATCTTAAAGACTTCAATTTGCAAAATTCATATCTATATGCATTAGTACAAAAAACAACAGTAAACAGAAAACGCCCAAAAGATCGTTCACGTGCTGGAAAAAATATTTCGTTCAAGTATTTTATAAAGTCCGCTAACAAGACACAATCTGTGTGTAAAAAATATTTCCTTAAGACATTTCAAATTAGTGATGGAAGATTATATAGAATACTTTCTAAAAATGATGTCTCACAGTCCAAAGATAAACGTGGCACAACTAGTTCACGAAAATTTGATGATTCTGATGTCGTCGCTCACATTCAAAGTTTTCCAGCTTATCAAAGCCATTATACCCGAAAAAGTAATCCTAATAGAAAGTATTGGAATCCTGGTTTGACTATACGTAAGATGTACGATCTATATAAAGAAAAATGCGAATTTGAAATGACTGAACCTAAGAAACTAAAATATTATATTAAAATATTCAATACCAAGTTTAACCTTCATTTTAAAACGCCACGACAAGACAGTTTCAAAACTTGTGATGACTTAAATTTGAAAATTCAGGGAGCAGATAATGACAATGTTAAGAAGGAGTTTGAGACAGAAAGAGAACTTCATCAACGAAAAGCAGATTCAGCAAGAGAAAACCTTCAAAATGATTCTAAGAAAACAAAT
Source organism: Harpalus rubripes (assembly GCA_963082715.1). Taxonomy (NCBI): domain Eukaryota; kingdom Metazoa; phylum Arthropoda; class Insecta; order Coleoptera; family Carabidae; genus Harpalus; species Harpalus rubripes. Next base: position 13,453,542 of record OY720463.1, read on the forward strand.
GAAGCTTATGTATTGACTTTTGACTTGCAAAAAGCTTTAGCCTACCCAAAATTAACTACCTCAGTGGCATACTATAAAAGAAATCTTTATTTATATAATCTGGGAATACATTGTTTCAATAATAATACGGGATACATGTATGTATGGGACGAAGTTGAAGGCGGAAGGGGATCTCAAGACATAGCGTCATGTCTTGTTAAGCACATAAAAACTAATGCGTCATCACAAGAACACATTATTATGTATTCAGACTCATGTACTGGACAAAACCGCAACATCAAAATGAGCCTTTCTCTTCTGAAGCTTGTTCAAGACCCTGAGACTAGAATTAACACTGTTGACCACAAATTCTTGGTATCAGGACACTCTTATCTTCCCAATGATGCGGAATTTGGGGTAATAGAGAGTGCTAGTCGACGCCATGGCCAAATTTATAGCCCAGATCAATGGATCAACATAATAAAAACGGCCAAACGTAAGGAACCTCATTTTATTGTTCCCCAAATGAATCAAACTGAATTTTTAAGCACTGTTTCTATAGAAAAATCCATTACAAACAGAAAAAAGACTACTTGCGGTTATGAGTTTAATTGGCTAAACATTAGATGGCTGAGGTTTGAAAGGGATCATCCTTTACAATTTAAATTTAAAGAAACATTAAACCCAAGTATGCCATTTTACGAAGTGGATCTAAGTAAAAAGAAACAAGGTCGACCAATCAACAATTTGTGCCACATTCAACAGGATCAACTCTATCCATCAAGAAGGCCTATCTCTATTGCAAAGAAGAAAGATATGATTGATCTTCTACCGTACATTCCACCAATTTATCACAGTTACTATAAAAACCTTCCAGTAGATATTCCAACCCGTTCAAACACATCCAATGCTGGTGAGCGTGATTCCGACGATGAAATCACTTATGATTAGAAATCAAATGTCACTATAACAGCGAAGTAACTCCATAAAAAAATATATATATATTTAATTTTTGTTATCAATGTTTATCTTAATTACTCATTTGTAATGCCTATTACAAACTTGTGTCTATCATAAATAATAAAAATTAGAAAACAGTAAAAAATTGTTTCATTATTTTTTTCTGTAGGTGATTTTGCAAAACATTTCATATTTCAAAATGCAATACATTGGAAATAATTCACTTTAATAATGAACAACACGTATATCTGCCACACCACATAAATTAAATAGACATAGGTCAAATAATCTCTCTTTGTAATAACAAATGTTGCTAAGCTACTGCTATAAAGTGATGTGTATTCTTTCTTCGAACAAATGACCTTGAATAGACATCTTTCATGAATAATAGTATACTCCGTAAATTTCATTAAAAAAATCTGATCCGTACCCTATACGACCTATATTAAAAAATTATAGTCGGACGTTAAATGTTAAACGCATCAAGGGCGTTAAACGGACAATAATACCTTCGATCAACGTACACACCTTGGGCCAGTGGCCCTCGGAAACTATATTGTTAACCTCAAGCGTTATTGTCCTTATAACACCCTTGATACGTAAATTACTATATATTTTTTTAAATTTTAATGTATTGTTAAATAAATTACAGAATTAAAATAAATTGTTTTGTACCCACATCAAGTACTTTATTAAATTTACTATTAGTCCAGTCAATAGGTTGTTTTACCGGAGCAAGTTTATACTTGTCAATTTTGTTTGTTTTGGGGCCCTAATGAAATCCTGAAATTTGTAAACACAAAAAGTTACCGCCGGTGCCGCCATCTTGGATAATGTCGGCTAACAATGGGGTTTTCAAGAATATCTTGTTTACGCTGCATTATAATGTAAAAATAGTAATATACAAAGTTGTATAGAATTAAATTACCTACAACTTTTGCACAAAATATTTTTACCTCCCGCTACCCTTGGAAAGGGAGGTATAGGGGATCCTGCTAAAAATCGCATATCGAGATTTTGTTAAATGACCACATTTTAAGGTCCCTAGAATCCAATTTTGACATTTTCACGATGATGTCTGTGTGTATGTGTGTAAGTGTTGTGAGGCCACCCCGGGGGCGGTTGCGTCGTATTGGCGTCGTCTTCTTTGTTTCGGCGATTGGTTTGCTCAGGCGCCTATCTTGCGGAGTGGAGAAAGGGGCCAGGGGTAACTACGATTAACTTAACTAAAATATAATGTTAAGTAGTAGTCCAGTAAACACAGGTCGAAAAACGGGTCGTGCAAAAGGTTGGGTAGTTCTGAATTTCTGATATGTTGTATAGGATGGTTGGTTAATGTAAAATCCAAATTTCCACAAATCCCCTTCCTCCGCTCTCTCCGCCATCTTGTACAAACCAACATAAATCAGCACTTTTTTTTAGTTTTTCGCCTATAATTTCTATCTGGTAAATTTTAGCAAAAAAAATTATTTACCGACTTGTAGAGGATGAAATTTCCTAAAAATTTGATACGAAAAGTTTTTTTTCCACGATTTATAGCAACGGAGCTATGAAGCTCCCAAAAAGGCAACAATTGCGCACTTAGCAAAATTTTGAGTTTCTTTCCATTCTACATCGCCATAACTCCGTATCACTTCATTATATCAAACAGAATTTGATTCAAAATAAACACAATTATATGTCAGTGAAGTCTTGTGGGACTACTAGAAAAAATTGTTATAAAACAGCACATACGTATTTTATTTGCCTGCAAGATCTTTCTAGTGCTCGTAACTCGACATGAGACATTCGCCGTATATTATATATATGTATATATATATATATATATATATATATATATATATATATATATATATATATATATATATATATATATATATATATGTATATCATGGACGCTACCGAAGTTTGCTCTCACTGAAGTTTGGAACCCACTCTTAAATGAGTAAGTACTGATGTTATATTTATAATGATACATGAATTTAAGTTGTCAAAATAGTATATTACTATCAGTAAATTGAAATATTCAGAAACATTAAAACAATATGTGTTTTTGTTGTATAATATTTCCATGAAGTTTAGAACCCAAAATTCGCATAATAGCCTCAAAAGGTGGCGCTTAAAGAAAATTACAGTAATCTAATTTACCGTCATTTTAATAATTATTTTTACAAATAATTGTGCTTTTTGGTTAAAATTGTCTACAAAATGTTATAATTAGATTTTTCAATTTAGCTTGTATGTAGTATTACATCACATTTATTATATTAATTAGCTGATGCTTCCGAAATAAACCAAAAATTGTACTCTCATAGCTACAATGATATTTTGGATAAATTCCAACTCAAATATTTATTTGTGAAAAACATATACATATTTCTTACATAAATGCTTAAATTTAGTAAAGTGATTTACAAAATATTCCCAGGTTTAAGTTAAATAATAACCATTTGTCTTACAAAATACAAAAATAATGAATTAGTTTCTATACGAATAATTTGCAGTACGAATATATTCTTAAAATTAAATTGTATCAATAACAAATAACAGTATCATTTTACATTAATATAGAACAAATTATGACAATAGTTGTTGCAAAAATAGGGTTTTTGGCGATTGACACTAACAGTCTGTAAAATGTCACTTTCACTGTCTAAACAGTAAAAATATTTTAACTGTATTATTATAACTTTTAAAATAGGTATTAAAAATAATCACTAAATTAATAATTCTAAAAACGGCTTGGGTTGTAGAATGAATGATGATTATATTTCGTTTCACATAAGAAAATAGTGATAGGAAGATAGGTGCAGTTTGATCATGTTCTTTGATTGGATAATATCGGGGTAGTACCAATAAGATGAAACTGCACCTATCTTCCCACAAACTTTAGACCGAACATCGTCTTCAGAGTAGCCGTTGTTGTATTTGTGACTGCCGGAAACAAATAATTATATCTCGCTCTGCAGAAACTGAATGTAAGTAGACTGGATTACTCCTAATATGTATATACCGTGTATCTGTCTTGAACGTGTACATTGGAAATTAACATGGGAAATCAGTTTTTTGAAATTTCCTGCTCGCCTAATTATTTAAAGCAAAAACGCGCCAAATAAATGTTTTAGAGCATAAAATTCTGCATCTAAATTAATAATATATATATATATATATATATATATATATATATATATATATATATATATATATATATATATATATATATATATATATATACACAAACACACATACACGCACGCACGCTCGCACGCACGCACGCACCCACGCACCCACGCACGCACGCACGCACGCACACGCACGCACGCACACGCACACGCACACGCACACGCACACGCACACGCGCGCACACACACACACACACACACACACACACACACATTTTTGACACTGTACTTGTATATATAATATACGGTAGATATCCCATGTCGAGTTAAGAGCACTAGAAAGATCTCGCAGGCAAATAAAAGAAGTAAGTGCTGTTTTATAACAGTTTCTTTCTAGTAGTCCCACAAGACCACTGACGTTCACGAACACATAATTACGTTTATTTTGCATCGTTTGTTTGAAATAATGGTTGTATAATAAGAAATAATGAGCCAAAGACTGTTGCTGCACTAAACTTGTAAAAAACACACTTTTTCGTTTTTTTTTTTTGTAAATTTACGCTAAAATGAAGTGTTACGGAGTTATTGCGATGTAAAATGGAAAATTCAAAATTAATTGCGCAATTGTTGCCTTTTTTGGGTGCTTCATAGTTCCGTTGCTATGAATCGTGGAAAAAAAACTTTTCATATAAAATTTTTAGGAAATTTCATCCTCTACAAGTCGGCAAATAACTTTTTTTCGCTAAAATTTACCAAATAGAAGTTATAGGTGAAAAACTGAAAAAAGTGCCTATTTATGGTGGTTTTTACAAGGTGGCGGAGGGAGCAAAGGAAGGAGATTTGTGGAAATTTGGATTTTTCATGAACCAACCATTCTATACAACATACCAAAAATTCAGAACTACCCGACCTTTTGCAAGGCAAAATCCTTCATTTACTGGACTATAGGTCAAAAATATATACAACAGAAAATATAAAATGTAAAACAGAAAATATAAATCCTGACTAACTGTGACCATCTATACCCGATGATTGGTCGTGAAGCGGCAAAGTAGATAAGATCAAATGAAACTACTTCAAATGAAACAGAATGATTCTATAGAACGGCGGTTGTCAAGTGGCGAAACACTATCGCCAGACCTGACTTAGAAACATCGGCTGCGGTTACTCACCATCTCTCGGACGAGGACCCTTATGAAGAAGTCAACTCGGAGATAGTACTGTTAGACCAAGAGGAGCCAGCAACTGAACTTTCTCTGGGAGACTGAATTCTCTGTGATGCGCGTGTTTTTATATTGAAATCTGGTGGAGGTGGAAACCATAGAATAAGGAAAACATAATTAAGGTTTTATTTTGTCTATGTCACCAACGTTACTTGATTCCAGTGTTGCCAACATACATCTATGTATTCCTATATCTCTCTGCTTGACAATTTGATTTCTGAGAAATCCAGCCTTATTGTGAATTTATAGTATTACAGACCAAGTTTACTGTATAATAATATACACTTTTTACTTTCCGTCACCTTTAGGTAAGGAAGGCATTGTCTTTAGTCAAAAAATTCGGTGGTGAGTTTTTGATGAATAAGCACGTTTTGAAGTCCCTAGAATACGATTTTACTATTTTTACAATGATGTCTGCATGTGCGTGTGTGTGTGTCTGTGTGCGTGCGTGCAAATTAAAAAAAACACTATTTCGAGCGTAGAAATTTATCAGTATGGGGTATGTGGCATCAAGGGAAATAAGATTCTCCTACAAAAGCATGTAATGATCCATATAAAAGACTTGTTTGAAGTAAACGTACTTCATATTCCTTACCATTACCAACAACATTTTTTTTTTTACTTCAATATGATCCATTTTTAATTCCGACTACAACACTTGACAGTTGATTATTTATAAAATAAAATAAGATAGGTTACATTAGTCTCCATATGACATTTGACACTAAATTGTGTTTATATTATTCAAGTTGTTTTCTTGATATAATTTTTAAATCCTGATTCAAAAGAATCACGATTAAATTACTCCGGATTCACAAAATCACAATCACAACCCGAAGGAACACGGCTGTTGTAATTTATTATCATGGTTACTTGTTGCTAATGTTTTGTTATTATTTATTTTGTATTTTCTCTGAAGAAGGCAGCGGTATATGTTGTCGAAACGTTGGGTGTGCGTCGGGTATTTAATAAAATTACAGAACAAAAATTTAAAAAATTGTATTATGAGTTTTTAAATTACAAATATGTACAAAATTGTAATAGCAAAGAAAACATTTTAATAAAAAATAATTTTATTCATTAAAATGTGTTTTTGTTTTTAGAATTTTACGTACATATGATTGGTATAAGTCACATTTTAGTTAAAATATGTACTATTATCTTTTGATGTAAATTTTTTTGCTAGTAGTTAGCAACACAGCAAATAGTGGCTTCTATTGCTTACGTATAATATTAACTTGCTACACTTTTTCGATAAAATGACACCGTATGTTATACCTATTATACTTTCAACGGCGCATTCATATATTTTGTAAATTAATCAGTAATAGTAATATTATTTTGTCTTTTTTAGAAAATAAAAATAAAATAATTATATTCTACATGCACGTACACTATACAGGGTGTTACCCAACTAGCACCATAGTAATCGCAACCGTGACGAGAACCTCAAGCATGTAGCTGTTACGTATTTCCTACTAATTCTACGACTTTAATGTAGACATAACTTTATTTGAGAAATTCATAGGCGCTACGACGTAGTGTCTACCATTAATAGTTACTTCATAGTTACATTACTTCTACGTAGCTTTTGTAGTTTAAGGGACGTTGTTGTTACTAATGGAACGACTTTAAAGTTTTCAGAACTTTAAAGTAGCAAACGAAAGTAGCAGCGACTAACTAAAGTTACTAAAATCTGACGTTTAAATTATAACTACTTTTAAGTAACAATGATAGTTGCTATAGTGAAAATGAATAAGCAGAAGACTCACGTCATCAATAAATATTACTAGATAATGACGTCACTTGTTACTACGTTTACATGGGGTCCTAATTTATTCTAGAAAATGCAATGCGTGTTGCATAACTTACTGTATACAATACATGCATGTAAGTAATTAAAATAATTAATAACAAAACTAAACTATTTTTGAAAATAATCATTTTCTTTTATATATTTATTTTTATATATTTATTAATTTATTTGTTTATTACATATATTTGGATTTAATTATGTACAATTTAAAGTACATATATGTATGTACTCAACATATTTCACCATGATCAATACAATACATAATTATATTGCTAGATGCTGCCTTCCCAATACCCGACGATTGGTCGTCCTCTCTTCTTCTTCCCTGGTGGTATTTACTGAAATATACGCTTTGGCCAGGTATTTTCCTCCATCTTCATTAAGTGACCGAACCATTTTAGAGATCTCGTCTCTATTCTGTCTATTATAGTTAGTGAAGTTTAATTACAACAGTTTCTTCTGCGTTAAGTATTTGCTGTCAATAAAATATATAAAAAAAACCGTTTTAGTTTCTTCTGAATTTAGTATTTTGTGGGTTGTGTTTACGCTACAGTATTACTGCAGTGCCCAATTACCGGACAGGCTGACTAGGCTGCAGCCTAGGGCGCACAGATTTTGGGGGCGCGCAATTTTCTCGTTGTTTGGGCTTTTTCGGTGATGTTAAAGGTTCGCCTCTTCTAACTTTTCCCGAAATCTTGCACACAGCAGATTTGCTTATTTGTAGGGCATCTGCTGCTCTCTAAAAATACATAATTCAATTAAAGTTTGATAACAAAAGAAATGTTTGAAAAAAATTACCTCTCGAACGGCTTTTAACGGAATCAAAGGCCCACCGTTGGCCAGTTCCCGTTCGAAGTAGTTCACGACATTCGTTATTTGCTTCTGCGATTGCTTTGTTAAAGCTTTTGGCATGACTGCAGATGGATTATTTTGTAATATTTATTAAAACAAACCAATAATATTCAGGGCCTGGTTTAGGTCGTCTTAGCTCTAACCAAATGAAAGCACCCCAAAAACTATAATGAGACGAGAAAATTGTGGGCCCCCAAAATCTGTGCGCCCTAGTCTGCAGCTTAGTCAGCTTATCCGGTAATTGGGCACTGCAGTAATTCTCTAGCGTAAACACAACTCACAAAATACTAAATTCAGAAGAAACTAAAACGGTTTTTTTTAAATATATTTTATTGACAGCAAAGTGACAGTTCAATATATTTTTTACAAAACAATAATACATAACTACTTTGATATTTGCAATCATTTATATTAATTCAAGTCACTTGTGCCTGGATGAGATGAGTTGACGATCACTGACAATCAAGTGACAGGGACAGGATCGATATTTGATCGATTTTAAATTCAATGTAAACATGGACATTGTCAGTAGTGCTACCGTTATGATACGAAAAGTAACTACATTTATTTCAAATAATTTTGTATTCCCTAAAAGGAATAAGGATTGACTTGGATATGAAGGTAAATTTCATTAATATATACGTTTCTTAATACTTGTATTTTTTATTCCTTCGTTTTTAAAAAATAAATAACACCCAATAATTTCTATAAGTTATATTTCGTTTTATAAGGTTTTTTTCAGGTCGATGACGTGAGTCTTCTGCTTATTCATTTTCAGTATACGACGTTCTGGGAACCTTCAGTGTCATTTTAAAGTTCTGAAACTTGTACGTAATATTTATTAGTTTCAACAACGTTCCTGTACCTATAGATTAAAACTTTATTGTGTGCACAGCAACTGTAAAGTCCCTGATACCATTAAAAATAACTATGAAGTTAATGCCGCCATCAAACGGACAAATGGAACTCCCATAAGTATATTTATTCAATTTAAAAAGTACATAAAATTTTCTATTAAATATAAAAACGATTATAATGGTATTAAACATATACAATTTTTATTAAATTCAGAAGTCTCTTCATCATATACATTACAGTTTAAGTAAAATTAATTCTTAAAATTTAATCTACTTGAATATATGCATATTACACAACACTTTTTCAGAAAATGTATATACATTTACTGATATTTAACTTAACTATTACATTTGTCATTTAACGTCAAGTTATATTATTATGATAACATATTCAAAAGTACCTACATACCTAGTTATTATTGCAAAGCATTCTGTTCTACTTGTAATAAAAATGTGATATTTTAATCACTCGCCATTGCACTTTTTAATTATATGATATATTATTGTTTTTATATTATTGGACAGAAATTCTTAAATAAATATTTAATTCAGCAACACAGAAGCTGTCAGTAAAATTTTAAGTAAAAGTTCCAGGTGGAACAATAAAGTAGCAACAGCTACTTTAAGCAGACAGATTATAATAACCGCAACTTTATCGTCACTTTAAAGTACTACTGTAGTTCCATGTGATACTTTGCAGTAATTAAAACTTCAATGTTACTTATATGCAGTTTCCGTCAGTAGTCATTCGGTTGCAGGTACGTTAAAGTAATAAATTTTAGTGGCAAAGCCTTTAAAGTAACTTTATTGAAAATACGCCATATTTAATGCCAGCACTTACGACGCCATTACTACAATTTGTGATTTTTTATGTTGCATTGATTTAAAAACTTCAGCCCGTCATAATTTTCGCATCAAATATAATATATGAATTCAAAATATTACATGTTTTGTTCCTAATAATAATTAAGAAATTGGTTTTTATAATTATTTAGCTTCGTATCACATGATATTAATTATAATAAAAAATATTTTTTCAATTAAAAATGCATTTTTTAAGAGGCGCGTATCTTTTATGGACTTATCATTGTTATGTTCAACAGTAAAGTAGCATTCGTTTTAATTCTGTGGTTCAGATAACTGAAAATTGGTATAAGTTATGCTTTCAAATGTTATGTACTTTATAAACATTTCGTTTCTGAGTTGGGAAAATGAAATAGACAAAGTATCATGGAAGAGTGAAAAAGAAGAATTATAAAAGCAGTTGTAAGACAAAGCAAGCAACACTAGTTGAAATAAGCAAAAGAAAAGGTCCACGAAAGTCGAGGCTACAATGCTGCAACTACACAGCTACGTAACCAATCCGTCCCTAGAACGTAGTCGTACAAAACCCAGGATCGTAAGCAGAATGTTGCTGCCACTAAAAATTTATTCCCCATTTTGGTAACGCGCACGTAATTTTTACGTTCTAATAAGGTGCCTGTTACTAATGGCAACGTATTTAAAATGTCTTACTATAGACGCCGCTACGTTCCGTCGACTAATTGTGCTAGTTGGGAATGCTAAGTTGTAACACCCAAAAACGGCAGTTAGAACTCATTAAAACAAATAACTTTTCTTGGTTCAATATTTTGATTTGGAGCCCCAGTTCATAGTTATTGGCATTCTTTTGTTTTTCGAAAAATCGTCATTACTCCCTCATTTTAAGAAATATTTAAAAAATATAAAAACTTTCTGCATTTGCTTTCGGATCTATAAAACATTTCTATTTACAATTATTTTCTATTTTATCAAATAACAAAATGGCGACCGATCAAAAATTTCAAAACAAGATATTTTGAATACTACTCGATCGATTTTTGAAATTAAACATTTATAAAATCCTTAAACTATCCACTATAACATTTGTCTGAAACATTTTTTTCGATCTGTACAAAAAAAGTTTTTATTCAAATTTAATTACAAGATAAATTTTAACAAACTGTAAGAATTATTCAAAACAAAGTAGGCTTGTTGTCATTAAACAAGAAAGTTAAACGAAAAAAAAAACAACAAACAAACAAGAAAACTAAAACAATGAACGATGAAACAACAAGGGAGGGACTAAATTTGATTTTCAAAATGGCCACCATTCGCAGCAACGTAAGCCCGACAGCGTGTTTTAATATTAGAAGAGACACTTGCAAGAGTTGCCTGCTTGTCTTTTATATATTTTCTGCAGTTACTAGTCTAGCCAGCAGTTCTAATTCGTTGTTTACTGGTCTCTCAAATACAGAGGTCTTCATCTGACCCCGGAAAAAGACATCTAGGGAAGTTAGGTCGAGGATCCGGGCTGGCCACACAACAATCCCAATCCTCCTATTGGGATATTCTTTATTTAGTATTGCTATGACTTCTCGGGTTGTGTGAGCCGGTGCTACATCTGTTGAAACCAAAGTCTTCGTCTGATGTTTAACGGTAAGTCATCAAGAAACTCTGGCAGAACGTTATTTAAGTAAAATAATTTTCATCATTCAATCGGTTGTTGTTTCATTGTTTATTGTTTTATTTTCTTGTTTGTTTGTTTGTTTGTTTTGGAATAAATGGGAATAATACAGAATACAACGAAGAACAGCTCTTTAATAAACATATAACGTACATGACATATTTCAAAATGTATCTTGTTAAATATAATATCTGACAATCTACTGTTTTTATGTACATTGGCATCGTAGTATGCTACTAATATATATAGGAAAAGCACTTAAAATTCATTTTACTAACACTCCCTCTATTTGAGTGCTTTTAGGGAAATATTAATTAAAATGCCAACGAACATAATAACATGAAAACTGATAAAAAGGATATGTAATCAACTGGTAGTTACCATTCCCATTTTAGAAATGATATTCTTGAAACGGTCACGCGTCAACGGTTTGGTGAAAATATCCGCCAGTTGTTCGCTCGTTGAAACGAATTCCACATCAATTGATTCATCTTCTAACTTCTCTCTAACGAAGTGATATTTGATGTCTACATGTTTAGGTCTTTTGTGATATACAGGATTCTTAATCAAAGAAATAGCTCCTTGATTATCGACTAATAACTTGGTAGGTTTGTCGACCGGCTCTCCAATATCCATAAGCAGCTGACGTATCCAAATTGCTTCTTTGGTGGCCTCTGAAGCTGCAACGTATTCAGCTTCGGTGGTAGACAAAGCGACCGTCTTCTGTCTGCGGCTTGACCATGTTACGGGACCACTAGATAATAGAAAAATATAACCTGAAGTTGAACGTCGAGTATCGATATCATTGGCAAAATCAGAGTCCGAATAACCTATTGGAGAATAAGTATTCTCATTTCGTTGATATTCAATGCCAAGATTCATGGTACCTTTCAGATACCTTATTATTCTTCTCACAGCATTCCAGTGGGGTTTTCCATATTTAGATGTAAATCTGCTCACATAATTCGTGGCAAACATGATGTCGGGTCTGGAAACTATTGCGGCGAACATCAAAGATCCGATGGCCTCTCTATATGGTATATCTTCATCTAAATTGTTTTCATTACTGCTCAAATTTACGTGCGGATCAGCTGGAATTGTCACTGGTGTTGCTTGTTCATATCCAAATTTTCGTATTATTTTTTCGATATATGATTTTTGATGAATAAAAATTCGACCATTTATCTCGTCGTAATCGATCTCTAGTCCTATATAATTTCTTGGTTTGTTTACTGTGATTTCGAATGTCTGTCTCAGTTTCTCAATAAAATCTTTTAGTATATCTTCTTTCTTTGATATGACTAAACCATCGTCAACATAGAGTATGACAATGATAGATGATTTTTGTACGTATTTCATATAGACACATTTGTCTGCTTTGCTTCGTTCAAATTTTTTTTCAATCATAAATTCATTGAACTTTGCGTTCCAACATCGTGATGCTTGCTTTAAACCGTACAGAGATTTTTCAAGTTTACATATTAGCATATCGTCAATGTTCGATCCTTCAGGTGGTTCCATAAATATTGTTTCTTTTAAATCTCCATGGAGAAACGCCGTTTTAACATCAAACTGTGCTAATTTGAAATCATACCTAACTGCGTTTGCTAAAATTATTCTTATTGTGTCGTACCGCGTTGTTGGAGAATAAATTTCTTGATAGTCTATGCCTTTTGTTTGTGTAAAGCCTTTTGCACAAAGTCTAGCTTTAAAACGTGGCTTGTTCTTGTCTTCAGTTTCTTTGATCTTAAATACCCATTTTGATCCAATAACTTTCATATCGCTAGTTTTTGGAATTAACTTCCATGTACGATTCTTCTCCAATGCTTCAAGTTCTTCTTCTATTGCGGATTTCCACTTTTTGGCTTCTAGACTTTTCATCGCTTCTGAAAATGTTTCTGGTTCTAATATTTCTGCAAAAAGGGCATTGTACCGGGTTGGTCTTTTTATGTGTTCACGTGGTCTTAAAATTCTTTGTTCTTGATCAGCAAAATCGAAAGATTCCTCCTCTTCTTGAATTTTTGGATCTTCATTTCCATTTTGGTCTTCTAAGTGAAGAGTGACTGTTTCTTTATTAATTAAAGAAGCAACTTGTTCATTGAAGACTACGTTTCGCGACATTTTAATTTTTCTGGTCGATGGATGAAATAATCTATAATTCTCTGATTCACCATCATAACCCACGAAAATCAGCTTCTTCGATTTTTCGTCCAATTTTGTTCTTTGAGAATCTGGCAAGAACATAAATGCCTCACAGCCAAATTTTCTCATATGTTTTAATGATGGTTTTTTACCTGTCATAATCTCGTATGGAGTTGTATCTTTTCTTACTGAAGTGGGTGTTCTATTTAATATGTAAACCGCCACATTTAGCGCTTCAGCCCATAGATTTCTTGGAACGTTCACTGCATGCATCATTGAACGAGAACTTTCAACGACAGTACGCATCTCTCTTTCTATGCGCCCATTTTGCTCGGGTGTATACGGGGCTGTTGTTTCAATTCTAATACCTTCTTTCTTGAGAAAGTTTGCAAAATCTTCATTAACAAATTCTATTCCGTTGTCACAATGCAGGATTTGAATCTTGTGCGAACTTCTATCCATCATTTTGGAGTATTCAATGAATCGTTGAAGAACATCTGATTTGTGCTTTAGAAAATAAACATTCATGTAGCCAGACATGTCATCCTTAAGAAGGAGAAAATATTTAGCACCACCAACTGATTCTGTGGCTATTGGACCTCCAACGTCTGCAAAAATTCGTTCTCCAATTTCTTCTTTTCGTGTTCCTTTTAGTGGGTGAGGAAAACGATGCTGTTTTCCGTAGAGACAAGATTCACAGAAAAATTCTTCTTTTTCAACTGCAGTTACATCCAATGTAATGCTTTTGTTTATCATGTTGTATATTCGAATAGCATTTACATGTCCAAGTCTTTCGTGCCATAACTTAAGACTTTCACCCTTTGATTTTGTTGCTGCATTTACTTGGTGATTTAAAACTGTATCGAATAACATGCGATAAAGATTGTTCTTTTCTTGAACAGCGCTGGCTATCAATTTTTTATTGTCATAAATTTCAGCGAGTTGTCCTTTCTTGATTACAGTCCAGCCTTTTTTAGTAATCACTCCCTCTGAAAATAAATTCCGTTTCAGTTCTGGAACATACAAAACATTCGTGATTACGGAATCGTGCCAGGAGTTATTTATTAGCTTTTTGATTCGGACTTCTCCAATTCCTAGAACTGGAAGTGATTCGTTGTTGCCAAGTACAACTTTTGTATTCGGCTCCACTTCTAGTAACTTTGCAAAATAATCTTCTCGATAGGTCATGTGAGCACTTGCTCCGCTATCCATTGTCCAAAAATCAGCAACATTTCCTGTCGTTAAAGAAAGAAATGCATTAAAAGCCGAAAAGTCACCATGACATTTATCTGGTTGCCCTTTGTTGGCATTATGTTTCTTATGCAGGCAATCACGAGCGATGTGTCCTCGTTTACGACAATAATAACAAATTACATTAAACTTCTTGTTTCCCTGTTTTTGAAATTTATTATCGCCTTGATTATTTTTATTAAACTTGTGTATACTCGTTGCTCCTTGGAAATTTCGATAAGATTGATTCCGTGTCTTTTCTTTCGCTCTCGATGATATAGAAAATGCGGTCTCAATTTGTTCTGTCAAAGAAAGACTAGATTCCTCGTCAATAAGCCTTGACGTTAAATTCGCTAATGTCTGCCTTTCTTCTGAAACTGACAACCAAGCTTGGCGGAAGCTTTTGTATTTTAAAGGCAAGGTACTAATTATTTTTGTCATGATTGCAGCATCACTTATATTTTCACCAATATCTTTTAGTTTCTTAGCAAGGTTTTCTACATTAGCAATATGCTGAGCCATATTTTCATTCTCATTCATCCGATATTGATGAAATTTTTCGTGCGCAATCATTTTGTTAGATTCTGATTTTTGCATATAAATTGAATCGAGCTTACCAATTATTTGATTTGACGAAGAGCAGTTCTCAACTAAAGTTATTTGCGAGTATTCCATGGCAGAAGTCAAAATAAACATTGCAGTTGCATCACTTCTTACCCATGACTTTTGTGCGTCATTTTCTGTTACAGGTTTTACTTCAATCCCGTGTGTGATGTCATAAAGTCCTTTTGCTCGCAATGCGCAATTAATTTGAAACCTCCATTGGTTATAGTTTTCGCCATTGAACTTATTTAGGCTGGCCGTATCTACTCGATCACCCATTTTCTTTTCTTCTTTCAAAGCGTAAAAGTTTGACGTTTGTGTAAAATTTTTGACGTTACTCTTGACGTTTGGCATTATTCTATAATGACGAGCTGTAAAAGGTATCTTACACGTTGCAATTCCCGTTACCACGACTGACGCTTAACTTGAAGAAGATCTCGATCCACGCGACTAACGCGATAAAAATACTTGTCACCACAATACCTTTTATCGAGATTTTTTCACTGCCCGACGTGATCTGGGCCCATAACCTTTTGGAATAAATGGGAATAATACAGAATACAACCAAGCTCTTTAATAAACATATAACGTACATGACATATTTCAAAATGTATCTTGTTAAATATAATATCTGACAATCTACTGTTTTTATGTACATTGGCATCGTAGTATGCTACTAATATATATAGGAAAAGCACTTAAAATTCATTTTACTAACAGTTTGTTTCTTTTTTTTTCTTGCATAATTTTCTTGTTTAATGACAACAAGCCTACTTTGTTTTAAATGATTGTTGCAGTTTGTTAAAATTTATCTTGTAATTCAAATTGAATAAAAACTTTTTTTGGACAGATCGAAAAAAAAAATTCAGACAAATGTTATAGTAGATAGTTTAAAGATTTTATAAATGCTTTATTTACAAAAATCGATCGAGTAGTTTTCAAAATAACTTATTTTGAAATTTTTTATCGATCGCCATTTTGTTATTTGATAAAATAGAAAATAATTGTAAATAAAAATGTATTAGTATGTAGTACAACAGAAGATAAGAGGAAAAGATATAATAGGGAGAGTTTTGACGAGCAAAAACAAGAGGATATATTCAAGAAAAGCAAAGTAGTAGAGCGATCACCAATTAAAAACAATAAAGAAAAAAATATATTAGAAGAAAACAACCAAGACACAATGGCCACAGAACAGATACTACAGGCATTACGGAGTCTAGAAAATACAATAAAAGAAAATAAAGAAGAGTTGCTCCATGAAATAAAAGAAAATAACACAATGATACAAAAATTAAAAGATGAAATAAAAACGAAGGAAGAAGAATGGAAGAGAGAAAAAGAAGATTTATTAAAAAGAATAGATAAATTGGAGAACAGGGAGGAACTAAGGGAAAAACGTGAGAAGAAAAACAATATAATAATAAAAGGGATAAAACTCCAAAATGAGAATATAAAAGGTGCGGTACAAGAATGGCTGCAAGAGAAGATTAAAGTAGAAACCTCAGTAGTAGACGCATATAAGATAAAAACAAAAGACAATGATGCGCTAGTAGTTAAATTACCAAATTGGAAGGAAAAACAGAAAATAATAAAAAATAAAACATTAATAAAAGGATCGAATATTTACATTGAGCACGACCTGACAGGCCGCGAAAGAGAAATTCAAGCGAAACTTAGAACGATAGCGAAAGAGGAAAGGAGCAATGGTAAATCGTGTATCGTAGCATATAAGAAAATAAAGATACGCGAAAAATGGTTTTCATGGAATGAAGTGGAAGGTAAAACTGAGGAAATAACAACGATTAAAGTTAAGGAAATTTTTTAGAAAAGATAACGAGAAGGCAAAATAATAATAGGGTCAAAAACAATATAAGATTGGGATTTTGGAATATTAAGGGTATTAAGGGAAAAAGTAAAGAAACTTGGGATCACATAAAACAGTATCACGTAATAGGCCTAACTGAAACATGGGTTGAAGAAGGTAACTGGAATAAGATAAAGCAAATGTTGCTAAAGGAATACAACTGGAAATGCATATATGCCACTAGAGTGCACAAGAAAGGGAGAGCTAGAGGAGGAATAATAACAGGGGTCAGGAAAAATATTGAAGAAATAGAAACAAACACTAACTATTCAGAAAATATTCTAGAAAGAAAAATAAAGTTGGATAACGAAACCTGGAGAATTGTAACAATATACAACAATAATAGGTTGCATGCTATACTCAAAGAAATAAATGAAAATGTCACAGACACTGAAGAACACAACCTAATTCTAGCGGGAGATTTTAACGCTAGAACAGCAGAGAAAGGCGGCCTCTGCAATGTAAGGACAGGAGCAGTCGATAAACGCAACTCAAAAGATAAAGTACTGAACGGAGAAGGATCAACCCTCATAAACTGGTGCGAAGATAGAGGCTGGAGCATATTAAACGGAAACCATGCCGGAGACGAGACTGGAGAGTTTACGTTCATAAATACACGGGATGGAAGATCTGTCAGCGATTATGGCATAACAAATCCTGAAGCATCCGAGAATATATTAAAGTTTGAAGTAGTTGATCAAACCGAATCAGACCACCAATTATTAAATATTACACTAAGGCATCAGAAAGAGCTGTTAAACAGGAAACATGAAAGAAAAGTTGGAATGAAGAGTCGATAAGACGTTATACAGACAAAATTGTGAGATATCTAGACCAACGCGAAGAGGAGGGAATAGAAGTCGAATTAGAAGAATTAACGAAGGAAATATACAACGCATTGACAATAACAATAATTAAAACACATGATACAATACACAAAAATTCATGGTGGGACAAAGAGTGCAGAGTGAAACAAAAAGAGTTAAGAAAATGTCTAAGACATGTCAGAAAAGGACACACATCATACGATATATACAAACATAAAAGAACCGAATACAGAACCACGTGTAAAGAAAAACAGACTGCAAATCAACGAAAAACCATGCAAGATATTTACAACATCAACTCAGAAACGCAGGCATGGAAGTACATAAATAAGGAAAGAAGGAAAAACCCATGCTAGACGAAAACATTACCAACGAACAATGGCAGCGGTATTTTAAGAACTTATTGCAAGGAGTTGACGAAGAACCTGAACTACATAATAACGAGATTCATATAAACTACGAACAAGACTACATCACAGAAGAAGAAGTAAGAGTACAAATAAGAAAATTAAAGAAGAACAAAGCAGCAGGAGAAGACAGTATACCTAATGAAGCATGGATACATGAAGAAGAGAAAATCCTGAAAACAATAACAGAAATTTTAAATAAAATATGGAAGGGAAATAAATTTCCGAAAGAATGGACTAAAGGAATAATAGTACCAGTTTACAAGAAGGGAACCACAGACACACCCAGTAACTATAGAGGAATTACCCTTTTAAATACATTATATAAAATTTATGCAATGGTTCTAAACCAGAGACTGCAAGAAGATTTAGAAATCAAAAACATCCTACCAGAAACACAAGCTGGCTTCCGAAAGCAAAGAAGTACGGTGGACAATATATATATATATATATATATATATATATATATATATATATATATATATATATATATATATATATATATATATATATATATATATATATACTAAATTATTTGATAGAGCAACAACTATCAAAAGAAAAAGGAAAGCTATACGCACTCTTCATAGACTTCCAAGCCGCATTTGACAACGTCGACAGAGAAACCTTAATCAAGACAATGAAAAATAAACGTATAGATGAACACCTTATAGATCAAATAAAAGAAATATATAAGATGACTTCAAATGTAGTGAGAATAGGGCAAACTTACACAAAAAAATTCTGGACAACAAAAGGACTAAGGCAAGGATGCCATCTAAGTCCAACACTATTCGCTATCTACCTGTCGGACATTGAACAACATTTCCAAAAAAGACAAACAGGAGGAGTAATCATTGGGAACTCCAAATTTTGGACATTGTCATATGCCTATGATTTAGTACTATTGGCATATACTGAAAAAGAAATGGAGTCGATGATTAAAAGAATGGATATGTACCTACAAAAGAAGAAAATGATACTACATGTAGAGAAATCTAAAATTATGAAGTTCAAAAAAGGAGGAGGCAGGGTAAAAGAAAAGCACTGGATGTGGAGAGGACAAAATATAGAAAGAGTAAAACAATTCAAATATCTAGGATACACATTTAACCAAAGTAATAACTTAGAAAAACACGTAGATCAAGTACTCAAAAAAGCCAATTATGCGCTAAAACAAGTCTGGAGTATACCTGAGCGAAAATTGAAGAACAACAAAAAAGCATAATTATGTATGGAGCCGAAGTGTGGGGATGTGAAGAAAACGCAAAACTAGAACAAATACAGCAGAAATATCTGAAGTGGACATTAGGACTTGACAGACACACACCACAATACATTGTTTTGGAAGAGACAAAAAGGGACAAAATACGCACAGAATCTGGCCTAAGAGCACTGAAGTATGAAGAGAAAATTAGAAGCTGTGACCAAAGAAGAATTGTACACCAATGTTGGCTACAAATTAAAAAGAAAACAGAAACAAACAGATCCTTAAACAAGTGAGAAATTCAAAGAAAAAAATATTATGAAAGAAACGGTTTTTCAACTATTGAAGTGGAGAGAAGAAGAGAAGAGAACAACAACATAAACTTAGAACTATATGGTAGAGATCAAGACATACAGAAGCAAGAACAGAACGAGAAGATAAATAAATCAAAGTACAATCAAATGTATAAAAATATCACGACAATAAACATACCAAAATATTTAATCAATAAAAAAGGAAAAGATATAAAACTAATAGCCAGGATACGTTGCGGCAATGAAGCAAACGAAAACAAATACTGGATGAAGCAAGAAGATCGCCTATGTAGATTATGCAAAGAACATGAAGAAACCTTGGTACATCTGTTATATAATTGCAGGTATCTTACTAGACAGAACCACAGCCCATAACATTTCCTTGATGAGTCCGGGGCGGGGGAGTCGTGGGCCAAAGCACTCAAAAGGAAAAGAGAAGAAATGAAGTAAAATAAAGTATTATTGTGATAAATAGTAATTGTTATACAAATCAACCAAATATATTTTTAATATGTATAAAGTATGTAAAAATTCAAAACTGGGAAAAGCATGAATTAAATAAATAAATAAATAATAAATATAAGTTTTGCAATAAAAGAGATATTACTATTTTTTAAAAGTTTTTTATGGAATCAAAAAAAGCATGTTTACAACAAATGTTCGAAATTATTATCCTGTTGTATGCAAAATCTTGTCGAATATACAATTTGACAAGTTTGATTATTTGACCTAGAAAATATATAAACAATAATATGTAATAAATTTTCACACCTCCTTATCTCTAAAAAGAGTAAGGAATTATTACATGGTGTGTTGCCTTTATTTTTAAGGGAGGTTCGCCAGTAGGCCTATTTTACCCTTCATATATTAAAGTAGCCGACTTTCGGTAGCGCAATACCGCATCTGGACTCAGGGCCGATCCTAACCTATTAGCCGCCTTTGTTCTTATATTAAATGCACCCGTCCCCTCATTTTATTTTCTCAGCTGTTTAAGCCATTCATATTGCAGAGAATAGGTTATAGTTTTGACCTCTCTGATGGGCTGAAATTAGAGACAAGAGACAATTTTTCTTAAAACTGGCGCTGATGCAAGCAAAATCTGCTGAATGGCTTAAATGGAACAGAGCATAATTCTAAACAATAGCACACAATGAATTAGAAATAAAATCATTACATAATACTATGTTAATAAACAAGTTTAGTGAATTAGACGTAGAATTTAATTATCTACAAGCTTTATTTGAAACATTTTTGTGTTAATTGAGAACTTTTACGCAAAGGAAAACGGATTTCCAATGTTAAACGCCTATGGCCCGCATTTTGATGCGTATGTGTATCAAGAGTGGGGTAATTTAATGAAAATATGTTCCTATGATTATATTCCTTGGGATTTTTTTTAGCGAGTTTTGATTACATTAAAGAAAAGCTTGAAAATTTGATTATAATAATGAAAAAGTTTAATTAATAATTACGTAAAAAATTGATTCTACTTTTTTTTGCTTTTAAATTTTTTCATGTTGTAAATCAAAGCGGCCCAAAAAATTTTCTCGCAGGGGCGCATGTTTTCTATACTGTATCTGGTTTAAGATTGCAGTGGTGTGAAAATAGGAGCAGATTGATCTTTTTGCTTAATTGGATAATATCGTGGTATTATCCAATCAAAAATCAAGATCAAACTGCTGATATCTTCGCACCACTGCAATCTTAAACCAGTATAGTTACGCCACTGATTGACATCATAAGTATACTCAGTCTTTTAATAAAATAAACTATGTACCTATTAGGATAGATATGTTACCACTCATCCAAACTAAGGATTTAAAAGAATAATGCTTTGTTACTATGTTCATTTTATAAATTGTTGATACTTTTAAATTTCTTAAATATTTTTTTTTTCTATAAAAAGTTAGGATGGCTTCGCCGCCTCATGCTTGTCCGCCTTTGTTCTGGGAACAAAATAAACACCCGCTAGGATCGGACCTGTCTGGACTACAATAATAGTTTCGAATGTAGTTATTTCATACAACATATGGTAATGGTTATAATAAATTTATTCTATGGGACGAGATTGTCCGATTTTCGGTAGCGAAATACCGCATCCGGATCACAATAGTGCATTTTCTATAATATAAATAAGATGTGGGACAAATAATTGAATTAATTGAAATTTTATATTTACAGTGTTTTTAAGCATCCTTAATTTAATATTTCTTTACATACAATATGAGTAAATCCTTCGTTATTATCTATAAAGTTGTCAGATAATTTGATTTTTAGATTATTTAATGATATAACTCTCGACATAGCAACATATAATTGTCCATGAGTGGAAACTGGTTTTACTATATTGATTCCGACATAATCAACTATCATTTTTATATTGCTTTTATAGACATATCCCTGAAGAAGGCAACTGTGTTGCCGAAACGTCGGAGTTGTCAAAATAAATAAATCCTGTTGACTGATATCCCGAAGATTTTTAATCCTCATAATTCTCCACAGTCGATCAATTTTCTCTTATCTTTTATTATGTTCTGTTATAATTGAATACACTAAAAAAACGTCAATCTACATCATTTCCGTATTTATAACATATTTTTATTCTTAAGTTTAACAATACAATAAATTACATTTGACGTTTCCAGTTTGACTTTTATAAATAAATCTGAACAAATTGTTAAACACTTATTTTATCAATATTATCATATAATATAATAGAAAATATAGAAATTTAATTAATAAACCAAAGTTTATATGTGAATTTTTATACTGCCGACAGATGACAGCGCGATCTGAGTGAAAATTAAAATTTATGAGGAAATTATTAAAAATTACATATACACATTAGAGTAGAGAAACGCAAAATACATAATAGTTATATTCTCAGTATAGGGTAATTATTATAATAAGTTCTAGCAGTGGCGTATCCAGGACTCGTGGTAAGGGGGGGCTGCCATGTACCTATTATTTATACATATAGGTATACTGTTCACCGCCTCCGCCTAGTTGCATAATATGTAAATTATATTTTCAAAGAGTAGACCAATAAAGTAAGGTTAGAATTTGCTTTTGGCGCGAGTTCAAAATTTTAATTCCCTAGTATAGGTTTCTTATGGAAGTGTGATTTTACTGCCAAAAAAAAAGATATTTTATAAAAGAAATTAAGCAGCTCTTGTTAAGGATTTGATAGTTTGTTTATTCACTAATAGATTGCAACTGTTTAAAATCCTCGAAAAGGTGGAGTAATAAAATTATTAGAAAATATAATGTTACGTGTAAGTTAAAAGTGCAACCCAAGCTAAGCTGCGATTGGCTGCGTACCGAAGTTGTAGGACCATTCGAGATATACGTTCATGGAATTTTGTAGTGTTGTATTTTTATTTAAATAATTATAGTGCACAGTTCATGTGAATATTATTGTACGAATCTGGAGATAAAGAATCATTCTAGGTGGTACATATAATGTTTTGCATAAGAGATTTACTTTTATGAGGTTTCTCAGCCTTTAAAGTTGAGGTAAAATTTCCTTGGTAAAAAATACACGGCAATTAAAATTATGTTCTCAGCGTTATGAACTGAGTTTGAATTTGGCGCCTAAATTTGACCGTTACACTTTTCTGGTCTATTCTAAATTGAAAATAAAGATGGTTAACTGTAGAATGTACATAATAATAAAACCAAATAAAAGATGACAGTTTGTTCATTCAGAGGTTCATTCTTTATTAATGAATAAAATATACATTTTCCTGATAACATACCGCTACTATGATTTACCATTACTAAAACCAAAGTAAAAAGGTATCCTTAACAGCCGCCGGCCCTTAAGATTTATAATGGACACTACTGTTAATGTCAGCCCCTTCCATTATTTGCTTTATATCGGCCTAATGACGTTAATAACTATTTACGCACCACGTACGCACTACATTCAAACGAAATATGAATGATTGGCTTCTAACATTTCGTTATAATTATAAAACGATATTTAAATTAAAAACTTCCTCTGCATCAATAGGTAAATTTTTATATTATACTTGTGAGCTAAACCATTAAGTCTATCTATCGACATTGTACTTATTTTTCAAATATTTTAATGTAAAAAATGTAGAAAATGATTAATTTAAATACATTATATATTCAATTCACTGGACTTTAAAGGGGGGGCTTAAGCCCCCTAAGCCCCCCGCTGAATGCGCCACTGAGTTCTAGTATAGATCATTTACATGTAGACGGCGCTCCAGTCAAAGTTTGGTATTAAAACATAACCTTACTTTTCTAAACCATTTGAGTTAGTGAATTGAAGTGTTATTTCCAAATTCAGCGATATGCATTACAACTGTTGTGTGCCTCAATGTTCATCTGTTACTAACAGAAATAAAAATTTAATCTTTTATAAGTTTCCGAAAAACAACACCATGATTAAAAAGTGGTTAATTGCAATACGTTCAATGAAACAACCTACAAAACATACTAAGATGGGAAAAAATAATTTGCTGACCAAAAAAAAGTACTGTTACATGGTTTGCTACGATCTTAATATTGTATATACAGCCAAAATAAATATATAAGTTTATGCTACCACCCATAAACCACCCCTACAACCCCTGACAGATAGACTTTACTTGGGTAACTATTACAATTATGTTTTAAATTCTGTGATTTAATTAATGCTACCAACTTTATATTACACATTCTTACCACAGTAATAAATGTGATTATGCTACCACCCATAAACAACCCCTACAACCCCTGACAGATAGACATTACTTGGGTAACTATTACAATTATGCTTTAAATTCTGTGATTTAATTAATGCTACCAACTTTATATTACACATGCTTACATCAGTAATAGATGTGATTATGCTACCACCCATAAACCACCCCTACAACCCCTGACAGATAGACTTTACTTGGGTAACTATTACAATTATGCTTTAAATTCTGTGTTTTAATTAATGCTACCAACTTTATATTACACATGCTTACTTCAGTAATAAATGTGATTATGATACCACCCATAAACCACCCCTACAACCCCTGACAGATAGACTTTACTTGTGTAACTATTACAATTATGTTTTAAATTCTGTGATTTAATTAATGCTACCAACTTTATATTACACATGCTTACTTCAGTAATAAATGTGATTATGCTACCACCCATAAACCACCCCTACAACCCCTGACAGATAGACTTTACTTGGGTAACTATTACAATTATATTTTAAATTCTATGATATAATTAATGCTACCAACTTTATATGACACATTCTTACCTCAGTAATAAATGTGATTATGCTACCACCCATAAACCACCTCTACAACCCCTGACTGATGGGCTTTACTTGGGTAACTATTACAATTATGCTTTAAATTCTGTGATTTAATTAATGCTACCAACTTTATATTACACATTCTTACCTCAGTAATAAATGTGATTATGCTACCACCCATAAACCACCCCTACAACCCCTGACAGATAGACTTTACTTGGGTAACTATTACAATTATGCTTTAAATTTTGTGATTTAATTAATGCTACCAACTTTATATTACACATTCTTGCCTCAGTAATAAATGTGATTATGCTACCACCCATAAACCACCCCTACAACCCCTGACAGATAGACTTTACTTGGGTAACTATCACAATTATGTTTTAAATTCTGTGATTTAATTAATGCTACCAACTTTATATTACACATTCTTTCCTCAGTAATAAATGTGACTATGCTTCCTACCATAAACCACCCCTACAACCCCCGACAGATAGACTTTACTTGGGTAACTATTACAATTATGCTTTAAATTCTGTGATTTAATTAATGCTACCAACTTTATATTACACATTCTTACCTCAGTAATAAATGTGATTATGCTACCACCCATAAACCACCCCTACAACTCCTGACAGATAGACTTGTGTAACTATTACAATTATGTTTTAAATTCTGTGATTTAATTAATGCTACCAACTTTATATTACACATTCTTACCTCAGTAATAAATGTGATTATGCTACCACCCATAAACCACCCCTACAACCCCTGACAGATAGACTTTACTTGTGTAACTATTACAATTATGTTTTAAATTCTGTGATTTAATTAATGCTACCAACTTTATATTACACATTCTTACCTTGGTAATAAATGTGATTATGCTACCACCCATAAACCACCCCTACAACCTTTGACAGATAGACTTTACTTGGGTAACTATTACAATTATGCTTTAAATTCTGTGATTTCATTAATGCTACGAACTTTATATTACACATGCTTACTTCAGTAATAGATGTGATTATGCTACCACCCATAAACCACCCCTACAACCCCTGACAGATAGACTTTACTTTGGTTACTATTACAATTATGTTTTAAATTCTGTGATTTAATTCATGCTACCAACTTTATATAACACATTCTTACCTCAGTAATAAATGTAATTACGCTATTACCCATAAACCACCCCTACAACCCCTGACAGATAGACTTTACTTGGGTAACTATTAAAATTATGCTTTAAATTCTGTGATTTAATTAATGCTACCAACTTTATATTACACATGCTTACATCAGTAATAGATGTGATTATGCTACCACCCATTAACCACCCCTACAACCCCTGACAGATAGACTTTACTTGGGTAACTATTACAATTATGTTTTAAATTCTGTGATTTAATTAATGCTACGAACTTTATATTACACATGCTTACTTCAGTAATAAATGTAATTATACTACCACCCATAAACTACCCCTACAACCCCTGACAGATAGACTTTACTTGGGTAACTATTACAATTATGCTTTAAATTCTGTGATTTAATTAATGCTACCAACTTTATATTACACATGCTTACTTCAGTAATAGATGGGATTATGCTACCACCCATAAACCACCCCTACAACCTCTGACAGATAGACTTTACTTGCGTAATTATTACAATTATGTTTTAAATTCTGTGATTTAATAAATGCTACCAACTTTATATTACAAATGCTTACTTCAGTAATAGATGTGATTATGCTACCACCTATAAACCACCCCTACAACTTCTGACAGATAGACTTTACTTGGGTAACTATTACAATTATGCTTAAAATTCTGTGATTTAATTAATGCTACCAACTTTATATTACACATTCTTACCTCAGTAATAAATGTGATTATGCTACCACCCATAAACCACCCCTACAACCCCTGACAGATAGACTTTACTTGGGTAACTATTACAATTATGCTTTAAATTCTGTGATTTAATTAATGCTACCAACTTTATATTACACATTCTTACCTCAGTAATAAATGTGATTATGCTACTACCCATAAACCACCCCTACAACCCCTGACAGATAGACTTTACTTGGGTAACTATTACAATTATGTTTTAAATTCTGTGTTTTAATTAATGCTACCAACTTTATATTACACATTCTTACCTCAGTAAAGAATGTGATAATGCTAACACCCATAAACCACCCCTACAACCCCTGACAGATAGACTTTACTTGGGTAACTATTACAATTATGCTTTTAATTCTGTGATTTAATTAATGCTACCAACTTTATATTACACATTCTTACCTCAGTAATAAATGTGATTATGCTAACACCCATAAACCACCCCTACAACCCCTGACAGATAGACTTTACTTGGGTAACTATTACAATTATGCTTTAAATTATGTGATTTAATTAATGCTACCAACTTTATATTACACATTCTTACCTCAGTAATAAATGTGATTATGCTACCACCCATAAACCACCCCTACAACCCCTGACAGATAGACTTTACTTGGGTAACTATTACAATTATGTTTTAAATTCTGTGATTTAATTAATGCTACCAACTTTATATTACACATTCTTACCTCAGTAATAAATGTTATTATGCTACCACCCATAAACCACCCCTACAACCCCTGACAGATAGACTTTACTTGGGTAACTATTACAATTATGCGTTAAATTCTGTGATTTAATTAATGCTACGAACTTTATATTGCACATTCTTACCTCAGTAATAAATGTGATTATGCTACCACCCATAAACCACCCCTACAACCCCTGACAGATAGACTTTACTTTGGTAACTATTACAATTATGTTTTAAATTCTGTGATTTAATTAATGCTACCAACTTTATATTACATATTCTTACCTCAGTTATAAATGTGATTATGCTACTACCCATAAACCACCCCTACAACCCCTGACAGATAGACTTTACTTGGGTAACTATTAAAATTATGTTTTAAATTCTGTGTTTTAATTAATGCTACCAACTTTATATTACACATTCTTACTTCAGTAATAAATGTGATTATGCTACCACCCATAAACCACCCCTACAACCCTTGACAGATAGACTTTACTTGGGTAACTATTACAATTATGTTTTAAATTCTGTGTTTTAATTAATGCTACCAACTTTATATTACACATTCTTACTTCAGTAATAAATGTGATTATGCTACCACCCATAAACCACCCCTACAACTCCTGACAGAAAGACTTTACTTGGGTAACTATTACAATTATGCTTTAAATTCTGTGATTTAATTAATGCTACCAACTTTATATTACACATGCTTACTTCAGTAATAAATGTGATTATGCTACCACCCATTGTTACCGAAGTAAAGTCTATCTGTTAGGGGTTGTAGGGGTGGTTTATGGATGGTAGCATAATCACATCTATTACTGA
This sequence comes from Harpalus rubripes, assembly GCA_963082715.1. Classification (NCBI taxonomy): domain Eukaryota; kingdom Metazoa; phylum Arthropoda; class Insecta; order Coleoptera; family Carabidae; genus Harpalus; species Harpalus rubripes. The sequence continues at coordinate 13,482,152 of OY720463.1, forward strand.
AGTAAGCATGTGTAATATAAAGTTGGTAGCATTAATTAAAACACAGAATTTAAGCATAATTGTAATAGTTACCCAAGTAAAGTCTATCGGTTAGGGGTTGTAGGGGTGGTTTAGGGGTTGTAGCATAATCGCATCTATTACTGAAGTAAGCATGTGTAATATAAAGTTGGTAGAATTAATTAAAACACAGAATTTAAGCATAATTGTAATAGTTACCCAAGTAAAGTCTATCTGTTAGGAGTTGTAGGGGTGGTTTATGGATGGTAGCATAATCACATCTATTACTGAAGTAAGCATGACATGTGTAATATAAAGTTGGTAGCATTAATTAAAACAGAATTTAAGCATAATTGTAATAGTTACCCAAGTAAAGTCTATCTGTTAGGGGTTGTAGGGGTGGTTTATGGATGGTAGCATAATCACATCTATTACTGAAGTAAGCATGACATGTGTAATATAAAGTTGGTAGCATTAATTAAAACACAGAATTTAAGCACAATTGTAATAGTTACCCAAGTAAAGTCTATCTGTTAGGGGTTGTAGGGGTGGTTTATGGATGGTAGCATAATCACATCTATTACTGAAGTAAGCATGACATGTGTAATATAAAGTTGGTAGCATTAATTAAAACACAGAATTTAAGCATAATTATAATAGTTACCTAAGTAAAGTCTATCTGATAAGGGTTGTAGGGGTGGTTTATGGCTGGTAGCATAATCACATCTCTTACTGAAGTTCGCATGTGTAATATAAAGTTGGTAGCATTAATTAAAACACAGAATTTAAGCATAATTTTAATAGTTACCCAAGTAAAGTCTATCTGTTAGGGGTTGTAGGGGTGGTTTATGGGTGGTAGCATAATCATATCTATTACTGAAGTAAGCATGTGTAATATAAAGTTGGTAGCATTAATTAAAACACAGAATTTAAGCATAATTGTAATAGTTACACAAGTAAAGTCTATCTGTCAGGGGTTGTAGGGGTGGTTTATGGATGGTAGCACAATTACATCTATTACTGAAGTAAGCATGTGTAATATAAAGTTGGTAGCATTAATTAAAAGGCAGAATTTAATCATAATTTTAATAGTTACCCAAGTAAAGTCTATCTGTTAGGGGTTGAAGGGGTGTTTTATGGATGGTAGCATAATCGCATCTATTACTGAAGTAAGCATGTGTAATATAAAGTTGGTAGCATTAATTAAAACACAGAATTTAAGCATAATTCTAATAGTTACCCAAGTAAAGTCTATCTGTTAGGGCTTGTAGGGGTGGTTCATGGATAGTAGCATAATCACATCTATTACTGAAGTAAGCATGGGTTTTATAAAATTGATAGCATTAATTAAAACACAGAATTTAAGCATATTTGTAATAGTTACCCAAGTAAAGTCTGTCTGTTAGGGGTTGTAGGGGTGGTTTATGGATGGTAGCATAATCACATCTATTACTGAAGTACGCATGTATAATATAAAGTTGGTAGCATTAATTAAAATACAGAATTTAAGCATAATTGTAATAGTTACCCAAGTAAAGTCTATCTGTTAGGGGTTGTAGGGGTGGTTTATGGGTGGTAGCATAATCACATCTATTACTGAAGTAAGCATGTGTAATATAAACTTGGCAGCATTAATTAAAACACAGAATTTAAAGCATAATTGTAATAGTTACACAAGTAAAGTCTATCTGTTAGGGGTTGTAGGGGTGGTTTATGGATGGTAGCATAATCACATCTATTACTGAAGTTAGCATGTGTAATATAAAGTTGGTAGCATTAATTAAAACACAGAATTTAAGCATAATTGTAATAGTTACCCAAGTAAAGTCTATCTGTTAGGGGTTGTAGGGGTGGTTTATAGATGGTAGCATAATCACATCTATTACTGAAGTAAGCATGACATGTGTAATATAAAGTTGGTAGCATTAATTAAAACAGAATTTAAGCATAATTGTAATAGTTACCCAAGTAAAGTCTATCTGTTAGGGGTTGTAGGGGTGGTTTATGGATGATAGCATAATCACATCTATTACTGAAGTAAGCATGTGTAATATAAAGTTGGTAGCATTAATTACAACACAGAATTTAAAGCATAATTGTAATAGTTACACAAGTAAAGTCTATCTGTCAGGGGTTGTAGGGATGATTTGTAGGTGGTAGCATAAACATATGTATTTATGTTGGCTGTATATACAATATTAAGATGGTAGGCAAACCATATAACATTACTACATCCTTTTTTTGGTCAGCAAATTATGCAGACCCTACTAAGATATGTTCAGAAAATTTCTCCCATCAGACTATACTGTTACCAGTATGGGCAAGTTTAAAAAGTGATGTAGAAATTTTATTTATTTTGAAATTTCAGGACAATGGAAAATACTAAATTACAAATGTGCTATTCCTTTCCAATGTTTACCGATACGGAAATTTGACGAAAAAAAATCTTCTAATAACCGTGCAGAGAGAATAAAAAAGATAGAAGCTAGTAAAACTACGAACATGTTAAATAGTATTGAATTCATTAATACTTATTCTGAAGAAAATAACCATATAGAAGATAATCAAACAATTTTTTCTATTGATGAAACGAACAAACATATAAAACATGTAGATATATCTATGCAGACAGTTTTAACTGTAAATAGGTCTCAGTTAGTTTCATATAGTTTTCTAAATGAAACAGTTAAACCGAAGGACAGGCTGATTCAAAATTATTTAATTTTTTATGCAAACACTTAGGTATGTTTCATTATGCATTGAATTTACAGGACGAGTTAGGTGTAACTCTTATGAAATATAAACTTAATTTGTATTATTGCAATTTACCCACTTTCTTTGATATTGATTTACGTATCGTAAAGAAAATTATTACGCATTGGACAGAGCATATGTACAAAAGTTTTAAGAAAATTAAATTTTGGGACTTAAAAAAAGGATGGCCAGGGCAATATACTGTATTGTTAGATTGTACTGAATTTCGAATAGAAAGAAGCTCGAATCCTTTAGAACAAGGTACATACTGCGTATTATGGAACAAAAGCATTCAAAGTATTAATTGGATGCACAGAAAGTGGATCAATAAGTTTCTGATATTTATGGAGGATCAGTAACGGATCGAAAAATTACAGAAGTATTATTAGAATTTACTTGTTAATGTAAAATATTCTAATGAGTAACAAAGGACCCCCAAATGCTTACAAGCAGCTGACCAACCGGTACCTGCAGGACAACTACAAATTTTATAACTGGTATTATTGTTGGAAATAGTATATTGTGTTATTAGGAGTAAAAGTGATACTTTGTGTGGCGAGCATGGAAGTTTGCACGACGAGCAAAGCGAGTCGGACAATTGCATGCGAGGCACACAAAGACACTTTTATTCCGAATGACACATTCAATTTTTTTTCAAACGCACTACTTTTCTTTATATTCGCTGATTCTATGTAGTTTCTATGGATATTTGTTTATTTTATTTCTATGCCGCCGGCGTAAAAATTAGATATTTCTACTCCGGCGGCGTAGAAATTAGCTTATTTTTACTTCGCCGGCGTAGAAATTTCCTGCGGCGTAGAATTGAAACTTCTACCTTGTGAATCAAGTCACAAAAAGTGCCATTTCTACGACGTTTGAAAAAAATAATAACTTTCATTTTATATTCAGCTGTCTTTTTTTGTTAAGCACAGCATACTGATTTAATGTAATAAATATTATTGCAAAAATGTATTTGTGTACATTTAATAAATAATTTCAAGGCTAGAATTCGCCCTTTACTTTTCCCTTTCTTGCTTTTATTATATTAAACCACTTATCAATTGAAGCAGTATTTAGTAACTTTCTCCCTTGAAACATTTTAAGTGGTTAAAATAAATCATCTTTTGGAAAATAGTTTACAAGATCTACTTCAATCTGAATAGGTGTATAAATATTTTCATTGAGTTGATTCTGTACCGAAATTGCCAATCTAAATATATTCAGTAATACAGTAAGTTACGGGTATGAGCGTAACATAACCGTAAAAATATCGGAATATAATTTAAAAGTTTATATGCTTACTGCCGTTCTAAAACTTTTTTTGAGCCTGTTGTTTTAGCACCAAGCTTTCTTAATTTAATTTTAAGAGAAATAATATCCATTCTCAATGTTTGTTCAATATTTTAAGATCTATTTCACAACAACTTGCAACTTCTCATTATCAACGGCTGTTCCCGCCGAACGCCAATACCAAACTTCGACTGTGCGCACGCAGTGGTTAAAAAGCGAACTAAAGTAATGTAAATGATTTATTGTAGCAGAATATTGATTTAATTTAGAAAATTGTCGCGTTAAAATAGTTCCAATAGAGCAACAAAAGATGGCACTAAAGATGGTTATATCAGTATCACTACGCGAAATGTACACTCCATGTAAGTGTATTCTAAACAAGTAATATTTGGGGTGATAACTTATTGTGTAAAATGTAATGTATGAAACTACTCTTAATTAAATTGAAATAAATTATGAAAACACGTATTTTGCATATATTATGATGTAATATAATTGATCAAATACAAATAGAATTTTAAAATGATGTCTTTAAGATTTGGAAATTTCCCTAGAATTTGTTATTTTCCGACACAAGGTGTTTTCAGATGACATTTGTATATGTAAGGTCATAAAACAATTATTCAGATTATGTTCTCAAAAATTAGAATTTATTACTCCATATTAAGAGTGTTTGAATGTTGGGACTTGTGAAATGAGTGTCGATACAGAGACACAGTGAAACATTGAATAACTTCCGTCACATATGATGCGATGTTTGTTTTTTAATTTTTATCTATTGTACATGAAATAATCTATTATTTATAAAGTGAATCAGCACTTCTGATTTTGACTAAGATTTAGTATTAACTTTAAAATGTATATACAGTGTGAAGTAAGCAACAGTGATTTTTCGTGGACTTTTTTTTTAAACCTAACCTACCTGTACCTATACCTATAACTTATATACCTTGACATCAATACAGAACACTTCGTTCCAATGTTTTAATGTAAGAATTTTGACCAGTTAATAATTTTTTCCACAAAAACTATGCACAGTAAAAAGAAGAGACATATCAAAGGCACTAAGTTGATTTATTCTCTACTATTTAAAGCAAATTCCATCAAAATCGGTGAAACCGTTTCAGTTGTGGCTTTGTTCAAAATTTTTTCCCGATCGTCGTGATGAATTTTGGGGGGCTTGGCCTTTTACAACCCTCTAAAATTCATTTTTGCAAGAACAAACACTATTTGCAATAGAAATTGTGAGATTGAATTATTTTTAATCTCACATTTTTAGCCGAAACTAATCACGAGTACATGTATTTTTGAGAGCTCATAACTCCTGGACAAATGTGTTGTATAAATGCTGTGTTGTGATTATATTGTTAGAAAACATTGTTGTAATCAAGACTTTTACATGATAAATATGTAAAGTACATGGTTTTTAAACTACAACATTTTAAAGGAAATATTTTAATTGTTATTTGCCTCATGAATTATATAAATATTATATTGCTATTCAGTAAGTTATTCAGTGATCACTTACCTTTGTTATACCTATACTCTTTGCAAGTAAGTTTAACACATTGTCCCGCGTTTTTCCTGTCCAAACTTAAGTTACTTGGCACCTGGCTGATTTAAAATAGTTTATTGAACTCACTTATGATTAAATTTACAGCTGTTTTAACTGAAAAACTGAATTCTACTTACATTGTTTACTACATTTTACTACTTTTATTATTTACAGTAGAGTATATAATAATAAAGAAATAGTCTTAAAATTTGTGTTTTATTGTAAATTACATCGGACACGGTTAAAATATCTCATTTCCGACTTCAAAAATGTATTCCAGATACAGTATTTATCTCCTATACAAATTTTTAAATAACTATAGCGTGGTGCTCGACATATTTAAAAATTACTTTCACCGCAAATTTGAAATTTTATGTCGGCCACCGACTTGTCATCTTCGGTCACTTTTTCACATTTTTCGGAGTGGAAAATACACATTTGTGTACGGACTTCACATTAGTCTTGTTAGGAATATTTGTTTTTTATCTAGTTACTCATGACATATGTGGCAACACTTTTCAAGTGCATGTGAACTGTCAAAATTTATAAATTTTAATTATAATGTTTTAGGCCTTTTTTACCTGTGCAGATATAATTACCCATTCTCATCATTTATGATTATGAATTAAACTTTTGGGTAAAATTTGATAACCGGAAGTGACTGTTTACTTGAAACCCATAACAGTTTTTAATGAAAAACTATATTAAAATATAATCCAAAACTTTTCAATAATTTTAGTATTTAAAATTTCTATATCAAGGGGAACAACATATTAGATTTTGGCTAAAAATAATTAACCAGAAGTGACACTTTACTTGAAGCTCTGAACAGATTTTCGTGAAAAATATATTATGATATACCCCAAAACTTGTCAAATTTATATATAAAACTTTTATATAAAGAAAAACAATATATTAAATTTTGGCTAAAATTGATAAGCCGGAAATGATACTTTACTTGAAGTTCTCAACAGATTTTCGTGAAAAATATATTATGATATATTCCAAAACTTTTCAAATTTGGTATTTAATATTTATATATTAATGAGAACGACATGTTAGATTTTTTCTAAACTTGATAAGCCGGAAATGATACTTTACTTCAAGCTCTTAACAGATTTTCGTGAAAAGTATAATAGGATATATTCCAAAACTTGTCAAATTTAGTATTTAAGACTTTTATGTAAAGGGGAAGCAACACAGACTTTGGCTAAAATTGATAAACTGGAAGTGATACTTTTTTAAAGCTCTGAACAGATTTTTGTCAAAAATAAATTAATACTATCCAAAACTTTTCAAATTTGGTATTTAATACTTTTATATTAATGAGAATGACATAATAGGTGGTTTCTAAAATTGATAAACTACTTTACAGGAAGCTAAAAACAGATTTTTTTGAAAAAATATATTAAAACATGATTCAAAACTTCTCAAATTTGGTATTTAAAACTCGTGTATAATTTGAAGCAACATTAGATTTTGATTATACCTATATGATAAACCGGTACTTAATTTAGAGCTCTTAACAGATTTTCGAGGAAAAACATTATAAAATATAATCCAAAATTTGGTATTACAGACTTTCCTAATTATTGGAAGTCATACTTTACTTAAAGCCCATTGCTATTTCAAACATGGAATTGACGGAAGGTCATTTGGTGGCCACATCAGATTTTTTATTATTAATATATTATTTATAAATTCTAATATATTTGAATTTTTAAATAATGAAGTTACTATTATATAATCAATAAATAAACATAGAATTATTATTAATCTAATTGTTAGAATAATATATATTGCAATTTTAATTGAAAAGTTAAATATTTCATTTGAATCTAATCTTGTTATAGAAATAAATAAGACTAATATTCCTCCAATTATCATAAATAACATATATGAAAATCAATATGAATAAGAAAATAGTCCTCTTAGTAAGGAATTTAATAAAATTTGAATTAATAAAATCATCACGGCATATTACCCATTGCTGGGTATGCCAATTTGCTTTGTACACAGATATCGGTAATGATGATGACATATTCGTACTGTGCGGGCATTTACCAGGCGTCACCGCACGGGCACTCATTGCTGGCGTGAAGAGTGCACCACAGGGTTCAGTTTTGTGCCATTTAAAAAGCGAAATAATTGGCGTCGGTCGGGATCGAACCCGGTTCCTATTAATAATGGATGATTAAGAAATATAAATGTAATTGTTAATATTAATCTAAATAATATTAATAAATAATAGATACAGAGAATAGTTTAAATAAAATATTAATTTTGGAGATTAATGATAAAAGATTATTTTTCTCTGGTTTTATATGAGTGTGGAAGGCATCATATTAGTCACGAAAGAAAAAAAATTCTCCGTACATGACAGCTGTTATTGTGTAAAGATAAGTAACCTATTTTAGCATAAATATTAATATCAATTTAATATAAATATAGATAATGTTAAATTATTTCAATAATAAAATAATTTTGTAAAATTGCTTTTTATTAATATTAAGAATCTGGTGTGGCCAACACAATACCACCCGCCATTTACAGCCCGAGTCACAAAAAAGATTAAGTCAATCTTTATTTTTGGATTACACTAATGTTGACAGGTTATTTCGTAAAATATAGTCTAATCTAATCCAAGTAACTACCTTTTTTTAAACCCCTCAACAGGATTAAATCCCAATTACAGAGTGGGTTCACATTCGCACACATCCATGTCTTAGTGGGATTCGATCCCAGAGCCCCGAGGGCACTCATGACATGAGGCGTTGCCCTAACCATTGAGCCATCGGAGCTATCATAAAATAAAGATTAAATTTTAAATGCCGGGATAATAGAATAGAATTCACTAATCCCAAAATGAGAATTAGCTTAAACATTTTTGCGAATCGTTAATTTTTAATAATCTAAATACATACCTACATATTCACTTATGCTGGAAACTGTATTGAATTCCTTTTCTATTGTTCTCTTTACTTTTATTTTAAAAAATGGTACTAATATTATTTTGAATTGATTAGTTCTTTGATAGTGACAGTCACCCTCATCAAATATCAATTGTAATACTTTATAAGTTAAATACAACAAAGAATTATTATTATTATTATTATTATTATTATTATTATTATTATTATTATTATTATTATTATTATTATTATTAGTTCTTTGATAGTGACATTTATCTGTCAGTTACTTACATTTGAATAACTGCATTTTGTTTGTTTAAAACGTAGGCTCTGGGACTTAAATTATAGATAATTTTATAAATTTATCCATAAAATATGAAAAAGTATTAATGCAGACCTATAGAAAATTTAATAATCTTTAATTTTTATAACAACATTAATCTCGAAAAAATAACATTTAAAGGTATTTTTCGAAGAAAAACTATTTTGAGCTTCTAGTAAAGTGCCATTTACGGTAATCCGATTTTCACCAAAATCTAATGGGGTCTTTCCATTACAGAAAAAGTTCGCAATACAAGGTTTCAAAATTTTCAGAATGATAGTATTTGAGTTGGAGTAAAGGATCCACAGATACATACACACAGACATCATCGTGAAAATGTTAAAATTTGATTCTAGGGACCTTAAAACGTGGTCATTTACCAAAATCTCGATATGCGATTTTTAGCACGATCCCTATACCTCCCTTAGCAAGGATAGCGGGAGGTAAAAAAACTCAAAAAAGAGTAATAATTCCTCCGTGACTTCTAAAATATTATTTCACGGAATGACTAATGTTGTACATTAGTTATTTCAAATAACCATAGTAACAAGTACCTATATTATCAATCTGTGTTAAATAAAATAATTTTCTTATCTTTGATTTACAATAATTTATTATTTTCCATTTATATATTAATATTTATTTATTTATCAATATTTGATTATGAATATTATTTTTAGAATTATATTTTTGGCTTTTTGTGTGTGTAAAAGTATATTAGGTTTATTTATTTTAGATTCTTTGATTCAAACACATGGAAATGATTTTTATTTTCAATAAATATATTTTAAAATTTTTATTTATAATATTATTTATAATTACTCCATGTTTAAAAAAATAGTTTTTGGTTAAATCAATAGATATATTTTATTATAAGTTTTATATTTATAATGATAGGAATATGTAATTAATTATGAATAAATGCGTTATACTTTCACAGCACTTTAGTTAATACAATATGACACGTTGGAAATAAATAATAGAATAGGTATTCATTGTTACTTTTTATAAATAATTGATATATTAAAAATATAATCGGTGTACTTTTTATTGGTATTAAAAATAATTTGTGCCGGGGTGGAACCCCTTCAGATTTTCCTTATGGGGCAGAGCCCCCTCAGATTTTTCCGTGTGGGGGCTCGAGCCCTGAAGCCCCCACGTAGTCGGCACCTATGTTACTTTAAGGGAGGTGCTGTTTTTGATCAAATAATATGACGGTGCGTCTGTATACTTGTGTGATTTTTATCATGTTAACAGTGTAATAATTATAATTTCGCAATTACGATAAAGAAGAAATATAACCAATATGATTTATTCCAATAAATATAAATCGATTTAGAAACAAACTCTGAAATGCGATTAAATTTTTAAAATATTTAGAAAACAAGTTATTTACTCAAAAAAAAAACATGTCAAGTCAAAGTAAGATTAATAGGTAACATTAAATAAAGTTGAATATTAATGCAAAAGATTTTAATAAATATTGATGATGACCAACTTGAAAACGGATGTATGTGTAGATAAAATTATGTTACATTTGCTATATCCTGTATGAAAAGTTTTTTTCTGTATTTGTTCTGAAGTCGAACGCCACACCGTATAGATTTACAAAATTAATTTTGCAATATAAAAAACTAAGAAAGAAAAATCATTAAGCCTTTCTTGGGTGGAATGTAGTAAAAAAGAAAAATATCTAAATTCCAATGAAATAATACCTATAAGTTTTATTAATAATTATTTATTTATAATAATAAACAAAATTTATAAATTACAAACTAAATTTTATTCTTTAAAGTAATATGCAGACAGCATAATTTATAAGAAACAATATTTTCTACAATTTACAGTTAATCATATTCAAATTTTACCTCCCGCTACCCTTGGTAAGGGAGGTATAGGGGTCGTGCTAAAAATCGCATATCGAGATTTTGAAAAATGAGCATATTTGAAAGTCCCTAGAATCCAATTTTAACATTTTCACGATGATGTCTGTGTGTATGTGTGTGTATCCTCCACTCTAACTCAAATAATATTATTCAGAAAGATCCATAACCTATAAAAAATTGATAATTTGAAACAGGTTAGAAATATGATATAGTTAACAAACTTCGCTTCGCTTTGCATCACTACCTTTTTTTGAGATTAGATCCCTCATGAAGCCGGTAAATGGATCTGGTAGATATTGTACGATTTTCGAACACGGTAAATTTTTACCACTCGTGTTTTCGAACACAGTCAGTAGATGCGGTATCTACCGGTAGAATTTTCGTAAATGCCTATGTATTTTTTATAAAATCCATACAGAAAGTTCCTTGCAAAAGGTTCTAAATTTCTTGTATGTACATTACCTACCTTTCGACAGTTGTATGGATTTTATACAAATTATCCTATACTTCGAGTAAAATTATAATATAAATATAATACGAATATGTCATTTGACACTGACTTTTTTCAATCAGAATTTTCTTAATATACTAGCTGTTTCTAGCATAGCTAGCTAATTTATGAAATTTAATTTCTTTATAATTTTATAACTCTATATCCATTTAATATGAAGTATAAAATGTAGTCAAATCGTATAGAGAATACAATGTTCTTTAATATTTATAATAACATTAAATGCGAAAAAATAATATTTAACATCGTATTTTCAAGAAAAACTGTTAAAATCTTCAAATGAGGGTAGTGTTTCTGACGAGACGGTCGAGCCGAGAAACTACATTGTCTTGTCTCGTCTCGTCTAGAAGTCAAAAAATTAACTCTCGTCTCGATTTTTTCTCGTCTCGAACAATGGAGTCTCGTCTCGGCCGAGAATCTCGACGAGATTTCTCGATTTTTTTAATGGATCCAATATTTAACTTATTATTATGTATTTATCGTAGAAACATATAAATAATATTCAGAGTTATTAATAAAATTGAGACAACTATTTTCTTCAGTATCAATTTTATACCTATATAACAAAATACCAAGCTAGAGACAGAGTAATTTGATACAGCAATACTATAATAATAAAATAATGTTATTATTCATGAACAGTTACAAATAAACAATAAGTTAACAAAACTTATTTAGTATAATTAAATGTATAATATAAAAATAATGTTAATTATTAGTATAACCATTAATTAAGTAAGGGTGATTAGCGAGCAGTTGACTAGCATTATTTTATCTCTGTCAAACGTTTATGAATTATAGTTTAGAGAAAAATACTTCAAATAACAGTCGTAGAAAAATTTAATTATATTCATCTTTTATTTGAAGTATATTTCTTTTGAAATAATTAATAAGTGATTGAGAGTTGAAAGATAAAACAATACTAATCAACTGCTCGCTGTAGTGTACTACCAGCCAGGCAATTTGCACCACCAATAGGCAAATTGTATGCTTTTCTCAAATAAAATAATGAAAAGCGAAGATAGATATCATTTAAAATAAAGGTCATTACTGTCAAACATTCGAACTGCTTGTATTTATATAAATTAAGTTTAAAATTTAACGTCTGGATGTGTAAATTGTTACATTATTTATCCAGTTAAAAAGTTTGCTGTTAACCATGATTTGAAACACAAAATTCTCTTTGCAGAATCTTCATTAAGCCAATTTCTATGTTTTCGTAACACTAGACTATCTTGCGAAAATAATCTTTCCGATGGTACGGAAGTAGCTGGCGCACTTAAAAATCTCGCGCCATTTTGGTTAAATTAGGATAAATATCTTGATGCTTATTTCAAAATTTTAAAATGTCCTCTGCTTTATCTGATCGTTTTGTAGCTAAATATAGTTTTATTTAAGAAATTTGTAGCCCGATCCTGTATTAGATTTATAATTTAAAAAATATGATAATTTTTTAATACAAATTTACAAAATGTTCCAATGAAAATATAAAAAACGGTACTTTTAAAAATACAAAAAATTGTCGAGAAATCTCGGAATAATTGTCGATAATCGAGAATCTCGACATGTAAGTATTGTCTCGTCTCATGAGTTCAAAAAGCTTTCTCGTCGAGACGAGATATTTCGAGACGAGATTCGAGATTTTCTCGTCTCGTCAGAAACACTAATTTTAAATCTGGCAACTCTGGTGGCATTACTATTTGTTAGTCCGCACGCGTTATTTACACACAGTACTTTAGTTAATAAGTACAATATGACAAGTTGAAAATTTTATAAAATAAATAATAAAATTGGTATACATTGTTATTTTGTAAAAGTAATTGACGTATTAAAAATATTTCAAAATGAGTGTACTTTTTGTTGGTACTAAAAATAATTTATGTGGGGCAGAACCCGTTCAGATTTTTCCGTGAGGGGGCAGAGCCCTCTAAGATTTTGTTTAAAAAGTATTTCTAATATTTCTAAATTATCCATGTCTCTCGAAATTTTTCAAATACAATAATAAAAAATAATACATCGTTGAAAAAAAAAATGGCGGTTTCTATTTTATTAAAAGAATTATAGGTTGCCATTTGAAAAATAAAAGTTGATAGTCGTATCTTGTAAACCTGACTTTATAAAAAATATGTACATCTGCCATCAAATAGTATATGTAAAATAATAAAACTTTTATATGAGCCATTTTTTTATATTACTTATAATAAAAAAGTTAGGGGGGGGGGGCGTCTTCCCAGACTCACCCTGTATAGAGTATGTAACTATAGCAGGTATAAATATAATATTTTTTTTTTAATCGGCATGAAAATCCTCATTTCCGGACTAATTTGAGTCTTGAAAATAAGATTTCCATGACTCATGAAATTGAAATTTTCATGACTAGTCATTTTTACTTTCCACTGTCTGTACTACTTTGATTCACTTTACTAATGCTGCACCACTTTTTGAATCTATCGTACTCCTTTTCGTACCGCTGTTTGGATTTTTTGGTAGTAAATCTGCCACAGCGGCGTTCGCAGCTTCAGTTATGTCCATCGGTACTTCATCTTCACCATCAAAATCATGTTCGCATTGAAACATCATTTTCAAAAGGAAAATTACCGGTAGCAAGAATGCAAACACAACGCGTCAAATTTTTATAATAATAAAATTTGTCACTTTGTTTACTTGTCATGACAAGGTTTTCTAAATTTTGTCACAGCTCTGATGATTCATGCAAACCTAATTTTTTCTATAATTTTAAGCTTCTATAATTGCCGATTTAAAAAAAATAGAATACATAACGCGTCATAAAAATGTCTTTGCTTGACTCGGAAACTAAAGAAATGCTCGAACGCTGCGCATCCTCGCATTCTTCAAACAAGCTTTCTCGTCTGCAATGAAACATTTTCATGACTTGTAATGTAATATACTATTACAAATATATTTTATATACCAAAAAAGTCATTTTTCAGATGCGTAGTGCAAACTGGACCGTTACAGTTTCATACCTATTAAGTGTTTTAAATTTATTGAAGTACGTCTCTGGCACATGCGGCCATTTAATTGATCGTACGAATTAAATAATAGAATTCAAAACTATTATTTTTAAAAAGTTTCATTTCATATCAGCTACTAGCTTACAACTTACAACAATTGTTGTCTTAGGACGAAGACTAATATAATTATTCACTAATCTTACGTTTTCATGTTTTCTTTATGTTTCCATCCTGGATTCATAGCAGAATAAAGGAATAGAATCATCGCAAGATGTTACTATCTAAAAAAATAAAATCATCTATATTATCTAATAATTATTGATATTTTGGGTTTCGATATCTGTTAATTCTAATACATTATCTATTATTTTGGATTATTACAATATCTTTTACGGAGCATCCTATTCTTATATCTAGAGATTACATATTTTAATGTGATAGTAATTATTATAATTACTGCAATAAATTAATATAGTTATGATGATTCTCTTTCATTTCGTTTACATGTATTAAAGGAATTTCATTAGTAATAATATTTTCTTTAACAAGTTGTTTTGTTTCTGTACTGATTGGACCGTTTTGTGCAGAAAGCAACCAATATTTTTGAAAAACTTAAAATACGCTGATTAATTCTACAGTAAATAGACGATCTATAAGCTTGGTTTGTTTTCCGTATAACAAGAAATAAAATTTGTGCATCCGATTCCATAAAAAAAAAAAAAACTTGTGGATTGGTGGCTTTCTGTATAACACCGTCCGATTATCTTTAATATCAAATTTTGTATTTTCAAATATTATTACCTCCCGCTTCCCCTGGTAAGGGAGGTATAGGGATCGTGCTAAAAATCGCATATCGAGATTTTGGTAAATGACCACGTTTTAAGGTCCCTAGAATTCAATTTTAACATTTTCCCGACGATGTCTGTGTGGATCCTCCACTCTAACTCAAATAATATAATTGAGAAAATTTTGAAACCTTGTATTTCGATATTTTTCTGTAATGGAAAGAGCCCATTAGATTTTGGTGTAAATCGGATAACCGGAAATGACACTTTACAAGAAGCTCAAAATAGTTTTTCTTCGAAAAATACCTTTAAATGTATTTGTTTCGACATTAAAGTTATTATAAAAATTAAAGATTATTAAATTTTCTACAGATTTGCATTAATACTTTTTCTACTTATTATATGGATAAATGTATAAAATTATCTATAATTTAAATCCCGGAGCCTAGGCTTTAAACAAACAATACTCCTGGACAGTTATTAAATAAGTAGCATATCTATGTACCATATTTTCTAAAAAATCGTGCATAGATGCTTTTTTTTACTGCGTTTAAAAAAGTAGCATCTACGAACCATATTTTTTAAAAAATCGTGCATAGATGCTCCTTATTTCTGTGTTTAAAAAAGTAGTATCTATGTACCATATTTTTTTTAAAATCGTGCATAGATGCTTCTTTTTTCCACGTTTAAAAGAGTAGCATCTATGCACCATATTTTCTAAAAAATCGTGCATAGATGCTTCTTTTTTCTGCGTTTAAAAAAGTAGCATCCATGCACCATAATTACCAAAAAATCGTGTATAGATGCTTCTTTTTTCTGCGTTTAAAAAAGTAGCATCTATACACCATATTTTCCAAAAAATCTTGCATGGATGCTTCTTATTTCTGCGTATAAAAAAGTAGCACATCTGTGTACCATATTTTCTAAAAAATCGTGCACAGATGCTTATTTTTTCTGCGTTTAAAAAAGTAGCATCTATGCACCATATTTTCTAAAAAATCGTGGATAAATGCTTCTTTTTTCCGCGTTTAAAAAAGTGGTATCTATGCACCATAAGATGCTTCATATTTCTGCGTTCAAAAAAATAGCTTCTGTGCACCGTGTCACATATGTTTAAAATAATTAAATAGTTGCACTAAAAACAATAGATCATTATCAATGAACTGTCAATCTCTGTTGTATACTGTTCACTGAAGTAATAAACTGTATAATAAAACTAGTATATTTTATTTGATTAAATAATATAATACATGGTGTCAGAATAAAAGACAGGTACAAAAATATGTCAAATTTAAAACCACCCAAACAATTTGAGCCGGGCCATAACCCCGCGGAGGCATGGAAAAAGTGGAGGCAACAAATAGAGAATTACTGGGTAGCTGCAGACCTTGAAACGAAATCGGTAAAACAGCAGCGGGCCACACTACTGCATTTACTAGGGGAAACAGGGATGAAAATTTACAATACTATGACATTTAAAGAAACAGGGGATAAACTAACCGTGGAAGTGATAATGAATGAATTCACCTACTATTTTCAGCCTTACATAAATGAAACTTATATTAGATATTTGTTCTTCACAACTTCGCAAGAAGAAGGTCAAACTATTGACCAGTTTGTTACCAGTTTAAAACAAAACGCGAAGGACTGCGAATTTGGAACATTGCAAGACTCACTTATCCGCGACCGGATCGTATGTGGTGTAAGAAGTTCAGACCTGCGAGAAAAATTACTAAAAACCAAAGATCTTACACTCTCACAGTGCATAGATACCTGCAGAGCTGATGAAGAGTCGAAAAAACAGATTCAAAAGATGAACTCAGCAGATATTCCAGTAAATGTAATAAAAAGAACGTACAAAGACCTAAAAAGGAAAGAATACGGGAAAAGCTTTACTAATAAAACTTGCGGACGATGTAATACAATACATGAGTTTGGAAAATGTCCGGCATGGGGGAATACCTGTAAAAGTTGCAAGAAAAAGAATCATTTCTCAAGTCAATGTAGATTGAAATCAGTTGGAAATGTTGAAGAAACAGAAGAAGAGACTACTTTGGAAGAAGGAGAGTATCTGTTTTGTGGTAAAGTTGAAGAATTAGAAGGAAAAGTGGAGAAAGATTGGTCAGAGACTATAGCAGTAAATGGAAAAGAAATCAAATTTAAAATTGATACCGGAAGCGGAGCAAACTTAATTCCGTTGACAGTTTATAATACTTTACAACCAAGAACAACACTTAAGAAAGCTCAGAAGACCTTATTAAACTATTCGAAAGAAAAAATAGCGGTTGCAGGAACATCCGTTTTAAAATGTAAACACAAAAATAAAACATATGACCTATATTTCTATATAGTAGAGGGTAATTACCAACCAATTATAGGCTTAAACAGCAGCATTGAGCTAAATCTAATTAAAAGAGTAATGCGAATAGAAGAAAGCCTGGAAGAAACGAATAAATTAATAGAAGAGTTTAAAGACGTTTTTAGAGGAGTCGGAAAGCTAAAGAAGGATTATCATATTAGATTATCAGAAAATGCTATTCCTCAGGTAGCGAGAACAGGGAAAATACCCATAGCACTTCATGATCGCGTGAAAAATGCACTTGATAAGCTAGAAGAACAAGAAATTATCAGAAAAGTTGACACGCCGACAGCCTGGCTCCATCCGATAGTGGTTGTTGAGAAAAAAGATAATCAAGTTCGTATTTGTATGGATCCTAGGCCGTTAAACAAATATGTAATGAGGGAACATTATGAATTACCAACTCTAGAATCCATACTAGCGTCTTTGCAACAAGCAAAATACTATACGGTCTTAGACGCGTCGAGCGCATTTCACCAAATTCCACTAGATGAAGAAAGTGCGGATTTGTGTACGTTTACCACACCTTTTGGGCGCTATCAATATCTACGTTTACCATACGGGATAAATAGTGCTCCAAAAGTTTTCTCAAAAGCTATGGCTGAACTTACCGATAATTTAGAAGGAACCTTGGCCTATATGGATGATGTGCAAATATATGGGAAAACTATAAAAGAACACAATGAAAGATTGAGAAACTTTTTAAAAGTTGCCCGAAATAATAACCTTAAATTAAAACTGGAAAAGTTACAATTAGCAGTGAATAAAATAAACTACTTGGGACATGAAATCTCAAATGAAGGAAGAGCGATCACCAAAGAGAGATTGAAAGCAATCTTAAATGTCAAAGAACCGGAAAATGTCAAGGAACTCCAATCATTTCTTGGAATGACTTGGGAAAATTTTGCCAAAATTTTCAAGGGAAGACTGCACCACTCAGAAACTTACTAAAAAAAGATTCCCAGTGGATATGGGGTGCTACTGAAACAGCATGTTTCCATAGTTTAAAACAGTTATTAATAAACGCTCCTGTTTTAAGATTTTTTGATTCCAGAAAGCCAGTGAAAATATCAACAGATGCCAGCCAGTATGGAATTGGAGGGGTTTTGTTACAAGAAGATCATCCAGTAGCATTTTTCTCAGCTTTTTTAATGAAGCACAAACAAGATATTCTCAAATAGAAAAGGAGTTACTAGCAGCTGTGTTATGCTGTGAACACTTCAATTATTACGTTTATGGCAGAACTTTTGAATTAGAAACTGACCATAAACCACTACTAGGTATCGTGATGAAACCTTTAGATCAAATATCTCTTAGATTACAACGCCTGGTGCTACGACTTTTAAGATATAATGTTAAATTGTCATTTACACCTGGCAAGTTCATGTATGTGGCGAACATGTTATCACGTTCTCCGCTAAAGAATTATTGCAATACGGAATTTATGGAAGAATTGGTTGTCTTCTCAGTTATAATTGCAACTGAAGAAAAAGTTAACAATTTAATTAAGGATACTAGTGAAGACAAAACATTGAAACAAATAATAACGTACGTTGAGATTGGATGGCCTCGATATAGCTCATCTGTAAAACCAGATATCAAGCCGTATTATGAACTAAGAAATGAAATACACAATCATGAAAACTTGTTGTTTAAAGGGAAACAATTCATAATTCCTACGAAACAAAGAAAAGAGATTCTGAAAAGAATTCATAGTGCACACCAAGGCATTAATTCATGTATAAAACGTGCCAAAGATGCTGTGTACTGGCCACAAATGACAAAAGACATCGAACAGATGGTTAATAGTTGTCTGGTTTGTCAACAATATTCCAGAGTAAATACGAAAGAACCACTTCAACCTCATCCCGGCGTAAGACTACCGTGGGAGAAGATTTCAATAGATTTTCTAAAAATCAAAGTTGAAGACTGTCTTGTAATCGCTGATTACCACTCAAAATTTCTACATTTAGATGTACTAAAATCAAAAACAGCTATTTCAATAATTGATTCATTGAAGCAAATATTTGCAATTCATGGATATCCCGCGGAAATATTTCCGGATAACGGTCCCCCATTTAACAGTTACGAATATAGATGATTCTTAAATAAACACGATATAAAATATTCAACTTCCAGTCCAGGGCATAGCCAATCGAATGGCCTGATTGAACGTCACATCCAAACATTGAAAGGGTTGCTCAAGAAATCGGAAGAAGAGCCATATGAAGTGGTACTTACATACAACACAACAGGAAAAAGGAACTTACCCTCCCCAGCGGAAATGCTTATGGGTAGGAAATTACGAACAAATTTACCGGTTTCAAGAAAAACACTTCAGCCAAAATATAATATGAAAGAGATAATCCAGAGTTTGAAACACAACCAAAACAGAGACAAGAAATATTATAATCTTAGAGCAAAACCCTTAGGGGCTCTTTTAAGTCAGAGTCCTGTTCTTATTCCAAAGTCTACAAGAAACTGGAGTCCTGGAAGGGTAATAAGGTTAGATGAAAACCCTAATTCGTATTGGGTTACTGGGGAAGATGGAGGCATATACAGAAGAAATAGAATCCATCTGCGGCCGTTACAGACACCAAATCAACAAATGCAAGAACCAGAATTACAAGAAGAAAAGATGAAAGAAATTTTCTGGAAAAGACCCTACTACAATCGATCAACCAAAAGAAGGTAAGACTGGAAAGGAAGATATAGAAGATTCTCCGCCTACCAAAGATAAACCAAATGGTATCAACCTCACGCCAGGACGTAAGACACAAGAGATTAGGAATTCTCCGATAAACAAGAAAGACGACCGCTCCACACCAGTGGTGACATCCCGTGGTCGAATCATCGTGAAACCTCTAAGATTTAGAGATTAATTAAAACACATTATAATGAATAAATTTTTGGGGGGACATGTCACATATGTTTAAAATAATTAAATAGTTTGCACTAAAAACAATAGATCATTATCAATGAACTGTCAATCTCTGTTGTATACTGTTCACTGAAGTAATAAACTGTATAATAAAACTAGTATATTTTATTTGATTAAATAATATAATACACACCGTATTTTCTAAAAAATCGTGCATAGGTGCTTCTTTTTTCTGCGTTTATAAAAGTAGCATCTATGCACCATATTTTCTAAAAAAATCGTGCACAGATGCTTCTTATTTCTGCGTTTAAAAAAGTAGCATCTATGGACTATATTTTCTAAAAAATCATGAATTTTTCCTTCTTATCTCTGCGTTCAAAAAAGTATCACCTATGCACCATATTTTCAAAAAAATCGTGCGTAGATTCTTGTTTTTTGTGCGTTTAAAAAAAGCATCTATGCACCATATTTTCTAAAAAGTCGTGCATAGATGCTCATTATTTCTGAGTTTAAAAAAGTAGCATCTGTGTACCACAATTTCTAAAAAATCATGCATAGATACTTCTTTTTTCTGCGTTTATACGAGTAGCATCCATGCACCATATTTTCTAAACATCCTGCATAGATGCGTCTTATCTCTACGTTTAAAAAAGTAACATCTGTGCACCATATCGTCTAAAAAATCGTGCATTGATGCTTCTTATTTCTGCATTTAAAAAGTAGCATCTGTGTACTATATTTTCTAAAAAATCGTGCACAGATGCTTCTTATTTCTGTAGCATCTTAGTGTATCATATTTTCTAAAAAAATGTACATTGAAGGCTTTTTCTGCTTTAAAAAAAACATCTATTCATTATATTTTCTAAAAAATCCTACATAGATGCTTCCTATTCTGCGTTAAAAAAGTAACAACTCTGTGTACTATATTTTCTAAAAAATCGTGCATAGATGCTTCTTTTTTCTGCGTTTAAAAAAGTAGTATCTATGCACCATATTTTTTAAAAAATCGTGCATACATGCTTCTTATTTCTGCGTTCAAAAAAGTAGCTTCTGTGCACCATATTTTCTAAAAAATCGTGCATTTATGCTTCTTATTTCTGCGTTTATAAAAGTAGCATCTCTGTGTATCATATTTTCTAAAAAATCTTGCATATCTGCTTCTTATTTCTGCGTTTGAAAAAGTAGCATCTCTGCGTACCATCTTTTTTAAAAAATCGTGCATAGATGCTCCCTATTTCTGCGTTTAAAGAAGTTGCATCTGTGCACCATGTTTTCTAAAAAATCTTGCATAGATGCTTCTTTTTTCTGCGTTTAAAAAGTAGCAACTCTGTGTACTATATTTTTTTTAAAAATCTTGCATAGATGCTTCTTTTTTCTGCGTTTTAAAAAGTGGCATCTATGTACAATATTTTTAAAAAATCGTGCATAGATTCTTTTTATTTCTGCGTTTAAACAAGTAGCACCTCTGTGTACTATATTTTTTAAAAAATCGTGCATAGATGCTTCTATTTGCTGCGTTTAAAATAGTAGCATCTATATACCATAATTTCTAAAAAATCTTGCATAGATGCTTCTTTTTCTGCGTTTAAGAAAGTAGCATCTATGCACCATAATTTCTAAAAAATCGTGCATAGATGCTTCTTATTTATGCGTTCAAAAAAGTAGCACCTCTACACCATATTTTCTAAAAAATCGTGCGTAGATGCTTCTTTTTCTGCGTTTAAAAAAGCATCTATGCACCATATTTTCTAAAAAATCGTGCATAGATGCTTCTGATTTCTGCGTTTAAAAAAGTAGCACCTTTGTGTACTATATTTTTTTAAAAATCATGCATAGGTGCTTCTTTTTTCTGCGTTTAAAAAAGTAGCATCTATGCACCATATTTTCTAAAAAATCGTGCATAGGTGCTTCTTTTTTCCGCGTTTAAAAAAGTAACATATACGGACTATTTTACTAAAAAATTGTGCATGGATGCATCTTATTTCAGCGTTTAAAAAAGTAGTATCTATGCACCATATATTCTAAAAAAACGTGCATAGATGCTTCTGATTTCTGCGTTTAAAAAAGTAAAATCTGTGAACCATATTTTCTAAAAAATCGTGCATATGCTTCTTTGTCCTGCGTTTAAAAAAGTACCATCTATGTACCATATTTTCTAAAAAATCGTGCATAGATGCTTCTTTTTTCTGCGTTTAAAAAAGTAGCATTTGTGCACCATTATTTCTAAAAAATCGTGCATAGATGCTTTTATTTTCTGCATTTAAAAATGTAGCATCTATGTACCATACTTTCTAAAAAATCGTGCATTGTTTTTGCGTTTAAAAAAGTAGCATCTAAGCACTCTATTTTCAAAAAAATCGTGCATTGACAAGCGACTGTCTAATGTTAGCGATGATGCAACTGACTTGTCGGAACCTGCTTAATTACGCGGTCGATATAACCTATCGTGTTTGATCTAGAATAATGCTCTAGAATTTTCTGGAATAAAACTGCCGGGGTATATAAGCACCGTTAGCGAAGGCATTGGACAGTCTGATATAAATAAGCGTTGCGTGTGAAACAGTTGGTGATATAAACAGATAGTCGGCAAGTTGTAAACATAAATAAATATAGTTGTATAAATAAATAAGTGAGTTATATATTGTTTAAATAAATAATCTTAGTGTTTAAGTGGTATTTTAATATACTTAGTCTTAATTAGTATTTAATATTTGTTAAATCGTAGTGTTCGTTATTTATATCATCTTCTAATTATATTTAATATATTTATCGTTATAATAACCTTTTATTTTAAATAATAATTATTGTCTAATATTTACACTTCACCCAAATAAATAAAAAAAGTAGCATCTGTGCATCATATATTCCAGAAAATTGTGCATATATGCTTCTTTTTCTGCGTTTAAAAAAGTAGAATCTATGCACCATATTGTAACGTTTTTATTTATTTGGGTGAAGTGTAAATATTAGACAATTATTATTAATTAAAATAAAAGTTTATTATAACGATAAATATATATTAAATATAATTAAAATATTATAAATATAACGAACACTACGATTAAACAAATATTAAACACTAATTAAGACTATCTGTTTATATCACCAACTGTTTCACACGCAACAATTATTTATATCAGACTGTTCAATGCCTTCGCTAACGGTGCTTATCTACCCCGGCAGTTTTATTCCAGAGAATTCTAGAGCATTAATCTAGATAAAACACAATAGGTTACATCAACTGCGTAATTAAGCAGGTTCCGACAAGTCGGTTGCGTCATCGCTAACAATAAACAGTCGCTTGTCCCCGCGACAGCGGCGGCGACAGCGACGGGGACAGCGGCGGTAACAGTGGCGGCGACGGCGGGCACTGCACATTACAATATTATTTAAAAATCGTGCATAGAAGCTTCTTTCGTCTGCGTCTAAAAAGTAGCATCTATGCACCCTATATTCTAAAAAATCGTGCATAAATGCTTCTTTATTCTGCGTTTAAAAAAGTAGCATCTGTGCACCATATTTTCTAAAAAATCGTGTATAGATGCTTCTTATTTCTGCGTTTAAAAAAGCAGCATCTGTGCACCATATTTTCTAAAAAATTGTGCGTAGATGCTTCTTAATTCTGCTTTAAAAAAAGTAGAACCACTAGGTACGTTCAATGACCAAAAATGCTATCTAGCTGCTAGTGCTTGTATTACAGCGAAAAGGTTTAATTACTGAACGACATTAAAGTTGACATTTGAGATTAAAATCAAAATTCAGGCGATTGTGTTGCGACAAAACAGATTTTGTTAACGAAATTGTTGTAGCAGTCACCACGCAGTCACTATGTGCAGCCAGACAAATATGCAGTTAGAGCACTGTGCATATGCAACATAAAACTAAGATGTATGATACCAAAATACAACAAGTAATATAATTATAATAAACTTACTTTGAATATTATAGACCAATTTCTGGTTCTTTTCATTAATTGTACAATTTTCCGTCTTTATAAGTTAAAAAACTATTTCGCGCTGTTCGTTCATTTTGAATTTGGTACCTAGCACTAACCTAGCAATGAAATCATATGCTAGCAAGTGCTCGCGCAAAACGTTGTCAGCTGATACTTAGCAGGCCGTTCAGTCATCTAGCGCTAACAGTTGCTAGCTAGCAGCTAGCTAGCGCTAGAGCTATTGAACGTACCTTCTGTGTACCATATTTTCTAAAAATCGTGCATACATGCTTTTTTTGTGCGTTTAAAAAGTAGCATCTATGCATCATGTTTTCTAAAAAATCGTGCATAGATGCTTCTATTTTCTGCATTTAAAATGTAGCATCTATGCACCATATTTCTAAAAAATCTTGCATAGATGATCCTTTTTTCTGCATTTAAATAAGTTGCATCTATGCACCATATTTTCTAAAAAATCGTACATAAATGCTTCTTATTTCTGCGTTTAAAAAAGTTGTACCTGTGCACCAAATTTTCTAAAAAATCGTGCATGGATGCTTCTATATTTCTGCGTTTGAGAAAGTAGATTCCATGCACCATTTTTCTAAAAAAATCATGCATAGATGTTTTTTATTTTAGTTTAAAAAAGTAGCATCTTTGCTCCATATTTTCTAAAATACGTGCATAGATGCTTCTTATATCTGCGTTTATAACAGTAGCATGTATGCACCATATTTTCTAAAATATCGTGCATAGATACTTCCTATTTCTGCGTTTAGAAAAGTAGGATCTGTGCTCCATATTTTCTAAAAAATCGTGCATAAATGCTTCTTATATCTGCGTTTATAAAAGTAGCCTCTATGCACCATATTCACTAAAATATCGTGCATAGATACTTCTTATTTCTGCGTTTAAAAAAGTAGCATCTATGCACCATATTTTCTAAAAAATCGTGCATATTTACTTCTTATATCTGCGTTTAAAAAAGTAGCATCTGTGCACCAAATATTCTAAAAGATCGTGAATTGATGCTTTTTATTTCTGCGTTTAAAAAAGTCGCATCTATGCATCATATATTGTAAAAATCGTTCATAGATGCTTCTTTTTTCTGCGTTTAAAAAGGTAGCAACTGTGCACCATATTTTCTAAAAACTCGTGCATAGATGCTTCTTATTTCTGCTTTTAAAATAGTAGCATCTCTGTGTACCATATTTTCTAAAATATCGTGCATAGATGCTTCTTATATCTGCGTTTATAAAAGTAGCAACTGTGCACTATATTTTCTAAAATATCGTGCAAAGATAGTTCTTATTTCTGCGTTTAAAAAAGTAGCATATATGCACCATATTTTCTAAAAAATCGTGCATAGTTGCATCTTATTTCTGCGTTTAAAAAGAAGCACCTATGCACGATTTTTTAAAAAATATGGTGCATCGAGCCACGTTTTTAAACGCAGAAAAAAGAAGCATCTTTGCACGATTTTTTAGAACATAGGGTGCATATATGCAACTTTTTAAACGCATGCAAAAGAAGCATCTACTCACGATTTTTAAAAAATTTGGTGCATAGATTCTAAATTTTTAAACGCAGAGAAAAGAAGCATCTATGCACGATTTTAAATAAAAATGGTGCAAAAATGGCACTTTTAAACGCACACAAAAGTAGCATCTATGCACGATTTTTTTGAAAATATGGTGCATAGATGCTTCTTTTTTAAACGCAGAAATAAGATGCATCTATGCACGATTTTATAGAAAATATGGGTGCACAGATGCTACTTTTTTAAACGCAGACAAAAGATGCATGTATGCACGATTTTTTAGAAAAAATTGTGCATAGATGATCCTTTTTAAACGCAAAAAAAGAAGCACCTAAACACGATTTTTTAGAAAATATGGTGTATAAATGTTTTTTTTAAACGCAAAAATAAGAAACATCTATGCACGATTTTTTTTAGAAAATATGGTGCATAGATGCCACTTTTTTAAAAGCAGACAAAAGAAGCATCTATATACGATTTTTATTTTTAGAAATTATGGTGCACAGAGATACTACTTTTTTAAACGCAGAAAAAAGAAGCATCTATGCACGATTTTTTAGAAAATATGGTGCACAGATGCTCCTTTTTTAAACGCAGAAAAAAGAAGCATAAATGCACGATTTTTTAGAAAATAGGGTACACAGATGCTGCTTTTTAGAAGCAGACATAAGAAGCATCTATGCACGATTTTTTACAAAATTTTGTGCATAAATGCTACTTTTTTAAACACAGAAATAAGAAGAATCTATGCACGATTTTTTAGAAAATATGGTGCATGGATCTACTTTTTTAAACGCAGACAAAAGAAGCATCTATGCACGATTTTTTAGAAAATATGGTGCATAGGTGCCACTTTTTAAAACGCAGACAAAAGAAGCATGTATGCACGAATTTTTAGAAAATATGGTGCATAGAAGCTACTTTTTAAACGCACAAAAAATAAGCATTTATGCACAATTTGTCAGAAAATATGGTGCATGGATGCTACTTTTTTAAACGCAGACAAAAGAAGCATCTATGCACGATTTTTTAGAAAATATGGTGCATAGGTGCCACTTTTTAAAACGCAGACAAAAGAAGCATGTATGCACGAAGTTTTAGAAAATATGGTGCATAGAAGCTATTTTTTAAACGCAAAAAATAAGCATCTATGCACGATTTTTTAGAAAATATGGTGCATAGATGCTACTTTTTTAAACGCAGACATATGAAGCATCTATGCACTTTTTTACTAAATTCCACCCAAGAAAGGCTTAATGATTTTTCTTTCTTCCTTTTTTATATTGCAAAATTAATTTTGTAAATATGTACGGGGTGGCGTTCGTCTTCATAACAAATACACAAAAAAAAACTTTTCATACAGGATATAGCAAATGTAACATAATTTTATCTACACATACATCCGTTTTCAAGTTGGTTATCATCAATATTTATTAAAATCTTTTGGAATAATATTCAACTTTATTTAATGTTACCTATTAATCTTACTTTGACTTGACATGTTTTTTTTTTTGAATAAATGACTGGTTTTCTAAATATTTTAAAAATTTAATCGCATTTCAGAGTTTGTTTCTAAATCGATTTATATTTATTGGAATAAAACATATTGGTTATATTTCTTCTTTATCATAATTGCGAAATTAAAATTATTACACTGTTTACATTATTTGTAACATAATAAAAATCACACAAGTATTATTTGATCAAAAACAGCACCTCCTTTAAAGAAACTTAGGTGCCGACTGCGTGTGGGCTTCAGGGCTCGAGCCCACACACGGAAAAATCTGTGGGGGCTCTGCCCCCATATGAAAAATCTGAAGGGGTTGCACCCCGACACACAATTTATTTTTAATACCAATAGAAAGTACACCCATTTTAAAATATTTTTAATATATGAATTATTTATAAAAGTATCAATGTGTACCTATTCTATTATCTATTTCCAACGTGTCATATTGTATGAACTAAAGTACTGTGAAAGTATAACGTCTGCCGACAGTGCAGACTAGCAAATAGTACTGCCACCAGAGTTGTCGAATTTAAAATGCAGTATTGTCGGAAATTTATAATAAAATTATCAAATTTTAGTGAAAATTACGGTAGATTGTCCTGTAAAATAAATTTTGTATATATATTCAACATACATACAATGGGGTCCAGTACCTACTAAAAAAATGGCATATATTTTGTCATATTATGAAAATATGACTAATTTTGTACTTAAATATTTTTAAAATATAAAACTTTTCATTTATAACTTTAATAAAAACGATTAGCACTATAACGAAAGTAACTGTAGGCAATATGCGCATGTCGTCTATATGACCAAGGGTCATATTTCATCTACTTGTTAATAGATGTCAACTATAATCTTAAAAATAATTTTGCCTAGCAAGGTTCTTCAAGGCAGTTGTGAAAATCCCACTCTAGATGATGTCTCCTAGTGGTTGCTATTACAATAAACCTTATTTAAGTGGAGTGATTATAATTTGACTTTGCTAAGTTTTTATTGTCTAATACGCTACACATGTTAGATTTTTTAACTGAATTTTGTGATGAAGCCAGTGTTATTATAGGTTATGTTGATATATTAATTAATCACTTAATAATGATATTTCAATAATTAACCGCTTTATCCTAACCTCAACCGGTATGTATCCAACATGCGCAATACCACACGTGTACACTATACGCATGGGCATATTGTATACATATGGTTTAAATCCAGTATTTTCTTACAGAAATGACTAAAAGTCATCATTATATCTCTATCCCCTATAACAAATTCTAAGTAAAAAGTAATAAAATTAGAGTAATCTATAATTTTCAGGTATTGGTCATATTGTCAACACCGAGTTGACAATATGGCCACTTACAAGGTTTAACAAAATAATAAAAATTTATTATTAAAAACAAACATATATCTTTAATTCCTTTCTTATTAAGAGTAGATATATTTTAACTCAACTATGCATCTCCTGCTATTTGTAATATTTTATTACTTCGGACATAAAAAAATAATACCCTTAAGGCCGTCGCGCACTTGGGCGAAGCGAAGCGAGGCGAAGCTAAGCGCGGCGAAGAGCCGTTTTTTCATTCAATATATTATTATGGGTATACGCGCACTTTGGCGAAGCGAAGAGCAGAGCAGCGAAGCGACTTGCCGGAATACTTCGGGGAGAATATTTTTCTCTGCTCTTCTCTGCTCTTCGCTTCGCTGAGCTGAAGTGTGCGATAGCGCAGCGCAGCGCAGCTACCTAATTCAGAACGAATACGCCCGAGACATTGGAAATAGCCGGTTTAGAATTAAATTTCACGCGTTTCATATCAAACAATACGTATAGGTTCTATGAAAATGTCAAACACAGAAGAGAAATTAGTTCTTCTGGTTTCAAAAAATAAAGATCTGTACAATATAGGATGTGTCGAGTATTTTAATCAGACATTGAAAGTTGAAAGACAACTGCTGGTTAGAAGTAGCAGAAGAAATGAATATAACCGGTATGATATGCTATGTATATTAAGTTTATTAATTTGTAAATATAACAATGTACATTACAAAATGTTGAATTTTCAGCAATTCATTAAATATTTGATCCAATAGATATGGATATGACAACTAAATATGTACTACTACTTAAAACAAAAAACTAAATATATTATTATAATAAAAATGAAGTCAATGTAGAAGAATTTTTCAAAAAATTTAGTTCTGAAAATTCCTTACATATTAAACGATGTCTATTGTACAATATAGTATTGCAGACTCAACAAAAAAGGAGATTAACTACTTGGTTACAGAATGTAGTAGAATATATCAAAAAATTTAAACATTTTTTCGGTCTCTCTGTACCATGGAATTTTGCCACTGTACTTGAATCTGCGGATGAAACAAAATAATTTATAAATTTGTCTCGTATTGATAGTGCCTACGTTGTTGCGTTTCCTCCGAGCTGTCCGTCTTATGAAGCAAACGCGGCCGTTTCTCGTTGAAAACTGCTCGCAAGTGCGCGTTGATTCTAAAAACGGCTCTTCGCCGCGCTTCGCTTCGCCTCGCCTCGCTTCGCCCAAGTGCGCGACGGCCTTTAAGGTGCGCATATTGCCTACAGGTACCTGATATGACGTCACAACTGTATTTTTGTATCAGTGTACCAAACGAAAAGAATACAATTTTATATTATTCATAACTTGTAAAAATAAAATCCATATATTATATTATATTATTATATATTAAAATAAAGCATATTTATTTAAAATCTTTATAACAACAGAGTTTTCCTTCGATAAGATACAACTTTAGTTTTCTGAAAGTGACAGCTCAAAACCAATATTTTTTAAGTAAATATACATCAAAATATTGTACCTATTATGTACAATTATGGGCAATAAAAATTTAATTTTGTACGTTTTTAGTTAGCGTATAATTAATTTACGTCAAAATGGAGGGCCAACTTCACGTAGCCTTTCATTAACAAATGAGGTCGATTTTATGTAGTCAATAATATTGTACATATTATGTACAATTACGTACGCATTAAACGAAATTTTGTACTACATTCATAATCCTATAATTAAAATTTAAATATATGGAGGGCCAATTTCACGCAGCCCTTCATTATGGAATGAGATGAATTTTGTATAGTGCATTATATTGTACATATTAAGTACTATTATGTACGCATTACACGAAATTTTGTACTTCATTCATAATATTAATAATAATAATGAAATATATGGAGGGCCAACTTCACGCAGCCCTTCATTATGGAATAAGATTAATTTTGTATAGTGCATAATATTGTACATATTACGTACTATTATGTACGCATTACACGAAATTTTGTACTACATTCATAATATTAATAATAATAATGAAATATATGGAGGGCCAACTTCACGCAGCCCTTCATTATGGAATAAGATTAATTTTGTATAGTGCATAATATTGTACATATTACGTACTATTATGTACGCATTACACGAAATTTTGTACTACATTCATAATATTAATAATAATAATGAAATATATGGAGGGCCAACTTCACGCAGCCCTTCATTATGGAATAAGATTAATTTTGTATAGTGCATAATATTGTACATATTACGTACTATTATGTACGCATTACACGAAATTTTGTACTACATTCATAATATTAATAATAATAATGAAATATCCTATCTCATTACTGAATATATCCTCTGATGACATTGAATCTGCAATTCGTAAGCTTAAATCTAATCTTTCTTGCGGTCCAGATCTTGTTCCTAGCCTAGTTATAAAAGATTGTTCATACCCTTTGTCATTTGCACTAATCCATATCTTTAATTTGTGTATTAAAACCCACACTTTTCCTACTAAATGGAAATTGACTAAAATCACGCCTGTTCATAAATCTGGTTCTGTCTCTGATGTATCCAATTATAGACCTATAGCTATCCTATCGAACTTTAGCAAAGTATTTGAAAGTATTATATATTCCAAAATTTATTATCAAGTCAAAGGTTTAATTTCTCCGTGCCAACATGGTTTCATGAGTAAAAGATCTACAACAAGCAACCTAGTTAATTTTACTCATTTTACTTCTTCTATAATGGATAATAGAGGTCAAGTAGATTGTGTATATACAGATTTTGCTAAAGCTTTCGATAGGATAGACCATAGTGTTCTAGTTAGTAAACTTCTGTGTTACTCTTTTTCTCCTGCTTTAACTAATCTTCTAGCCTCTTATCTTTCAGACCGCAAGTTATATGTCCAAATACGTGGCTTTAAATCTCATACATACACCTCAACATCTGGAGTACCCCAGGGATCTAACCCTGGTCCACTTTTATTTCTTTTATTTATCAATGACCTACCCGCCAAATTAAATTGCGAGAAACTTTTATTTGCTGACGATGTCAAAATATTTTATTCTGTAAAAACTATTGACGATTGTTTACAACTGCAACATGATCTAAATTCTATTAATGAACGGTGCTCCATCAACTCGTTATCTCTTAATGTTAGTAAATGTAATATTTTATCATTCACGAGAAAATCTCATCCTCTTTTGTTTGACTATAAAATTGACTAGATTGTCATTTGTTCATCATATTAACAATATTTACAAGGAATCCATTAAATTGCTTGGTTTTATAATACGTAATACCCGATCATTCAAAAATATTTCTTCCATATTTACTCTTTATTATTCATTGGTCCGCTCTAAAATTGAATACTGCTCTATTGTATGGAACCCCACTAACGAATGTCATCAAGATTTATTAGAAAAAGTTCAGAAAAAGTTTCTAAAATTTATATTTTTTAAAATAAATAATATTTACCCTGATTATAATATATCATATTGCGAATTACTCGAGATGTTTAATATGCCAAGTCTTTTGGAAAGACGTGAGGCTTACTCAATTTTTTATTTATCCAAGTTAATTAATGGCGAAATTGATGACCCCATATCCACTAGTTGTCTTAACTTCCAAATTCCTCGTATTTCCACCCGCTACTCATGTACTTTCTATCTTCCTAATCCCCGAACTAATGTCCTTCAGGTTTCCCCCATTTATCGCATGTGTTCGTACTACAATATTAAATTCTCTAATTTTGACGTTTTTTTTTTCTAAAGCCTAGTCAAATTTTCAAATGTATAAATAATAATATCCTTCAGACATTTTAATCTGTTAAATATTATTCTTTATTGTATTGTATATTTTTAAGTGTGTTTCCTGCTCTTTCATTGGGATTAATCCTGTTGAGCAGTTGTAATAAATAAATAAATAAATAAATATATGGAGGGCCAACTTCACGTAGCCCTTAATTAGCAAATAACGAAAATTTTATACAGCGCATAATATTGTACATATTATGTACAATAATGTACACATTAAACAAAATTTTGTACTACGTTCATAACCCACTAATTAATTATTAATACATTAAGTATAAATTATCAATTTGATATGTAATATTTATTTAAGTATATACCTACATTGATGTTTTTTGTATTATAATCTAAATCATGTTTCCTGCTATATTCAGGTTCCATGGGAAACCTGATACGTTGAAAATTCGGTTTTGATAAGGCAAGGAAATGTAAACTAAGTCATATTTATTCTAATTTCAAAACTAAGTTTTGGATTCATTTATGTATTCATTCATTCACGGACACAAACTCACACACCGACGATTTTTTTTGTATGAATTTATATCAATTGTTTTACTGGCGTAATAGTTAGCATTTCGATTTTACTATATAGTTCAAATTAATTTCTGTCCCTATTTACTTTTTATGGTTTAAAGCAACGAGCTATAATTAATATAGAGTAATAGAGTGGCGCATCGCGTACTACACCCGTACACTTTTGAATGCATAGGTCGGCGGCCATACTTACTAGTATAACCGATCGCACAGTTCAGACCTCAGAAGCTGCATGTTGCGCTACGCAGTAAAGATTCTCTCCTATTTATTAATTGCGCTCATATTAGAAATGCCCGAAAAGTGTGTTACTCAATGTGACAACAGACAAATTAAAAATACTAGCAAGTCGTTTCACAGGTAAATTTTGTATTCAAAAATTTTAAAACATTATTTTAATATACCATTCTAATTATTGTGCAATACATATAATTCTTTTGCAATACAGGAATTCTCGTTATACTGATAAGTTTACATGTTTATAATTTAGTTAAAATTCACAGATTTTCCGCAAAATGAAGAGTAAATTTTCACTATACTATTAATTTTCGTTTTTAATTCCCAATCTACTTTTTCAATATATTTTTCATATTAATTGTTATTTATTATCGTAAAATATTATAACCAAATACAGATACACAGTAAAAATTCTCACAGCACCCATATTATATATCTATGAAACTAAATATGTACCTATTAATAAACGAGTATTTATTTACTTCTAAATGTATGTGAAAATAAAACGTTTCACCACAAATTGTATCTATTATTTACCTTTATAATTGCAATATAGAAGTTAAATTAGTTCATTAAAAATAATTCAAAAATATTACTAGTGGGCTGCAACCTGCTTTGCAGGGAATATCAAAGATGGCGTCCAATTGTGTACTGCCAGCAGCGGTCATCCGCCACTTTACTCGTATATTTACTTATAGCTCGTTGGTTTAAAGTCATACTTATTGTAGTTTTAAATTTAATTTAGCATCGGTTTTAAGATACACAAACAGGGAAAAATGTCAAAAACATTTACTACGGACCTAGAAGCGCAGGTGATTTTTAGCATGATTCCTATACCTCCCTTCTGTATGGCGGGAGGTAAAAGTATATATTGTGCAGGTGGAATGTTAACAATTCAAATACGAAGAAAATAAAATGAGTACCTGTATCATTATTTTCTTTTGTATTTATAGTTTGTTTATGCATAAATCTGAATACATATTAACCGATATTATACAGGCCGTTTCCCGGATATGAGACACCCCGATTATTTTTTTATTATTTGAAATAAAAGAAAATCAGTCAAATAAAAGTTGTACATGAAGGGGTACATTCTCTTATTGAAGAAAATAATTTTTTTAACCGTGGTTGTCAAACTATATCAGTTATATTTTTTTTAATGGAATGGTGTATATTTTTAGGCCCATAGTATTTTTTTCTGAATTCAACCATGTAATCATATTATATCCTTACATTACAAAAATATTGAGAAAATGCAATTGAAATTTAAATAAATTTTATTTTTTATAGTTATTTTTCAGTAGGCCATGCATGAAAAAAATGAACCCAAATTAAAACGAAACATAAATACTAGTTTATATCTTTATAAATAGCTAGAATAGGAATTATGCACTAAATAATTCAAATTGACAGATAGAAGTTGAATTTTTCATACATAGCCTACTGAAAAATAACAATAAATTCTAAATTTGCATTGCGCTCTGGACCTTTTGTACTAAAATTAAAAAATCAATCATATATATATATATATATATATATATATATATATATATATATATATATATATATATATTAAAATCTGTGTCGGCTTTCATATCACCATTAACAGGTTTAGGGCATTATATTTACTATACTAAACATGTAGATGGACCTTGGGAACAATATGATGATCTTGAGGCAGGTTGTTCCCTAGTTTCTTCCAATTTAGAAATTATTCCACATTTGTTATACTCTGTAACTACAAAAGTATTGATTTTTGACAATATTATATTCGTTATGTTATAAAATACATATTTATATATTTTGTATTGTTAACTTTTTTTAAAATAAGTCAAGTTTATAAGCAGAGTTCTTTTATGCTTGAGACGGAGCAAAACATAAAACAATATTCTCCTCCGGTATTATCAACAGACATTTAATTTTAAATGCCCATTTACCAAAAATAAGCACATCGAAATTCTGACTGCAATAATATAAATCTCGCATAACACATCAATTCGATGTTTTTGTTCGTTAAATACTAATTTAAAATTAAATGTCTGTGGATAATACCGGGATCTATCTCTTATCAGCCGAATTTACTCATGATCTGGATTATGTTCGTGTTTTCTTTAATACGTATTTTTTTTATTAAATTAAAGTTTTTTACAACTCAAATTAATTTATTTATATTTTTACCAACGACATATTTGTTTTTATATAAAATAAATAAATATATCATCACGGCTTATTACCCATTGTTGGGTGTGCCAATCTGCTTTGTACACAGATATCGGTAAAGATGATATATTTGCACCGTGCGGGCGCTTACCAGGCGTCACCTCACGGGCACTCATTGCTGGCGTGGAGAGTGCAGCACAGGGGTCAATTTTGCGCCATTTAAAATTGGAAATATTTGTTTTTAATATGAAAATTTTATTCTTTTCAATACTTTCCGAGTTTCTTGATATGAGAAACTTAATACTGGATAACACATAGTAGGTATTCCGAAAATCATTAATCTCCAATAATTTCAGAAGTATTTGAAAAGTGAAATCACCCTTTTATCTCGCTTATTATTACATATACTTGTCTTACGTATAAGATATTATTTAATTTGTAAAAAAATGTGATTGTCATTTAGTAAATTTTCTAGTTTCTCTTCCAGTTAAACCGGACGTAGGGACAATTTTATAATATTATATACAATCTGCAGGTTTTTTAAAAATATTAAAATTACATTTTCTATTCTCTTCAACAATATCAAATAAGATAACACTATCGTTATTTTTTGTTAATGAAAAATCATCCATTTCCATACTTTTGAGATAAGAATTTCTGACACAGCTGGCTGTTGTATTAATTTTTAATTTATTTTTGTTTATATAGTGACAGTGACAATACAGTTACAGTTACAGTTACAGGTAGTTACATACGTAGTTACATACGTGGTTACATGTTACATATAAAAAATGTTTAAAATAAAATATTTAAAATTAATTTTATTTCAATTTGTCATGAAATATATTGAGAATATCATTTGGATGACGGTAGGTATGTAGTGTTGCTATGCCATTATTCTTCATTTGAACTGAAACACAAACTAGGAATAGAAGGTGTAGATCATTCGAATTCATCCGAAATTTTACGATAATAATCGATTAAAGATTATGACGTTGCTTTTACAATAATTAAGCATTTTTATTACAAGACAAAATATTTCATCATTTTTTTTTATTCCTAGCTTAAACTTTGCTTCTTTATAATTATTGAAGTTTATTATTATTTGCAATGGCTGAATATACCAAATTAATTAAAAATTAATAAATATACAGGTGTAACAGCGAAATCGCCTACTGCAATTATTTTCTTTATTATTATAGTTATACATCATTTTTATACCGATTCGGTAGCGTATGAATTAAACTATGTACTAGTCATATCCGTAGACAATGAAAATATTGAATAAAATGAGTTTGAAAAATGTTTTAGGTTATGTACCATGTGGCATACTGATCATAGAACTTAAGGAATTTTTTAAAAATTCGCAAATTTATGGCTGCTTAGTAGATATACTGGGGGGGTTCTGGAATCAAATGACCTCATTTGACCCCGAGGATGGCACGTGTTCATCGACATCTACCATGGGGGTGGTTTTTGAGCGCTATGGGGTAGTTCTTCAGCAACTTTTGGTATGTTTAGTGGTAGTTCTTTAGCAACCCTTATGTGTTTTGGGGGTGACGTTTTTTAATAAGTGTAAAATTTGTTGATTGTATCCGGGGAATATGAATTGATAGAGTAAACTTCTTGTAAATGATAAACCATTCAAAGCATGGGGGTTGTTCTTTAGCGGTGCTATGGGGTAGTTCTTCAGCAACTTTTTGTGTGTTTAGGGAGATAGTTTTTTAGCAACCCTTGTGTGTGTTTTGTGGGTTGAGGGAGTATCCGGGAAACATGAATTAAAAGAGTACACTTTTTGTAAATTAACCTTGCCGCGCGGTCAAGTATATCATTAGGATGTGGCGTGATATTTGTTATCTGCACTTGTGTGTCCGGTGATAATGTTTTATCAACACACAAGGACAGCAGCAGGATGTTTGCTGCTGCAGATACGTATATAATCAGCGTTAGCGGATGCGGGATGCTGATATGAAATGTCGGTAAAAAAAATTTTATAAGAATTTTTGTGGTACAGGATATAGTTTGATATTGTTATCTGTACATGTGTTTCCGACTATAATGTTTTATCAACAAGGATAGGATGTGACAATTTATTTCTGAGAATTTTAGCAGGATGCGGTGTGATATTGTTATATGTACGTGTGTCCGGCTATAATGTTTTATCAACAAGGACAGGATGTTTGCTGCTACTGCAGAGACGTGTATAATCAGGATCAGGGTCAGCGGTGGATGTGTGTGTGTGTGTGTGTGTGTGTAATTTTTTTGCAGTATGTTGGTATGTGATATTGATATTATTATTAACCACCACGTGTGTGTGCCCCCCCTGGTGTTATTTGATGTTGGTAAAGTGAGGTGGCGGGGGCGGGGGAGAGGCGGGGCTTGGACTGGGGTGGGGAACGAAGTTACCACCACCACTAACGCTATAATTGTAGGGGGTAGAAGTATAAAAGAATATAATTTTTTGTAAAAATAATTATTATGTCACCAATGTTTAAACATTCAGTTGTTTTTGAATCAATTAAATTTCAAAAACCGCTCTACGTTTCTGTTAGCCGTTTTACAATTTATAATTTGAAATCGACTAAACCATATAAAGTGTATATGGTAAAAAATTTTGATTGTACTTATAATATCATATTGGAAGTGTATTATAATCAGTGGTATAGTTTAAGAAGTATTGAAGTAGAAGTTTTTAATTATGAAGAATTTAATATTGAAAAGTTAATTGATTTAATTAATAAAGGTGTATATCATTTTTACAAGTATTCAAAATAATAAATAAAACGGAGAAATTTATTATTACAAATTTATTGAAAAAATAATGAAGAATATAAAGTAAACAATTAAAGTTTATAAAGTGAAAGTGTATATAAGTATAGGGAATTTAAAAAAAATTGTAACATTTCATTATACTGTGAAGAAAGAGTTACCGTACTTACTCCAGAAATTGTGGGAAAAGATATATATCCACCAACATTGTTGAAACAAGCAGCTTATGTATTACAAAAACATTCAACGTTTTTATCTCTACCAAAAGTACTACAGAAAGAAATAATATCAGAAGCAGAAAAGAGTAATAATATATTTTTATTAAATGAAATAAGTAATTGTTGCAGTTGTATTTAAAGTAGATTTAGAATATCCTATAGAACTACATGATAAACATAAAGATTTACCATTTTGTCCTGAACAATTTACACCACCAATTTCAAAGCAATCCAAATTAATTGCAAACTTATACAATAAAAAAAAATATGTTATTCATTATATAAATTTACAACAGTGTTTAAAACATGGTTTAAAACTAACATATATTCATAGAGCTTTAAAATTTGTACAAAGTCTTTGGTTAAAAAAATATATTGATTTAAATACAGAATTACGTCAAAATTCTAACAATGAATTTGAAAAAATCTTTTACAAACTATTAAATATTGCTATATTTGGTAAAACAATGGAAAATGTTCGAAAACATAAAATAGTAAAATTAGCTAGTATGTGGGGTGGTAGATATGGAGCAAAAACATAAATATCCAAACCAAATTTTCACAGTTGTACTATTATTGATGAGGATGTAGGCCTTATTGAAATGAATAAAAAATATGTTTATTTTAATAAACCTATATATGTTGGGTTTTCAATTTTAGATCTTTCAAAAACTTATATTTATGAATTCATTATGAATTTATTAAAACAATTTTTAATAATAAAGCAAAATTATTATATACCGATACTGATAGTTTAATATTTAATTTTTATGATATAGATATTTATAAAATAATGCTAGCAAATCTTAATAAATTTGATACATCAGATTATAAAGAAAATAACATTTATAAAATTCCTCAAGTAAATAAAAAAGTAATAGGTTTAATGAAAGATAAAATAATGGGAAAATTATGTCAGAATTTATTGGTTTGCGTGTAAAAATGTATACATATAAAGTTTTGGAAAACTCGTATACTGAACAAAATGTAAATAAAAAAGCGAAAGGAATTACACATAGTACATTAAAATCCATACAATTTAGTGATTATTATAATTGTTTATTTAACAATACTTTGTTAACTAAATATCAGTATACGTTTTTATCCAAGAAACATGAAATATATACAGTTAAACAAAAAAAATAGCACTTAGTCCAAATGATGATAAACGTATTGTAAATTTTATATATACTGATACATTGCCATGGGGATATAAACATAACAATTTGTAATAAAATATTTTTTATTTATATAAAAATTGTATATAATGTAATGTATATATAAAATATATGTAATATATGTAATATTGTAATTGTAATTATTTTTACATGTAATAAATTTAGTTTTACACCCTTATATAAAAATTGTATATATTCAAAATATATGTAATCTTGTAATATTGTAATAATTTTTACATGTAATAAATTTAGTTTTTATACAGTATTACTCTATGATTTACACCTCGTCGTAAATTTGATTGTACATTGCAGTCTGGACATACCTCCCTTGGGAATACCAACCCTATACTTCCGTGACAGTAATTACATTGAAAGCAGTCTCCTTCTATAACTCAATAAAATATATAAGATTTTTTTATATATAGAAATTGATATTACTTACAATTGGCTACTGTTGCATGCAACCGTATCGCTACCCAGTATGGATATGTATGTCTTCCTATATTTATGTAGCAAGGGGGACATGTCCAAATAACGCTAATACGCCTTGTATCCTGCATTTATTATGCAGACTGTGGTGTGCCTAGTTGGATTTTGAAACACACCACTTAAGTCAACTTGTTCATTTTTATCATTGTAAGTATCTGAACTATATCCAGTATCATCTTCCATATCAGGTTGAAATATGTGTCTATTTGAATTATTATTTGTAATAGCATTATGTATATTTAACATGTTGGCATTCACTAAATGAATGTCGTCACCAACACCGTCTGCATTATCAACATTATTATTTTCTTGTTCATTTTCACTATCACTTTTATCACTTTCACTATCAATATTACTATCATCACTACTTATAATTATAACATTATTTTCTTCATGTTCGTTTTCACTATTATCATCATCGTCATCTACTATAATTACATTATTTTCATTAGCCATTATGAAATAATATAAGTAATATTTTTTCTGCTTTGTATATATATAAAACAAACAGTGGTAGGAGAAAGAGATAAAAAACAAATATAATATACGCCTTTTTGATTAAAAATATTATCATTGAACGGATGTGATACCTTTATCACAAACTTTTTTTAATTAAAAATTATTATCAATCAAATGTGATATTTTTTATTACAGACTTCCTTTGACTTAAAAATTATCATTGAACGGATGCGATACCTTTATCACAGATTTCCTTTGATTAAAAATTATTATCAATAGGATGTGATACCTTTATCACAAACTTCCTTTGATTTAAAAATCATCATTGAACGGATGATAGCTTTATCACAGACTTCCTTTGATTTAAAAATTATCATTAAGCGAATCCAATACCTTTATCACAGACTTCCTTTGATTAAAAATTATTATCAATTGTATGTGATACGTTTATTACAGGTTTCCTTTAATTATAAAATAATTGTTGAACGGATGTGATATTTCTATTACAAACTTCCTTTAATTAAAAAATTATTATCAAAAAAATGTGATAACCCTATCACAGACTTCCTTTATTTTTAAAAAAGATTAGTAAACATAAACAATATTTTTATTACACCACATTAATTAAAAAATTATAAGGAAAATAAATAAAAGAAAATTTATTTTAAATATATATTTTTTTATTTTTAAAAATTATAAAATACTTTTTACAATGCAAATACATTTTTACATATTATAAAATATTTATTTTTAATTAAATATATTTTTATATATTTTTTTTAATTATTGAAATAAATCCAAAATTAATTTGTAACCATACAAGAGGTAACATTATTATTAAACCTAATATAATTAATAAAAAATACATTGAACATTTTTTTTCATTAGCATTATAATTAATATTATTGCTAGTTACAATAACATTATTTTTATTTTCCATTGGTAACGTGTGAAATGGTGGTGTTACGGTTGAAACATCCCTCACTGCTACTTCTTTTATTTCTTCTTTTTTTACCTTGATTTTTGGAATTTGATTGGTTTATACTACATGATGCTACGGGGTAAGCCACACCTCTTTTTTTGTTTTTTTAGCAAAAAAAATAATTTTAAATTAGTAATTGTTACTTGTTTATTTTTTGTTACAAAAATTTGTTGTAAAACAGCAAATGTTGAGGATTAAAAGTATGATTTATTAATTTAGTTTTATATATTATAATAAAATGTTATTTTGGATAATAAATTTTTTAATTGTTGAAAAATATGAACATTGTAACATTCTATATTAAATAATGATAAATCAAATTGTTCAGCTTTCACAAGTTTATTTGTAAATTCATTAAAAGCATAATAAACATAATTTTTTAAAAAAAATAAATTAAACCATCAGTATAACGAAAAACTCCGTCAATATTACTAGGAATTCCAGGAAATTTTTTATAAATATAAAATTTTTCTGCAATACTGAACTCACATTCATTTACTAATGTACAATATGATAAATCCTTATAAAAAATATATGTGTACCCCTTATATGTATTAATTATACCTGAAATGTTATTATTATTAAAAAAATTAATAATACTATCTAATTTTAAAGACGGGAATTTAATGTTATATATTTTATCTGCCACAATTATTATGTTTTCATTAGGTCTTTAATAAACAGCTGATATTTCATTAAATTTATTTGAAAATAACGGAAATGGGAACAATTTCTCTAAAGACGTAGCTGTGTAATTAAAATTATTGTTATTATTCAAATTTTTTTGCCACATCCATTTTTTATGTATTATATACAAGTTATCATTTATTATTATAAATGTTTATAATTGTTTTTTTATGTTACAAATATTTGGAAGACTTTCACTTTCATTTTCATTTGTGTTTGCAGCTGTTGTTTTTGATGTTGTTACTGTTGTTAATGATGATGTTTTTGTTGTTGTTGTATCAGGTGGTTTTGGAGCACCGTATAGTTTTTGTATTGCTTAAAACGTCATCAGCTGGTAAATTAAGTTTAGAATTTTTAAACAATTTTGAAATATAGTATGGATACATTACTGCATTATGATTATATGAATGTTGTATTCCCAATGCATGTCCAATTTTATGTAGAGCTACTTCAAAAAAACTTGTAAAATTAATAGATTTTGGTTGGTTAAGCTCATATTCTCAATCTTCATCTAAATCAAAAT
This sequence comes from Harpalus rubripes, assembly GCA_963082715.1. NCBI lineage: Eukaryota > Metazoa > Arthropoda > Insecta > Coleoptera > Carabidae > Harpalus > Harpalus rubripes. The sequence goes on from OY720463.1 coordinate 13,524,745, forward strand.
GAATTTCTACTGGTATTTCATTCATCATAGGTAAATCTGCATGAGCTAACACGCCTTTATTACCATCAAAATAATCATTACAATAATAAAAAGATGTTGATTTAAAATGTTTATATCTACCAAGTACATATGTGTCAAGGTTTTTTCACAGGAAACAAACGAACAATCTAGTGACTTAAAATCTTCAACTAACTCTAGTAACAAAAATGACTTTTTATTGTTAAATTGCCAGGCATTGACGTTTGACAAAATAGATTTTATAACACATGACTATATAAGCAGTAACAATGAACTAAAAATCTTATGTCTTACTGAGGCATGGGGTAATCCATTCTTGTTAAATTCTTTTTACTTCAAAAATTTTAAAAATAATGTTAATTATTGTCGCTCAGTGTATAAAGGAGGAGGTGTTGGAATCTGGTGTCGCCAGAATTTAGATGTCAAACCTCTTAATTTTAGCAATCATTGCATCGAAAAACACTTTGAAATATGTGGCATTATCTGGAAATCACATTCTGACACAACCACAGTTATTTTAACATGCTATAGATTACCATGTGGTGACATTAATACATTTTGTGATAAAATCTCAATTGTTCTGGTTTAAATTTTTAAACCTTCAGTTAATATTGTTCTATTAAGAGACTTTAATATAGACCCCTTTAGAGATACTCGGGAATATGAGAAGTTAACTAATGTATTACTGACTTATAGGTTAACAAATATTGTTGAAACTCCTACAAGAGGAAACAGAATCCTGGACCATATTTATACAAACTTAACCTCAACTATTATATCTGTGCAACCCACTCCAATATCGGATCACAGAAGCGTTCTTTTTACCAGCAAAATTACTGTATATAAATCTTTCCAAAGTACTCAGAAGGTTGGGCGGAGGTTCAGTGATAATAATATTGGTAAGTTTTATGAAGCCTTATCACATGTTAGTTGGGCAAATATTTATAACGAAAATGATCTTAACAAGGCCTTTAATTCCTTTTATGACGTTTTTCTAGGCTATTTTGATTTATATTTTCCAATTGAAAAATTTAAAAATAATTCAAATAAAGATTGGGTCAATAAAGAAATCATATTATCCAGTCATAAACTAAAATTTTTGTACTATCTTAAACTAAGATTCACGGAACTTGAACCACTTTATAAAAGTATGAAAAAACGTCACTCAACCTTAGTTTCTAACACAAAAAGATCTTTTTATCAAAACAAAATCTGCAACTCTGATAATCCATCCAAAAGTGCATGGGCGATAATTAATAAATTAAGTAATAAAGATACTGAAAAAAGTAATATAAGCTAATGCATAATGATACTATTACAGACGATCCGCATATAGTAGCAAACAGCTTCAATAATCTTTTCAGAGATGCCCAATTGAATTTACTGAAACTGATACCTACAAATAATCCAACTGCACCACCGTCTCAAGGCCAAAATATAGAAAAATTTTTCCTTTTCCCTTTTTGTGAAAGGGAAATCGAGGAACTAATAAAAAATAAAACTAAAAATAAAAAATCATCTGGGCATGACTCGATACCTAGCTTTTTAATAAAAATAGTATGTCCCTTCATATGTAAACCCTTAACTTATTTGATTAATCTTTCTTTCAAAACGGGACTTTTCCCAGAGAAACTGAAAATAAATAAAATTGTTCCTATTCACAAAAAGGGAAACAGAAACGATTTGAATAACTACAGACCTGTAAGTTTAACATCTGTGTTCTCTAAACTTTTTGAATATTGCTATCTGCAAAGATTGGATTTGTTCATAAAAAAAAACTAACATTTTAGATAAAAATCAATTCGGCTTTCAAGCTAATTCATCTACACTAGATGCAATTCAACATTTTTATGAAAAATTGGTTCAAACTTTAGAGAACGGTGAGTGCCCAGTCGGGGTATTTTGCGACTTAAGTAAGGCCTTCGACTGCGTAAATCATGATCGTCTCTTGGGTAAACTCGAATGTATGGGAATACGAGGAGCACCCTTGGAGTGGCTTCGAAGCTTCTTACAAAATAGACTGCAGTATGTATCACTTGATTACACTTGCAAGAATGCAAATGAACTAAAACTAGTCCCATCAAATTATGTTACCAATAATGTGGGTTTACCACAAGGAACGGTTTTAGCCCCTATTCTTTTTATCTTTTATACAAATGATATTAATATATCACTTCAAGACCATTCTGCAATATCACTTTACGCTGATGATACGTCAGTTGTTGTCTCAGATAAAGATAGTGAGAAACTTCAACAAAAATGTAATAATTGTGTACTTAGTATCGCGAACTGGTGCAATGATAACTATCTATTTCTTAATAAGACTAAAACTACGTTTGTCCAATTTCACAATTACCAAAAGAGAAATATTCCCGATCTGAATATTTCTGTTTATGATTATCAGTTAGATAGATCCCAAAAAACTAAAATTTTGGGTTTGACAGTAGATGAAAATTTTAATTGGAAATCGCAATGTAAGGATATCATTGCTTCACTTAATAGTACTTGTTACCAAATTAGACATTTAAAATGTTTCTTAACTGAACAACAATTACTAAAGTATTATTACGCTATAGTTGAATCCAAATTGCGATACGGTGTATTATTTTGGGGAACATCTGGAGAGGCTCATGAAGTGTTCTTAGCTCAAAAGAGAATAGTAAGATGTATAGCTGGTGCTAGTAGAACTCAGAGTTGCAGAAATTTGTTTAAGAATTTTGATATTCTTCCCCTGACTTGCATTCTAATACTAGAATTATGCTGTTTCGTTTATAAAAACAAATCAAAATTCGCTACACAAAGTGACTTTCATTCGAAAAATACAAGAACTAAAGACAATCTTCGAGTACTCTTTAGTAAAACTAAAATAGGGCAAATGGCCCCTCATTCTCTTGGGTTGCACATTTATAATTTATTACCACAAGAAATTAAATGTGTGAACTGCCTCAACCACCTTCAAAATAATTTAAAACGTTTTCTTGTTTTAAATTGCTTTTACAATTTAAACGAATTTTATAATCTGTGTAAATAATTTTCTGTTTTTCTGACTTATTTTATACATTGTACTCCCAGTGTCTCGAAATAAAAAGTGATTATTATTATTATTATTATTATTATTATTATTATTATTATTATTATTATTATTATTAAGTGATATTTATTATTAATGATATTTGGATTAATAATACTTTCAATAAATACTAGATTAGTTTCTTTCGCCCAAACTCAAACGCTTTTTTAATTATTTTTTTAATATTAGTATTATCATAATTATTTAATTTATAAATATACCTCATTTCCTACAACATAGTTTAAATCTGATACACCACATCTACGTGATTGTATTAAATTTATAGTTTTTAAGTTAAGCGTTTCATCAGTAGTTAAATTAAATTTTTGTTGATATAATTTTTAGGCATTTATCACATTTATATTTGTTTCACTAATTGATTCCAAATTTGAATCATTAGTAAAATTTAAATAACCATATGTATTTAAATAACTTACAACATCTATTAAATTTAATGCTTTTAGTTTGTAAATTAATAACAATAATAAAAAAAATAGTAATTTAGCGTTCATCATTACTTTGCAAATATTTGTTTTAAACTAACAAAAATTATAAACTTACTTTAATATTAACTGATTCATTTAAGGGGGTGTATTCAACAACTTTATCATGCAAAATTAAACAATACGCCGTTGTCATTGGACGGAAATTTTCAGATGCTTCGAATTCTAATCGTATATCAACTGTTGCTGATTTAAGCTTTTCATTTTGTTTTGAACAGTCTATTACAATAAAAGGAGCAATTTTTTTAAAGTCATTCCAACTTATAAGTGGATTACTTATTTTATTATAATAAGACCTTTGAAAATGCATATACATTTCATAAAGTATTGTATATTGATTTTTTTTAAAATTAATATTTAAATTACTTTCATAAAGATAATATTCTGAATTTAAATAAAATTTTACATCAGTTATATTACAGTGACTATTTCACTCATAAATATATAAACCAATCCAAATTCAGGATTCTACCTAGTTACCAAATTTCATTTCGACAAAACAGCGCCAAAAAAGTTTTTCCCACCCTTTAAGCCAATAAGATGTCGTATTTTTACAAGTAAGTGAGTTTTTATAAGCGAAAATTTTTTGACGTTTTAGAAACATATTGTTTACATACCTGTCAAAGTCTGTATATTTTCAGTGTTGTCAGTATTTATTAAAAACGAGTCGATTTGGACATGAATCTATTTAAAACGTTGAAATAGGAAACTGAACCTAATACCTCTAAACACAATAAATATTTACAAGATTTTTGTCAAGAAAAAAATTATATAAATAATTACCTGATTTTTATTTTGGAAATAGTCATCCGAATACCATTCGTGGTTAAATTTTAACCTGGAAAAATTTTCCGATTGCTTTACTCGAGCCTGTTGCCAATTTATTTCGTGACATTGATCAAAAATTACTCGTTTGACAACTCGTAATTTTTTTGTCAATGTCACTCAATAAATTGCTAGGCAACCGGCTCTCGTAACAATCTGAAAATTTTTCCGGCAAAAATTTACCACTTATGATATTATATATGATTAAATTTACTAGAATCAGCATTTATATTATTTTTAACATTTGTTTGAAATGTTAAAATTACATATCTAGGTGTTTCTAACTGAGTAGATGATTTTATGGACCAAATTTCTTTCGTTGCAATTGGTAGAGATGGATATTCATACAAAGACCAACTTCTAAAGGGAATTAATAAAGGTAATTTATTACTAATAATGTTTAAAAGTTGCAATTTTTCTATATCATGTGGATAAATGTGTTTTACACGCCACTGAATTTTGTTTATTTTAATGTTCAATTCTGTTTCCCCAATATATACATTTTTATCATTTTTAGAACGAATTAAAATAAGTTCTTGTCTTGCGTTTGAAATTATTTCTTGAAAATCTTCTGCAAATCCTAGTAACAATTTTAATGGTAATGAAACTAAAAATTCTCCATTAGTATTTATAATATTTTCATGATTCCATCCAGCCGTTTGATATATATATTTTTCATTTGAATTTATAGAAACATAACCCTTTATTGTACTTGTAATACCAACATTTTTAACTTTATCTACTTCAACTCCAAATAATTCATATCGTATTTCAACAAAAAGAAATGCAAATCCATCATTTGCTAATGTGACATTTTTATTTTCTAAAGGTGAATTATCACTTTTAAGAAAATTACCTTCAATAATAATATAGCTTTTGAAAGGTGTTGTATAAATATCTTGATAATTAGAAGGAATTCTTATTTCATCATTATTTTTATATCTTGTAGAGGCGTAAGGACCATGTGTATGCCATTCTTCACTAGTATTAAAAGATATATTTTTTCGAATATCAAAAATGTTAGCACTCATTTTTTTATTTTAAAACCTTGAGATAAAAGAAAGTGAATATTAAGTTTTTATTAATATTTAGAAGTTTATGTATTTGCGCAGGCCGTGATGACTTTATTAGATTAAAGTCAATACCCATTTTAATATTTTATAAATGAAGTCTAACTGTTATTATTTCCTCTCGAAAATTAACTAAATCATCGTCTTGATCAGTAATACCTAATGTAATGTTGTTTATTGTTCGCACGTTCACAGGTAAATAAATAACATTACTAGGTGTTTCAACTATTTTATAGCCTGGTGGTACTGATGGGTAAAACTCATGTAAAGTATGAGTTTTTTTATTATTTTTGTATGAACCTGTTACGATTTTAGAATCAATTAATATAGTATTTACTTTTGTTATATTTACATTATTTTCAGCAATATGAATTACATGAGGTTCCAATACACGACTCGAAAACCCTAGTAATTTACCAAAGGTACCTTTTTTGTAAAATTACTAGCTATTTCACATTTTAATGTATTAGGATTTGCATTTAACCTTAAAAAAAATTAAATTGCAAAATTCTTTTTTAACAATTCCATTAGAATCATAAGCTTCTAAAGCCCTTGAATCATTAAGAACATAACGTAAATAATCATTAATATCGTTTAGTTCATAAGAACCAACAGGTATGGTAAGAATTTTATTATCATAATAAAATTTATTATTTGTTTCAACTTTATTTGGAATTGAATTATAAATATGAAAATTAATTAAGCCAAGTACGTAATCACTGCTGCTATCTAATTTAATTGCAGGTGAAAAATCGCATGTAAGTTCTTGCGATTTTCCTGTAAGTGTAACGATGAGCGACATTAGAATTATACTGTTATAAAGCAATAAGTGTTTTAACTATTTATATAAAAACTTTAAGCACAAATGTCCACATTTAAAAGAATTATAATTTTGATCTTTTTTACAATTATATTTAATATTAGTATTAGAACCAAAATATTTAATTCAAGAGGTGGGGGTAATTTACCAAAATTGTCATAGTAAATTATAGAATTTTTATATTTTTTATAAGCTACCCAATGTGTGCCAGGTCCTTCTTTATTATCCAAATTAATAATAGCACATTTAATTTTGAATGTTTTTTTTGGTAAATCATTACGCATAAATATTCCTCGAAAATGTGGTATTTTTTTTTTGAAAATTTAATTAAATCATAGTTATTTAGTGGTCTATTCGGTAATTGTTTTAACGTTTTTTTTTATTTTTTTTTTATTTTTTACTACTTCCATCACCTTTTTTATAAGGATTTAAATATAATTCTTTTCCTTTACTGAGAACTTTTTTTACACCATAATTTGCAGCACCTGAAGCGGCTCCTGCTATTAATGCTTTACCTATAAGTGGTAACACTGCTGGTAAAAATGGTAAAAAACCTCCTGTTTTTAATTTGCGTTTATATTGTATTTGTGTATTTTTTTTTTACTTTTCCATTACCTTTTTTTCTTTGTATTTTTCCCATACCTATTTTTCTTTTTGATTTCATAGCATTTGTTACAAACCAAGCTGCAGATTTTTCTCCTACAGATGCGACCTTTGTTAATATGTACAATCTGCCTACATAGTCAATAAGTACATGTTTTGTCTATTTAAATTGGCGTGGGGGGATTATTACCCAATGGTAACTTCCCCATTGGAAGGCTTCTCAGGGGAATCTGTGTGGGATGTTCAGTGGTTTGTGCCGTTTGTTCATGGCTGTTGTCTAGAAGGTTTAGAGCTGTGTGATTTGGGTGATTTTCTAATCTGCGTAGATATTTTTCACTGGCAATTTTTGCTTCTTCTCTCACTGTTCTAATGTTCATGTCGTCATGTAGGGCTTTATTTTGTATGTACCATGGTGAGTTTGTTATGAGTCTTAGGGTTTTTGACTGGAATCTTTGTAGGATTTCAATATTTGAGTCACTAGCTGTTCCCCATAACTGAACTCCATACGTCCAAATAGGTTTTAGTATCGTTTTGTATATTAGGAGTTTATTATCCAGTGATAATTTAGATTTGGGCCCTATTAGCCAGTAATACTGTTTTAATTTGAGGTCTAGTTGTTGTCGTTTGGTTTTTATGTGTTTTTTCCATGTACCGCGTCTGTCGAGATGCATTCCGAGGTACTTGGCGTCGTCTGCTTGTGGTATTGGGTTGCTGTTAAGGGTGACTTGTGGGCATGTCCCTCGTTTCATGGTAAATGTAACATGAACGGATTTGTTTTCGTTTGCTTTAATTCTCCATTTGTTGAGCCATTTTTCAATGCTGTTTAAGTTTTCTTGCAGTTTTTGTGATGCTGTTCCGGAATCTTCATCAGTGGCAAGAATAGCAGTGTCGTCGGCAAATGTTACAGTTTCTGTGTGAAGAGATGTTGGTAGGTCGTTGGTGTAAAGGGTATATAGGACAGGACCGAGTACACTACCCTGTGGTACCCCTGATTTTATTGGATGGAGAGATGTAGTTTCATTTTTAAATTTTACTTGAAAATATCTGTCAGTGAGGTATGAATGCAGCAATTGATAGATGTTGTTTGGCAGGTTTAATTTTAGTTTATATAACAAGCCTGAGTGCCAAACTTTATCAAAGGCTTGCGATATATCTATGAAGGCAGCGGAGCAGTAATGTTTTGCTTCTAGCGCTTCGTTTATTTTATTAATGACTTTATGTATTTGTTCTGTTGTTGTATGTTTCTTTCTAAAGCCGAATTGATGATCGGGAATTAGATTTCTCTGTATTAGTATTGGGTTTAATCTCTGGAGTATTAATTTTTCTAGTACCTTTGATAAAATAGGTAATAGGCTAATTGGTCTATAAGATGATGCTTCGTTGCATGGTTTTCCAGGTTTTATGATGGGTATTATTTGTGCAACTTTCCATTGTGTTGGGAAATGAGTTAGTCTGATTATTGCGTTAAATATGAAAGTTATGAGTTTTATTGTCTTGTATAGGAGTTCCTTTAATATTTTTCCTGTGATTAAAAATTAATAATTATATTAATAAATTATTAATAAATCGTAGCCCGGTGCTTTGTTTGGATGTATTTCGCGTTGAATTGTGGTTTGTATTTCGCCTACGCATATGTTCTTAATGGGGGGTAATAGTTGGTTAGGTGATTGTAGGTATTCATGTATTTCTTGTTCTTCGTCAGCTACAACCTGTCTTGGGAAGGGTGAATAGACTTCTTCTAGGTGTGCTGCAAATACTTCAGCCTTTTCTTTATCACTTTTAGCCCATGTGTTGTCATGTTTTCTGATTGGTGGAGTAACTCGAGTATTACCTCGTTTTACTGACTTGGTTACTTTCCATAAGGAATATTCTGTTAATTGGGTTGGTGAGAGTTTTGACAGATATTCTTGTCTATTACTGTCATTCCATTCAGAGATCGTTTTCTTTAATTCTCTAGATGCTTGATTTAATCTAGTTTTATCTAGAGGTGATCGCGTTTGGTGCCATATTCGCCTGAGTCTACGTTTTTCTCTTATTTTTTGTTTTATGGTGTCAGGGTAATTGGGTGTAGTTATATTTCTTTTTGGGTTTGTTGGGGTTGAATTCCAGGCTGCTGTTTGTATTGTTTGAGTGAGGTGTTCTATTGCTTGATCTATTTCTGTGGGAGTTTTAAGTGGTAGTTTTAAGTTCGTCTTTTCTTCCATTATTTCTCGGAATGATTCCCAATCAGTGTTTCTATTACATAGGACTGGTTCTGTTGGTGTTGGGATCGCTCTTGTGCTGAGGTTTATAATTACTGGTGTGTGGTCTGACGAGAGATCTAAGCATGTTTCGGCATGTATGTAGCATGGGGCAATGTTTTTTGTAATACAAAAATCTAGTAGGTCAGGGATTTTATTAGTGTCTGTAGGCCAGTATGTCGGTTTACCTGTGGAGGCGTAGCCAAGATTGTTGTTATTTATTGCTTTTAGGAGTTCTCGGCCTCGTGTCGTGATGAGTCTCGAGCCCCAGGTTGTGTGTTTTGCATTGTAGTCTCCTCCTGAAATATATCGATTGCCAAGTGTGTCGAAGAATTCTTTGAAGTGTTCTTGACTGATATTGTGTCGTGGCGGACAGTAGACTGCAGCCAAGGTAAGGGGTCCCGTCCAATCTTCAACTACTATGCTGGTACCTTGGAGGTGATTCATGCGATATTCGGGCAGCTCATAATGCTTAATTGAGTTTTTAATTAGGATAGCAGTTCCTCCGTGTGCAGTTCCGTCAGGATGTCTTGACTGGTACATTGTGAAGGATGGAATTCTAAAATATGATTGTCTGGTGAAGTGTGTTTCTGGTACGAGTAAGATGTCGATTTGGTGTATGTTAATGAATGTTTTTATCTCTTGACAATGTTTAGCCAAGCCATTGGCGTTCCATAGAGCTATTTTTAGGTTTTGGGTGGTCATTTAAGTTTACTGATAAGGGCGGTGAGTAGGTTTAGTAGAGTGTCCATTTTGCTCATCATAGTTATTATTAATTGTTCTGTTTTGTTGTTTTCTTTTGACAGTGTAGGCTGAGATGCCTTGATGCTTGTTGCTTGGGCAAACGTATATTCGGGGATGATAGTAGGTTGTGTTGTATTGTGTTGTGTTACTTGTTCCTGGGATTGATTTGGCGGAATGTGTCGTTCTCTTGGTGGTGGAAATTTTCTTTTTAGAATTTCTTTATTGACCGTACAGCCTTTGTAGTTAGCCGGGTGACTTCCTTCGCAGTTTGCACATGTAGCAGGTGTAGATTTATCTTTCGTGCATTCTTTTGAAAAGTGATTTTTTCCACATTTTATGCAACGTGGTTGTCGTGCGCAATACGCTTTTGTGTGTCCAAAGGATTGGCACCTCGCGCACTGGGGTAGATCTCGTTGTGGATTTGGAGGCTTTATTTTTACTTTTGTGTATTGTAAGGAGCTTATTTCGTATATATCTTTGTTGTTTGTATCCTGAACTAATTCCAAAAAGAATAAAGGCAGGGGTTTTCTAGTAATTTTTTGTTTGATATTGTAGATGTTCGCTACTTTGTGTCCTGTGTTTTCGACTTCGGTTTTGAGTTCGTCCAGATCTGTAGTGTGGTGTAGATTTCTGATCACTACTCGGTAGGTTCTGTTTTCTTTAAGCTGGTATGTGTGGTACATAATTTGACTGTCTTGGAAAACTTTAACGATTTTTCTGTAACATTCAACGTTATGTACTTGAAGCTTGATTTGGCTATTATTGATTGTTTTGATGAAGTAATTGTCTTGTATTGTGTTCTTAATTGTAGTTATGAGAGGTTTGATATCCGTGATACCCGGTATGAATATTGGTGGTGGTTTGTGTTCTTTATTTTCTTTATTTGCGGTGGAGTTCTGTATGACTTTATCGTCTGCAAGTTGTGAGAGAGGTTCGAATCGGTTTTCTGTAGATACAGTGTCTGTCTTTGTGCGAACATTTCTATCGTCTTGTGTTTCTTCTATTGGTCTTTTTGTTTTCCTTGGGTTGACTTGCTGCCAACTAGGAGGAGGCATGTTCTACACTTGGGCCTTAGGCCCAGGTGCAAGAACAAGATTTTTAACTTACTATAATGCTGATGTAAGTGATTACGAGTTATTACACTATGGTAGTTAGTTATAATTATCACTAATTAATTAAATAATTAATGAGTTATAGAGTTGTATCACTGCCTAGGAGCTATCCGTAGACACGTCCGCTCGCCACAATGGTTGAACGGAGACTTATCAACCCACAACTGTAAATGAAATATATATAAGGAATAATATTACTTATATATAATTTGTAAAAAGTATGTAGTAATAGTAAGATACATTTCACACGTCATAAAAAAAGTTTTAAAGTTGAAAATGTTTTATAATAGTCAAAAAAAATATTAAAAAGCACGGTGATTTATTACCAAATACTATAAGATGTATTATTTGTGGTCCTTCTAATTGTGGAAAAATAAATATTGTTTTAAGTTTATTATCACATTTAAATGGCTTAAAATTTGAAAATGTTTATATTTACTCCAAATCATTACATCAACCGAAGTATAAATTTTTAGAAGAATGTATATCACGTGTTAAAGGTATGCGATATTTTCCTTACACTGATAATACTAAAATAATGAAAGCTCAAGATGCGAAACAAAATTCTGTATTTATTTTTGATGATGCGTGTGATAAACAAAACTGTATTAGAGAATATTTTAGTATGGAACGTCATAATTCTTTTGATGGTTTTTATTTATGTCAAACATATTCATGTATTCCAAAACAATTAATTAGAGATAATGTAAATTTAATCATATTATTTAAGCAAGATGAAAAAAATTTGCGACATATATATATAATGAACATGTAAATACTGATATGAAATTTGACAAGTTTAAAGAATTTTGTTCAAAATGTTGGAATAAAAAGTTTGAATTTGCTCTAATTGATAAAGATAGTAACATGTTAAATGGAAGATATAGAGAAGGATTTCATAACTATGTAAATATAGTTTAAAAATAATTACATAATTACAGTTAACCGTTTTATTATATAAAGAATGTAAATTATATTATATAATTAGTTTTTAATTTGCTTTACTAACAGATAGTCAAGTAAAAAAGTAGTAATAAAAGAAACAGACATCTAAACAGACAAACAAACAGACAAACAAACAGACAAACAGACAGACTGACAGACAGACACATAAATATACACAAAATGAACGAAAATAAAAAACTAATTGAACGTATAATAAGTGTTAGTTACTCCATTCGAAATAAATATAAAAATCTTAAAAGTGGAGAAGCTGAAACAAAACATGAAATTGAAAAAACATTTAAACCTATAAACATAACCATTAAAAAAATTCGTAAAATTAAAAAATATTAATGTTAATTTAAACAAAAATAAAAGTCAAAGTATATTAAAAACAAATGATTTTATAAATAAACCTTCAACTTCAAAAACAAACAACGATAATAATATTTTTTTTTAAATTGATGATAATGAAGAATCTGATGAAGATTTTAATAATGCTGCTACTGCCAATGATAATAATGATGATAATGATAATGATGATAATTCTGATGATTATATTATTATGTCATCATTATGACCCCGCTCGTCCCCATTATCATTAAAATCATTATCAACAAAAAAAAAACTTTAGACGTAGACGTATTACAAGAAAATAAAGATGAAAATATTACGTCTAAATACATAATATTTTTAAATACAGCAAATAAACGTAATAAAGATAGCACATATGGTGTGCATATAAATAAAAAATAATAATTAGTAATAGGTAAAACAAATATAAATTTTGATAAAAGTAATATATTTGTTCAAGATACATGGTGTAATAGTACAGTAGGTTTATATGAACTTTTATTTAAAAAAAATCCTAAAAATTATGATTCAAATGATTTTAAACATTATATTGACATTTTATAAAAACAAATGCTCATAGAAAAGGAAATAATGAATTTGGTCGAATAAAAGGATCTTCAAGTAGTAAATACATGGATATTATTAAACCTGCGCTTTAAAAAGCATCAATAAGTAAAAGAAAACTAAAAAGAAGTTTAATAGGCAAAGGATTTAAAATTCCTAAATATATGAATGTTACTAATAAACAATTTGATTATGTACATTGGGATGATCCAAATGAACTTGTTGATAGATTAAAATTATTAATTGCTTCAAAAGATGCCGGTCATACAAATCATGATAATGAAATGCTATCAATATTGGAAGCTCATATTATTATTCAGTTTATATAAAAACATATCTTTATTCTTATTTAATTAGTATATTTTAGAACATTTAAAGATAATGAGTAAACTACGAGTAATAAATGAGTTACACAAAACTGTACGTAAAAATTTTCCAAGAAGAAAGGTTATAACAAAAGGAATTGATGATTTGTGGCAATGTGATCATGTAGATATGATAAAATATAAAAAGGAAAACAATAATTTTAAATATTTGTTAACAGTTATTGACGAGTTTTCCGAATACCCATGGGCCGTGCCTCTTAAAACAAAATCTTTTGAAGATATAACAAATGCTATAAAAAGTATTTTTTATCAAAATCGTATACCAAACAATTTGCAATCTAATAATGGGAAAGAATTTAATAATTTAAAATTTAAACATTTAATGAATAAATATAATATTGTAACGGAACATCCTTGGTCACCGCATCAATTTTATGTAACGGAACATCCTTGGTCATTATAACTAATTTTATGTAACGCGACATACTTATACTTTTCACCTTGACCATGGCTTCGTCTAATAGAAGGTTGTACTTACCCTACGTTGTGTTTATTTTTAATAAGTAACCCTTTACCTGGTTCGTAATATAGAGTAGCTGTTAAAAGTGGAGGAATCGGGATAGGTATTTGACGTAATTAAAGAATAATGTTCTCTCCAAAAAGCAGACAGAATTTGTCTATCTTTGTGCATTTATTGAGAATTAACCATGAAAGCAAATAGTAAATAATATGAGAAATATGGACGGGTGTAAGGGTTTGAACACGACACCCTGCTATGGAAAGGTCCGCTCTCTGGCATTCGCCTGACGTGCGAGGGAAACCACAGCAAAAACCTCGTACAGAGAGACATCGAGACACAATTTAAACAAATAGTTTATAACAAATTAAACATAGTAACACATAACGGTTGTCCCAACAATTTAATATTAACAACATTGAAATAATACTTTAATTCGACCTGTATATTGCTAGTTAATTATAAACGTAATTGTGTAAGTGAAGGTGAGTGTGTAAGTTTGGTAAGTTCGGAGTTTCATCCGAACTGCCATGACGCTCGGCGTCGCCGCCGGCCTGCTTTTGTATGGAAAGCGTGGAGTTAGCAACACAATCCTGGTTCGCCGCTGGACCGGCCTCACCATTTGTCCAGGCCGCCCGGCATAGCCGACGCGTCTTACAGTATGCGACTGTGTCGCCATATTGTCTATCCCGACGAGTACCTGTGTCGTACCCGTCGGTGTGTAAATTGTTAAGTGATACCCAAGTGAACGTGGACATGCCAGCGTTCGGTGCTGATACGGCACATATCTTGAGCTTGGGTAGCTGCAAGCAGCGAGATCCGCAAAATTACGTTTGTTTGGCAACCAATACTAGGTTATGTAAATATAAATTCATTATATTATTGTGACAACAATAAATCATAATATGTATTAGTGTGGTTACCGTGCTATGCCCAACACAAAACAATACTGTTGGTATTCTCTATAGCGATGTACCCTCGGCGATAGCCGGTGACTCTGTACAGAAAGATAAATAGTTTATAACTTGTCGAAGATAAGTTCGTGGTAAGAGAAGGGGGCCAAATCGGGTGAATAGGGGATCAAGTGGGTAGGACTCCAAACGTGCCTGACATAGCCATAGCAGCTGAGTGGAGGACAAGTATGGAGGTTCCCCAAACGTGCCTGACATAGCCATAGCAGCTGAGTGGGGGAAAAGTATGGAGGTTCCCCAAACGTGCCTGACATAGTCATAGCAGCTGAGTGGGGGGAAAGTATGGAGGTTCCCCAAACGTGCCTGACATAGCCATAGCAGCTGAGTGGAGGGAAAGTATGGAGGTTCGCCAAACGTGCCTGACAGCCATAGCAGCTGAGTGGGGGGAAAGTAGGACTCCAAACGTGCCTGACATAGCCATAGCAGCTGAGTGGAGGGAAAGTATGGAGGTTCCCCAAACGTGCCTGACATAGCCATAGCAGCTGAATGGGGGGAAAGTAGGACTCCAAACGTGCCTGACATAGCCATAGCAGCTGAGTGGAGGGAAAGTATGGAGGTTCCCCAAACGTGCCTGACATAGCCATAGCAGCTGAGTGGGGGGAAAGTAGGACTCCAAACGTGCCTGACATAGCCATAGCAGCTGAGTGGAGGGAAAGTATGGAGGTTCCCCAAACGTGCCTGAAATAGCCATAGCAGCTGAGTGGGGGGAAAGTAGGACTCCAAACGTGCCTGACATAGCCATAGCAGCTGAGTGGAGGGAAAGTATGAAGGTTCCCCAAACGTGCCTAACATAGCCATAGCAGCTGAGTGGGGGGAAAGTAGGACTCCAAACGTGCCTGACATAGCCATAGCAGCTGAGTGGAGGGAAAGTATGAAGGTTCCCCAAACGTGCCTGACATAGCCATAGCAGCTGAGTGGGGGGGAAAGTAGGACTCCAAACGTGCCTGACATAGCCATAGCAGCTGAGTGGGGGGAAAGTATGGAGGTTCCCCAAACGTGCCTGACATAGCCATAGCAGCTGAGTGGGGGGAAAGTAGGACTCCAAACGTGCCTGACATAGCCATAGCAGCTGAGTGGGGGGAAAGTAGGACTCCAAACGTGCCTGACATAGCCATAGCAGCTGAGTGGAGGGAAAGTATGGAGGTTCCCCAAACGTGCCTGACATAGCCATAGCAGCTGAGTGGGGGGAAAGTAGGTAGGTATTGGAGAGCGGAGTCGAAGGTAGACCTGGAGAACTTACCTCGGACAAGCCAAGTTTAAGAGTTCGATGAGTTCTGAGCCTTGGGTTACCCAACATGTCAACCATGCCAGAGGTCCAAGGTCTGTGAGTCTGGCCGAAACCAGACTGCCGAATACAGCGTTTATCCCCGTATTTAAACCAAAATATCCCTCTTGTCCCTTCTGGATCTATGGTGTTTTCGGGGATATCTCCCGCCACCGTTTGTGGGTGGGTGGCTGGGTGGACCGTCGAAAGTTCTAGAACATTAGAAATTTTCCTTTGTTACTTAGCACATGTGGCCTGCAGATCTTCGACTTAGGCTGGTGACGTCATCTCATGGCCTGTATTGTTTCGTTTTAACTGCGGAGCCCTGTTCCATTGTCCTTGTGAACAACAAAAAAACACACGCACAGAAAAATACTTATGCAATGGCCATCGCAACTAAATAATAACTTCTTATTCTTTATACATGAACAGTCTAATTGTTTGTAAGTAACTAAATAAAAATAAATAAATAAATAACAATAATAATATACAGTGCGGTTTCAAACTCCCCCAGATATTTAATCGTCTTAGCCAGCAAACATGTGAGCTATTACATTTAATATCTCATGCGTAATTTGTACGTGTGTTAGATTATTATTGTTATTGTTTATAATTCTAAATTGTACGTATTAGTTTTCAAGACAACCGGTCATCATTCTGGCGATTTTTTTCATTCATTGTTTCGGTTTCCTTCGAAACATGTATCGTCATATAACCTTTTTCTTTGTTTCACGAATTCTGGAGTCGAATGTTGACATAACTAAATAGTGATGTGACGTACCTTTGATTTTCATCTTACATGAAAATATGTGTGTCCGGCAATTGTCTTTCTCCAAACAATTCGGGATTTAAAAACCGAGAAGATGATTGCACTTTGCACTTTCCAGCAAATGTTTCGATTGTTTTTGTTTTTTCTAAGTTAGGTGACTCGGTATTTGTTGTCCAGTTGATTGTCTCCAATATTAAAATTTCGGCAACCTTTATTCTATTGCTGGCCTTGATTTTGTAATCCGATATTATTCTATGGTATCAATAATTTTGTGGTTTTTATTTATGGGCTCCCCCTATCGTTTTGCGTATTTTTCCTCTAGATCATTTGATTGTGTTGGACATGTCGGGATGCGATTTTGAGTTTTTTTCCATTGTATACAACATTCTCTATTTTGATTACTTTACCATCATCATTATGATGTTGGATCCGATAGACTTCTTTCTTTGATTTCCTTGATGTGATTAAATCACACTATTATCCCCTATAACATCAGTCGTTCTAGCCCTATTTGTTCCATTTACCAATACCAAATATGCTGAAATAAATGTTTATTATATGTCGCGCACTGCACTGTACTACGCGGTACTTGTACTACTTCAAACTGTATAACATGCACTGAAATTTGGACTCTATGGATTTGTGATTTTAATATCTTCTGATTTGTCCATCACTGTTATAAATACCTTATTAAAAAGTGGTTTCTTACCCAACTTGAACCGGTGTAACTCTTCATTTATGATTCTCCCCCCAAACGATGGTTTACGAGCGAATGTCTGTGGTAACTTCTTGTTCCTTGGCTGTCCCAACATTCTCGTCCATAGTTTCAGTTAGTCCTGCTTCTATTGTTTTTCTTTTATTCATTCTTGATACCCGGTGGTACACTGTCTAGGCCAGCAATGAGTGCCCGTGAGGTGACGCCTGATAAACGCCCATAGGTGTCAATATATACTCATCACTGACATCTGGGTACAAACCAGATTGGCATACACAGGAATGGGTAGTATACCGTGATGATGTATTATTATATTATTTTTATTATTATTATTATTATTATTATTATTATTATTATTATAAATTTAATTATTATTATTATTATTATTATTATTATTATTATTATTATTATTATTATTATTATTATTATTATTATTATTATTATAATTATTATTATTCCTTCTTTCGGCGTCAACTTCACAAATATTTTTATGATTTGCAACCCCAAAGATTCCCGTGAACTATACACATGTAACATTTTTATTCTGCACATATTTCAAACAAATTATGTATGAACATTATTCTCATTAACACCAAATTTCCTCCCTCTCCCCCATATAACAGCTTTTAAGACTCTATATCCTGGTCACCGGCATCAATTTTATGTAACAGAACATCCTTGGTCACCGCACCAATTTTATGTAACGGAACATCCTTGGTCACCGCACCAATTTTATGTAACGGAACATCCTTGGTCATTATAACCAATTTTATGTAACGCGACATACTTATACTTTTCACCTTGACCATGGCTTCGTCTAATAGAAGGTTGTACTTACCCTACGTTGTGTTTATTTTTAATAAGTAACCCTTTACCTGGTTCGTAATATAGAGTAGCTGTTAAAAGTGGAGAAATCGGGATAGGTATTTGACGTAATTAAAGAATAATGTTCTCTCCAAAAAGCAGACAGAATTTGTCTATCTTTGTGCATTTATTGAGAATTAACCATGAAAGCAAATAGTAAATAATATGAGAAATATGGACGGGTGTAAGGGTTTGAACACGACACCCTGCTATGGAAAGGTCCGCTCTCTGGCATTCGCCTGACGTGCGAGGGAAACCACAGCAAAAACCTCGTACAGAGAGACATCGAGACACAATTTAAACAAATAGTTTATAACAAATTAAACATAGTAACACATAACGGTTGTCCCAACAATTTAATATTAACAACATTGAAATAATACTTTAATTCGACCTGTATATTGCTAGTCAATTATAAACGTAATTGTGTAAGTGAAGGTGAGTGTGTAAGTTTGGTAAGTTCGGAGTTTCATCCGAACTGCCATGACGCTCGGCGTCGCCGCCGGCCTGCTTTTGTATGGAAAGCGTGGAGTTAGCAACACAATCCTGGTTCGCCGCTGGACCGGCCTCACCATTTGTCCAGGCCGCCCGGCATAGCCGACGCGTCTTACAGTATGCGACTGTGTCGCCATATTGTCTATCCCGACGAGTACCTGTGTCGTACCCGTCGGTGTGTAAATTGTTAAGTGATACCCAAGTGAACGTGGACATGCCAGCGTTCGGTGCTGATACGGCACATATCTTGAGCTTGGGTAGCTGCAAGCAGCGAGACCCGCAAAATTACGTTTGTTTGGCAACCAATACTAGGTTATGTAAATATAAATTCATTATATTATTGTGACAACAATAAATCATAATATGTATTAGTGTGGTTACCGTGCTATGCCCAACACAAAACAATACTGTTGGTATTCTCTATAGCGATGTACCCTCGGCGATAGCCGGTGACTCTGTACAGAAAGATAAATAGTTTATAACTTGTCGAAGATAAGTTCGTGGTAAGAGAAGCGAGCCAAATCGGGTGAATGGGGGATCAGGTGGGTAGGACTCCAAACGTGCCTGACATAGCCATAGCAGCTGAGTGAAGGAAAAGTATGGAGGTTCCCCAAACGTGCCTGACATAGCCATAGCAGCTGAGTGGGGGGAAAGTATGGAGGTTCCCCAAACGTGCCTGACATAGCCATAGCAGCTGAGTGGGGGGAAATTAGGACTCCAAACGTGCCTGACATAGCTATAGCAGCTGAGTGGAGGGAAAGTATGGAGGTTCCCCAAACGTGCCTGACATAGCCATAGCAGCTGAGTGGGGGGAAAGTAGGACTCCAAACGTGCCTGACATAGCCATAGCAGCTGAGTGGAGGGAAAGTATGGAGGTTCCCCAAACGTGCCTGACATAGCCATAGCAGCTGAGTGGGGGGAAAGTAGGACTCCAAACGTGCCTGACATAGCCATAGCAGCTGAGTGGAGGGAAAGTATGAAGGTTCCCCAAACGTGCCTGACATAGCCATAGCAGCTGAGTGGGGGGAAAGTAGGACTCCAAACGTGCCTGACATAGCCATAGCAGCTGTGTGGGGGGAAAGTATGGAGGTTCTCCAAACGTGCCTGACATAGCCGTAGCAGCTGAGTAGGGGGAAAGTAGGAGGTTCCCCAAACGTGCCTGACATAGCCATAGCAGCTGAGTGGGGGGAAAGTAGGACTCCAAACGTGCCTGAAATAGCCATAGCAGCTGAGTGGGGGGAAAGTAGGTAGGTATTGGAGAGCGGAGTCGAAGGTAGACCTGGAGAACTTACCTCGGACAAGCCAAGTTTAAGAGTTCGATGAGTTCTGAGCCTTGGGTTACCCAACATGTCAACCATGCCAGAGGTCCAAGGTCTGTGAGTCTGGCCGAAACCAGACTGCCGAATACAGCGTTTATCCCCGTATTTAAACCAAAATATCCCTCTTGTCCCTTCTGGATCTATGGTGTATTCGGGGGTATCTCCCGCCACCGTTTGTGGGTGGGTGGCTGGGTGGACCGTCGAAAGTTCTAGAACATTAGAAATTTTCCTTTGTTACTTAGCACATGTGGCCTGCAGATCTTCGACTTAGGCTGGTGACGTCATCTCATGGCCTGTATTGTTTCGTTTTAACTGCAGAGCCCTGTCCCTTTGTCCTTGTGAACAACAAAAAAACACACGCACAGAAAAATACTTATGCAATGGCCATCGCAACTAAATAATAACTCCGTATTCTTTATACATAAACAGTCTAATTGTTTGTAAGTAACTAAATAAAAATAAATAAATATATAACAATAATAATATACAGTGCGGTTTCAATATTAACTACTATACTACAAATGATGAAAAAACTAAAGCCTCAGTTTGTGAAAGATTTAACAGAACGCTAAAAATATTATGTGGCGAAAATTTAGTTATCAAGGATCGCATAATTGGATTAAAATAATGAATAAAATTTTAATACAATATAACAATACAAAACATAGAACCAATTAACGTAACTAAAAAAACTGAAAAATATTTACTGCAACATGTTTACAACAATATTAAAATAAGTGGAAAATTTAAGATTAATAAAGGAAATTATGTTAGAATAAGTAAATATAAACATATTTTTGAAAAAGGATATGAACCAAATTGGTCAACAGAAATATTTATTATTAATAGGGTTAAACATACAAATCCTGTTACTTATGAACTTATGGATTTAAATCAAAATATAATACAAGGTTCTTTTTATGAACAAGAAATACAAAAAACTAAATATCCAGATGTATATTTAGTTGAAAAAATATTACGTACAAAAGGTTCTAAAGTATTAGTAAAATGGTTGGGTTTTAATAATACATATGATTCGTGGGTGAATAAAAATGATTTAATAACACATTAAAAAAAATATAAAATAAATATATAAATTTATAGCACAACCAACTGAATTTTGTTGCAATATTATTAATATTAAAAATAAAAAACATAACCTTGATAAGTGTGTGCTTGGAATAATTTTTATTTATCAAAACAGGATGTTTGCTATGTAAATGCATATACGTCCGGTGATAATTTTTTACTTTTATCAAAAAAGCATTTTATCAACATGCGCAGGACAGGATGTTTGTTTACTGTAGATAAGAACATGTATATAAACTAGAGCAGATCATAATATTAGCATTCAATAATTAAAAAGTTGTGTTGTTGTAAACAGTTTAGTTCAGATTTTTGCTCTAAAGATGTCTTCAGTTTCAAATATTGTTGATGAGCTAAATAATTTAGCAGAAATAAAAGAATCAAAATATTTACATGATTTACTAGAAAATACAAAAATATTAATCAGTAAAAAAAGTGAAAACAAAGTTCAGATCAAATGTTATACTAGCTGAACTAGAGGATTGTGTAGTATTTCTACCATCAAGTTTCGACAATTTAATTGAAGAAAAATTAAACATAATGAATGAGATGGCAAAGGAAAAGAATCTATTTTTGAAGTATGAAGGAAAAGTGGGGTCCATGGACAAACTAAAATTCGAATCTTAAATCATATGGGGAAGAAGAAGAATCTGCTTTGAAGTATGAAGAAAAGTGAATTCTCCAAACAGAAATAAAATTCAACTTTTAAAAATTATAAATGTATTGTATAATAAATTACATTGTATGCATTTACTTATTAAAATATGATTTAATAAACATGTATCTTTATATATTTTAATAGTTATAATAAAAACAAGTAATTTTATTTAAATAAATGTTTTTATTTATTTTTTATTTAATTTTTTATACAAAATATAAACATAGTTTGTAAGGTAAGTATAAATAATTGAACTTATTTTAATTATTAATATACACATTTTGTAAGTAAGTTATAGTAAAAACAAGTAATTTTATTTAAATAAATGTTTTTATTTATTTTTTTTATTACATTTTTATATAAAATATAAACACAGTTTGTAAGGTAAGCACAAATAATTTAACTTATATATTAGTTATTAATATACACATTTTGTAAGTACAAGTAATTTAACATATAACTCTGAAGGTTTAATTTCGGTGTTGGTGTCATCATCAGAAGTTTTTACTGGATAAAATTCTAGCCTATCATTTTCATTAAGTTTTAAATTTTTTACCAGTGGTATAGAAGTATTTACAAATGCTATAATTTTTTATTTATAAATTTTATCAATACACAATCAAATGGAATAACATAACCTCCACTTTCATCTTTTGTATTTACTACATTACACGTTTCACTATTTATACGTAATATTAAATTTATTAATAAAACATTTTGTATGGTATTTAATTTGTTATTAATTATTTTAAATGTATTATTGTTATTCATAAATCCAGATTTTAAATTTTTAATTATTTTATTTTGTTTAATAAGTAAATTTTCTTGCTCCCAACTTTAAAATGTTAATAATTTTATTTTGCTCAATAAGTACATTTTCTTTTAACAAATCAATATTTATATATATATATATATATATATATATCTGTTTTTAATAATTTAACAAATATTTTTCTGCAAGCATCATTATCTTCTTCAGGGTTAGCTATATTTTTTAATCGTTTACGTTCAAAATCTAAATTATTATCTTGAGTACGTTTGAATCCAATTACACTTTTTATTAATTGTACTGTATTTAAAACATTATTGCTTTTAGTACTATTACCACCAAATCCATTATAATGTCTAAACTTGTCAACGCTCATTGTTAAACTAATAATACTTTAAATGTTAACAATGATTTTATAATATAAAATATTTATTAATTGTTTTACAAATATAGGTTTTACAAAAAAATAAAAACTAAAATATAAATATAACATTACTTTTATTTGTTAATACAATTATTACATAATTTTTTATTACATAAACAATATACAATACAACCATTAACATAATCATCGTCACCATCATCATCATTATCATTTTCTTCATCATCATTATCGTCATCATCAATATCATCATCATAATTATCATCAGCAGCAACAGCATTATCGTCATTATCACTATTATTATTTTGATTATTAACAACATTATTATTAACATTTTCTTCTACATTATCAACATAAGCATAATTATTGTATTCATTATTTTCATTATTATACCCATCACCATCATTATTATTTTCTTCATATTTTTCTTTTTTTTTCTAATTTTGGATGATACTTATAAACGTTACCACTTTCAATTGAATAAATACATGATTTTCTGTAACATGATACAGTACCTTCACTGCATACACTTGGAGGTATAAACTGCCAACAATATTTTCCACCACATCCTGGACACTTTTCTGGTATACTGTTACAATTCACATTATAACAAAAAAAACATTTACATTTTAGTTGAGCATGTTTTTTTTTAATTCTTTAGTATTCATTTTAATATTTATTTTACATACACTTACAATGAATTGTGAATAGTAATTTTTTTTTTTATTTACACTCACGTTTTATTACATTTCCCCCTCTCTATTTTGTTACTATTTACACTTACGTTTTTATTACATTTTTTTAATTTTTTTGGTTTAAAGTATAAATTTAAATATCATATTTTAATTGTTTTATTTAAAAAAATATTTGTTTAACTTTTTTATTTATCATTAATATATCGCTATAAATTTTGTTTTAAAAACATTAATATTTTACACTATTATATATACTAATAAAACTTTACCCCCTCTACTTTAATTAACAAAAAACAAAAGCAAGTGATAATTACTAAGAAATTTATTAATATAAAATATATAATTACAAAAAATAATTATGTTGTTTACAACTGCTAGCAAAAAAATTATGCAGTTATTTATATTAATAAACTTTTTACGTCAGAACTATTATTAATTTTTTCAATTTTTCATAATGGGGTCATTTCACATTTTCTAATTTATTAATTTTTTTAAAGAATAGGTCAAATTAAATATGTAGTTGCATGTTTTACCCCTTACAAGTCTTTAGAATCAGAGATATGATTTTTTAAAAGTTGTCTTTAATTTCAAATATTTGGCCGCTGACGTCACGGTTTGCCGGCCACAACAGTCGAGCTCTACCGGTTTAGGTTGGAACTATGATTTTTTGGGTTGTCTCTTGTCAGTTTGATTTTGTAAAAGCAACAGGTAGTTCCTATAAATTTTTTGTTCAATTAGTATTTTCTGCTTGGTATTCGAATGAATATTTTTTTCGATGTTTTCAAAGAGGTTTTATCACAGCAAGGCACGTCACAATACTTCACAACCATATTGTTAACTAAAAACATATTTCATACAACTATTGATATTTATTTTAAAGAATATATTATTTACATACCTTTACTATTAACTCTGCTGTCACCTGTCACAATTTTAGGTTACAAGAGCAAACGGAAACCACGTGAACCGTAAACATGTGTGTGTGAGAGAGGACTGTCTTTGTGTAAGTAACAACCCGTGACGTCACGAATTTTACAGCGCGAAAGTTTATTAGTAAATTTATGAATGAAAAGTCGCATATTTCGTGTTACTTTATATTACTATATTTATTAAATGAGACGAATTTCACGATTTTATAAAAAAGCAACAATTTTTATTTTTTGAAATGACCCCATTTCATTATATTTAAAAAAATATATTTTATTTATAATAAATCCAGTAACAATAAAAATTTATTGCAAGCCTAAAAAAAACTTTTTTCCTTTTTTAAAAAATTAATAAAATTTAGCTTAATAATTTTTGTTAGCAGTCATAATTATTTTTATTTAAGTTTTAAAATATTACTCCACAGTTTTGTTAACATAAAAATGGGTACTAAGTTAACAGCAAATTTTGTACATAAAATTTAATGAGTAGGCATTTTATTTTTTAACATTAATAAATGGACATTCTGAATTATACTGTTTATGATTTTCACATATGTTGTCTCCTTCTTGAAATTTATACAATTCAAGTTTACAAAATACACATTTAACACAATCATCTATATATATATATATATATATATATATATATATATATATATATATATATATATATATATATAAATCCGTTTTTAGCTAAATCTTCTGGTTTCATATATCTATTAGGCCAATCCAAAAATGTGCTTAAACTAGCAGATTCTTCCTTTCTGTATATTTCTTCTTTGTATCAGGATGTTTTAAACATGGTTCGTATATTTTATATTTTAATTTTTTATTTTCCAATAATTTGTCCCATACAAGAGTTAAAGTCAAAGATTCTTCATCAATATTTCTTCTGGAAGAACATTTATTTCTTCTGCACTTAATTCATTTAATGGTATTAAATAGTTTAGCATGTTACAGTAGTGAAATAATGCTTTGTATTCCAAACTATTTTTTTCAAGACTATGAAGTTTATTAACTACCCACTTTATGTTATTCATTACACTTGGCATTATGTTTCAATATTTTTTTTAAAACTTGCTTATGTTTTAATTAATAATTTATAATATACTTGTAATGTAATATTTTACAAAAAATTATATTCTTTTATACTGATACCCCCTACAATTATAGCGTTAGTGGTGGTGGTAACTTCGTTCCCCACCCCAGTCCAAGGGGGGGGGGCACACACACGTGGTGGTTAATAATAGTATCAATATCACATACCAACATACTGCAAAAAAATTACACACACACACACACACACACACACACACACACACACATCCACCGCTGACCCTGATCCTGTTTATACACGTCTCTGCAGTAGCAGCAAACATCCTGTCCTTGTTGATAAAACATTATAGCCGGACACACGTACATATATAATATCACACCGCATCCTGCTAAAATTCTCAGAAATAAATTGTCACATCCTGTCCTTGTTGATAAAACATTATAGCCGGAAACACATGTACAGATAACAATATCAAACTATATCCTGTAACAAAAAATTCTTAGAAAATTTTTTTTACCGACATTTCATATCAGCATCCCGCATCCGCTAACTCTGATTATACACGTATCTGCAGCAGCAAACATCCTGCTGCTGTCCTAGTGTATTGATGAAACATTATCACCGGACACACACGTGCAGATAACAAATATCACGCCACATCCTAATGATATACTTGACCGCGCGGCAAGGTTAATTTACAAGTGTACTCTTTTAATTCATG
>OY720463.1:13556143-13566278 GCA_963082715.1 Harpalus rubripes
CATAGATACTTCTTTTTTCTGCGTTTAAAAAAGTAGCATATATGCACCATATTTTCTAAAAATCGTGCATAGATGCATCTTTTTTCTGCGTTTAAAAAAGTAGCATATATGCTCCTTATTTTCTAAAAAATCGTGCATAGATACTTCTTTTTTCTGCGTATAAAAAAGGAACATCTATGCACAATATTTTCTAAAAATCGTGTGTAGATGCTACTTTTGTGTGCGTTTAAAAAGTAGCATCTATGCACCATATTTTCTAAAAAATCGTGCATAGATCCTTTTTTGCTGCGTTTTAAAAGTAGTATCCATGCACCATATTTACTAAGAAATCGTGCATCGATGCTTCTTTTGTCTGCGTTTAAAAAAATGGCATCTATGCAAAATATTTTCTAAAAAATCGTGCATAGATGCTTCTTATTTCTGCGTTTAAAGAAGTAGCATCTGTGTGCCATTACTAAAAAATCGTGCACAGAAGCTCCTTTTTTCTGCGTTTAAAAATGTAGCATCTGTGCACCATATTTTCAAAAAAATCGTGCAAAGGTATTTCTTCTTTCTGCGTTTAAAAAAATAGCGTCTATACACCATATTTTCTAAAAAAATCGTGCATAGATACTTCTTTTTTCTGCGTTTAAAAAAGTAGCATATATGCACCATATTTTCTAAAAATCGTGCATAGATGCATCTTTTTTCTGCGTTTAAAAAAGTAGCATATATGCTCCTTATTTTCTAAAAAATCGTGCATAGATACTTCTTTTTTCTGCGTATAAAAAAGGAACATCTATGCACAATATTTTCTAAAAATCGTGTGTAGATGCTACTTTTGTGTGCGTTTAAAAAGTAGCATCTATGCACCATATTTTCTAAAAAATCGTGCATAGATCCTTTTTTGCTGCGTTTTAAAAGTAGTATCCATGCACCATATTTACTAAGAAATCGTGCATCGATGCTTCTTTTGTCTGCGTTTAAAAAAATGGCATCTATGCAAAATATTTTCTAAAAAATCGTGCATAGATGCTTCTTATTTCTGTGTTTATAAATGTAGCATCTATGCACTATATTTTCTAAAAATTGTGCATAGATGCTTCTTTTGTCTGCGTGTAAAAAAGTAACATTTATAGAATATATTTTCTAAAAAATCGTGCATAGATGCTTCTTTTTTCTGCGTTTATAAAAGTAGCAACTATACACCATATTTTCTAAAAAATCGTGCATATATGTTTTATTTTTCTGCGTTTAAAAAAATAGCATCTATGAACCATATTTTCTAAATAATCGTGCATAGATGCTTCTTATTTCTGTGTTTATAAAAGTAGCATCTATGCACTATATTTTCTAAAAATTGTGCATAGATGCTTCTTTTGTCTGCGTGTAAAAAAGTAACATTTATAGAATATATTTTCTAAAAAATCGTGCATAGATGCTTCTTATTTCTGCTTTTAAAAAAGTAGCATCTCCGTGTACCATATTTTCTAAAAATCGTGCATAGATGCTTCTTATATTTTCTAAAAAATCTTGTTTAGATGCTTTTTATTTCTGCGTTTAAAAAAGTAGCATGTATGTACCCTATTTTCTAAAAATTCGTGCGTAGATGCTTTTTTTTGCGTTTAAAAAAGGAGCATCTATGCACCATATTTTCTAAAAATCGTGCATAGATGCTTCTTTTTTCTGCGTTCAAAAATTAGCATCTATGCACCATATTTTCTAAAAAATCGTGAATAGATGCTTATTTTTGCGTTTAAAAACTAGCTTCTATGCACCATATTTTCTAAAAATTGTGCATAGATGTTTCTTTTGTCTGCGTTTAAAAAAGTGGCATGTATGCACCATATTTTTTAAAAAATCGTGCGTAGATGCTTTTTTTCTGCGTTTAAAAAGTAGTATATGTGCACTACATTTTCTGAAAAATCGTGCATAGATGCTTCTTTTGTCTGCGTATAAACAAGTGGCTTTTATGCACCTTATTTTCTAAAATATAGTGTAAAGATGCTTTTTTTACTGCGTTTAAAAAAGTAGCATCTATGGACCATAATTTCTAAAAAAATCATGCATAGATGCTTCTTTTTTCTGCGTTTAAAAAAGTGGACATCAATGAACCGTATTTTCTAAAAAATCGTCCATAAATGCTTCCTATTTCTGCGTTTAAAAAAGTAGCATCTTTGCACCATATTTTCTAAAAAATCGTGAATAGATGCTTCTTTTTTGCGTTTAAAATCTAGCTTCTATGCACCATATTTTCTAAAAATTGTGCATAGATGCTTCTTTTGTCTGCGTTTAAAAAAGTGGCATATATGCACCATATTTTAAAAAATCGTGCATAAATGCATTTATTTCTGCGTTTAAAAGAGTAGCATCTATGCATCATATTTTCTAAAAAATCGTGCATAAATGCTTTTTTTTCTGCGTTTAAAAAAGTAGCATATGTGCACCACATTTTCTGAGAAATCGTGCGTAGATGCTTCTTTTGTCTGCGTATAAAAAAGTGGCTTCGCTTCTATGCACCTTATTTTCTAAAAAATAGTGTAAAGATGCTTTTTTTACTGCGTTTAAAAAGTAGCATTTTTGCATCATATTTTCTAAAGAATCGTGCATAGACGCTTCATTTTTCTGCTTTTAAATAAGTAGCATCTGTGCACCATATTTTCTAAAAATCGTGCATAGTTGCTTTTTTTTCTGCGTTTAAAAATGTAGTAACTGTGTACCATATTTTCTAAATGTCGTGCGTAGATGCTTCTTTTTTCTGCGTTTGAAAAAGTAGCATCTATGCACCATATTTTCTAAAAAATCGTGCATAGATGATTCTTTTTTATGCGTTTAAAAAATAGCATTTACACACCATATTTTCTAAAAAATCGTGCGTAGATGCTTCTTATATCTGCGTTTAAAAAGTAGCATCTCCGTGTCTCACATTTTCTAAATCGTGTATAGATGCTTCTTTTTACTGCGTTTAAAAAAGTAGAATCTATGCATCTTTGCATCTCTGTGCAACATATATTCTAAAAATAAAAATCCTGTATAGATGCTTCTTTTGTCTGCGTTTAAAAAAGCGGCATCTATGCACCATAGTAGATAGGCAGAGGAGGTTCTGGAATCAAATTACCTCATTTGATCCCAAAAATGGCATGTGTCCATCGACATCTATCATGGGGGTAGTTTTTGAGCGCTATAGGGTAGTTCTTCAGCAACTTTTGGTGTGTTTAGTGGTAGTTCTTCAGCACCCCTTATGTGTTTTGTGCTTGAACTGGAGTGGGAAACGAAGTTACCGCCTCCAACGTTATAATTGTAGGAGATAAGGATGAAGGTTACAAATAAGAGTGATGACGTCACAGATAAGGAGACGTCACTGATAAGGACTAATGTCAGAGATAAAAGATAAGAATTCATGGCGTCACTTTGACGTTATATGCCTTAAGGTATTATTAACATTTTAAGATATATTTTATTAAATTTTAAGATGTTATTGAATTTTTAAGATGTTTTTATTATTTTTTAAGATGTGAATTAGGCGGGCAGGCAGGCAAGCAGGCAGATGAAATGTTGGTGATAATGTTTTTCCAAGAATTTTTACAGGATGTTGGTGTGATATTGACATCTGCTATGTGTTGATTAAAAATATCACAACAATTTATTATTTAAATAAATGTATTGTTACTAAAGTGTACACTTTACTTCAATATTGCATTATTTTACATTTTATTTATTTATTTAGTTATTTATTTATTTTGTTTATTTATGTTTTAAAGCAATAATTTGGGGTTTTTTAAAATGAGAAATGCTGAATTATTGTAAAACATTTATTGTACATTTAAAAAACAAAATACATTTACATATTACTAACAATATTTGTTAATGGATTTTAATGATTCATTTTATCGTGTGTAATTAAACAGTATGCAGTTGTAGTTTCAGATACATTTTCATTTGTCTCAAATTCCAATCTTATATCAACATTACCCGATTTAAATGTCTCACTTTGATGCGAACAATCTATGACTACCAGTGGTGCTGTATTAATAAATTCGTGAGGTGTCAATGAAGGCTCACATGGTTGTTCATAGTAAGACAATTAAAATTGAGTGTACATTTCATATAACATAGCCCAATGATTATTCTTAATATTTAAATTTAAATTATCATATGGATACATAT
This sequence comes from Harpalus rubripes, assembly GCA_963082715.1. NCBI lineage: Eukaryota > Metazoa > Arthropoda > Insecta > Coleoptera > Carabidae > Harpalus > Harpalus rubripes. The sequence goes on from OY720463.1 coordinate 13,560,290, forward strand.
CAGAATTTAAATACAGCTTAATATTACTTAAATTACAGTGATCAAATTTACTCATAACCTTATTAATTTTATTCTTGCGATCTGTCTGAAACCCCAGATGACAAAAAGCGGTGTTTCCAACTGTGATGTAGTTTTGATAGCCCAGGAGTGAAGTTGTGTTTTTTGCAGGAGCGGATATTCATGAAGTTTCCAGCTACGAAACGCTATCTCCAAATTAATGCTATTCTCTCTATACTTCATAAGCATCAATCGCTCGGCATCGGCTACTGATATATATGGAATTTTCCAGTGAACAGTACTTAATTCAATTTCCATATTTTCTTTGGCATCACTGCTTTCAATTGCATTCAAATCAGTGCTGCTTCGTATTAAAACTAATACTTGTTGTACATTTAGAACATTTTTTTTAAAATATTCACAAAATCCCAATAGCATATTGAGGGGGATGCACACAATGAAATTACCGTGATCATCAACTAGTTGTTTTGTTTCAGACACAGGCAACCAACCAGCATTTTGTAAACGTTTATTTACATTTGTATTGTAAGAAACATAGTTCTTTATAGTTGAAGTTATTCCAGGATTCCGAACTCTATCTATTACTATTCCTCCAAATTCATATCGAATTTCACTAAATAAGAATGCAAATGCATTGTTAACCAATTTAGCTGTGGTCGACACTTTATTATCATGCGTGAGAATCTTACCCTCAATATAAAGTAAAGTATTCCATGGTAGAGTGTACAAGTCTTGTTGTTGTATTGGAATGCGAATTTCATCATTATTGTCGAAAGTTGTGGAATCATACGGTTTGTGTGTGTGTTCTTCCGCATGACCGATTGAATGATCAAATTATGCGTTTTCTGACACATTCGATATATTAGCATTCATTTTGGCAAATGTAAAGAATAAAATTTATTGATTTTTTAAACTGAACTCCAATCCAAAAAACTATTAATTTTATTCGCTTTCTTTGTTTATCCAGATTGAACTTTAAATCCAAGTGATTTTAAAAATTGATAATTAATGGGTGTTAACCCTTGAACAGTCTTCTTGCTATTGATGCAATTACAGTTTCGAGCAGTATTTATATTCTTGCGAGCAGGAAGATTAAAGTTAATTCCCATTTTTTTTTAAGATGTAGTCTTACCGTGATGAGTTCCCCACCAAAACTAAGTAACTTCCCCTTATTTAAGGGTTAAGTTAGTTATTACTCGCGTGTTAATTGGTAAATAGATTCTTTCATTTGGAGCCTCTATAATTTTAAATCCCGGTGGGACGCGCGGAAAAAATTCATGAATTATGTGCACTTTTTTACCTCTCGCTAAGAGAGGTATTGTATTCATGCTAAAAATCGCATATCCAGATTTTAATGAATACGCACGTTTTAAGGTCCCTAGAATCCGATTATAACATTTTTACGATGATGTCCGTATGTGTGTGTGGGTGTGTGTGTGGATGTGAGTGTGGATGTGTGTGTGGATGTGTGTGTGTGTGTGTGGATGTTGGATTCACTATATCTCAAATACTATAAGACTTAAGACATTTTTAACTACGGATTCCTCAATCTAGCAATAATGGGAAGAGTCCAGTCAGTTTTGGTAACAATTGGACAACCGGAAGTAGTAGTTACAAGAAAAAAATCATCTAAATATTATTTATCGAAAATTTATGTAAATACTTATATTAAAGAACGTTAAATTCTTTATTCGATAAATATAAATTCATTATTATATCTTTTATAGATTTAGAGATAAAGAAAGGCATATGAAATAGTTTGATGTAAAAAATCTCAGATCAAACTACTACAAGGCAAGAAATTCAAATGTTTGTAATTGTCACATAAATGTCACTGTCAAAAATATTTGTATGCCTCTGTCAAAAATATTTGTACATTATTATGAAGATTATGAAAATAAAAAAGTCAACAACGCAAAAGAATATATATATGTAAAAAAGAATATAAAAGGAATTTGCGAAAAAATGACGAATATAAAGAAAAAGAAAAGGAAAGCAGAAAAAGAAAATTTCAGGATATTGAATATAAAGAAAATGTATGTATTGTACATAATTTATTTTAAAATATCCCATAGATTTTGCAAATATATGTGAGAATTATTTTGTAGTGAGACATGAATATATGTATTTGTATTTAAAAATATTTTTCGTTTTATGCGTACAACCAGGTAAAATATCTGGCGAGAGGTTATGTGTTGGCCACATCAGATTTTTATTATTTGAATAAGAATTTGTGGTTATGTTACACTCAATATATATTGAATTTTCTTTAATTATAGAAACAGGATTATCTGATTCATATAATTTATTAGCATCCAATCGACGTGGTTTAAACCCGAGAATATCACCAATTGAATCACTTGGAGTAAAATTTATTTCCTTATTTCTTCTAACTTGTCACTTAAGAGTATTGTTATTTGCTACAATATTTAATTCAGTACCTGCTTCTAAGTTTTTTTGTAAAAATTTATTTATATCATCTATTTCGTAAGAACCTTCTGGAATAGTAATTATATGATTTCCAATATAAAATTTATTATTTTCATTGTCAATATTCTGCATTGAGTTATATACTCCAAAATTTATTAACCCGAAAACATATTCCGAATTCTCATCGAGTATAATCGGCGGATGAAAATTTTCAGTTATAACTGAATCAGTACCGAAGAGCGTAAATGTGTATGACATAATGGTTCAACCAGTACTAAGGAGTAATAATGGTTATTTATATAAAAATGCTAAGCACCAGTGGCCACATTTTACACTATTATTAAGCTGATATTTATTGTAATTTTAGTCTATTGAACACCTGCTTCCAAAATAATCAACTAATTCTTTTGGTGGTGCTAGGTTTCCATAACTATCAAAATATTTAACTAACTTATTATGTTTTTTATAAGCAACCCAATGCGACCCAGGCCCATCATTATTATCCAAATTAATAATGGCGCATTCGTTACGATTTACTTTTGCAGGTAAATTATTTCTCATGAATACCCCTCTAAAAAATGGAATTTTCAGTACTTTAGCATATTTTCGAAGATCAATATTACATAATGTCTTTGATGGCAATTCTATTGGCAGTTTTTTAAATGCAGTCCAAGTCCTTTTTGATATGGTTTTAAGTAGAGACCTTTACCCATTGCAATGGCCTCTATCATTTTATTATGAACTTTAGCTTCTTTTAATTGCTCGGTAGCAGCTTTTTTGTCGTTAACAACCTGCAGCACTACCCCCAAGTGCGCCTAAAGCGCTCAAGCCCGCGAAAAATGGATTTAATGGAAGAGATCCTCCGGTTTTCGGTACAGGTATCACTCGTGGATGTTTAATTTTTCGTTTTACGTTCTTAACCGTTTGTAAAGCTATTTTTGCAGATTTATTTAAATCAGAACCAGTACTATTTGTTTTTATTGCTGACTGTGCGCTGTTGACTTCGTTGCGGAATGGCAAACTTCAATCATATTTTTTCTTCTGCACTTTTAGCATGTTTATTTAGGGATCGCACGTCTAACTTGTTCTGTAGTCATTGACGAACTGTGCTTGAGTAATGTTCGTGATTTAATTTATATCAAAATGCAATTTGTAAAGCAAATCCATGACTTTAAGGTTAAAAATTATAATTTCGATAGTGCTAGTAGTCAACCGCGCCATAGTACATTGATACCGGATATAGTAAGATGTAATATAGCAGGTCAATCCGGATGCGGCAAAAAAAAGTTATGATTGCACTTATAGAGCACGAAAATGGTCTATGTTTTTCGAATGTATACATATACTCAAAATCATTATTCCAACCTAAATATAAGTATTTAAACATGTTACTAGAACCAATTAAAGAATAAGTTATTTTGCAAATAATGAAAATGTAGATATTGAAAAGCCGTGCAATGCGCAATGCAATTCTGTGTTTATATTTGATGATGTAGCGTGCGATAAACAAGATGTAATTAGAGAATACTTTTACATGGGTCGCCATAAGGCTTTAGATTGTTTTTATTTATGTCAGACTTATACCAAAATTTTCAAACATCTTATACGGGATAATGTTCATCTATTAATATTATTTAAACAAGATGATATTAATTTAAAACATGTATATGCAGATCACGTAAATACAGATATGTCATATGAAAAGATTAGGGATCTTTGTTTTTTTTTGCTGGTGTAATAAGTACAAATTTGTGGTTATTGGCAAAGAAAGTGACTTAAGTAATGGGCGTTATCGCAAAGGCTTTGATCAGTACAATATAATAAATAACAGTGCCATGAGCTACTAGATTTCAGTTGCTGGTTAGCTGTCGTACGGTAAACATTTGAAACAGGTTCAATAAAACAGTAACTGATTAAATTTAATCATATCTGCTTTTGAGTTGTTTATCCAGCTATCAGATCTATTATTATTATCTGGTTATCAGCTAGTTGTTTGCTACTGGGTCTGTTTTTTCCTGTTTCAACAACTAACAGTCCTGTTAATTTAAACCTATTTTGGACCTGGTGTGTGACCTTAAACCTGTTCCACCAATTGTTTTCCCTGTTTCAACAAGTTAACTTAAACATTTAGTCTGGACCTGGTGTTTCATCTTAATTTTGTTTCACCACTTGTATTAAATATTATCCCAAATAGCTTGGAACAGGTTCAATAAAACAGCAACAGATTAAATTTAATCATATCTGTTTTTGAGTTGTTTATCCAGCTATCAGGTTTGTATTTTGTCTGGTTATCAGCTAGTTATTTGCTACTGGGTCTGTTTTTTCCTGTTTTAACAAGTAACAGCCCTGTTAATTTAAACCTATTTTGGACCTGGTGTGTGACCTTAAACCTGTTCCACTAATTGTTTTACCTGTTTCCACAAGTTAACTTAAACATTTATTCAGGACCTGGTGTTTGATCTTGATTTTGTTTCAACACTTGTTTTAAATATTATCCCAAATAGCTGTTTAAAGCTAGTTTATTAATTTTGGTAAACAAAACTAAAAAATCTGATGTGGCCAACACATAACCTCTCGCCAGATATTTTACCTGGTTGTACGCATAAAACGAAAAATATTTTTAAATACAAATACATATATTCATGTCTCACTACAAAATAATTATTTTAATATAAATTATGTACAATACATACATTTTCTTTATATTCAATATCCTGAAATCTTCTTTTTCTACTTTCCTTTTCTTTTTCTTTATATTCGTCATTTTTTCGCAAATTCCTTTTATATTCTTTTTTACGTATATTCTTTTGCGTTGTTGACTTTTTTATTTTCATAATCTTCATAATGATGTACAAATATTTTTGACCGAGGCATACAAATATTTTTGACAGTGACATTTATGTGTCAATTACAAACATTTGAATTTCTTGCCTTGTAGTTGCTTGATCTGAGATTTTTTACATCAAATTATTTTATATGCCTTTCTTTATCTCTAAATCTATAGAAGATATAATAATGAGTTTATATTTATCGAATAAAGAATTTAACGTTCTTTAATATAAATATTTACATAAATTTTCGATAAATAATATTTAGATAATTTGTTTCTTGTAACTACTACTTCCGGTTGTCCAATTGTTACCAAAACTGACTGGACTCTTCCCATTATTGTTAGATTGAGGAATCCGTAATTAAAAATGTCTTAAGTCTTATAGTATTCGAGATATAGTGAATCCAACATCCACACACACACACACACACACACACACACACACACATCCACACACACACACACACACACACACACACACACACACACACACACACACACACACATACGGACATCATCGTAAAAATGTTATAATCGGATTCTAGGGACCTTAAAACGTGCTTATTCATTAAAATCTGGATATGCGATTTTTAGCATGAATACAATACCGCTCTTAGCGAGAGGTAAAAATGAATGAAGAATTAACAAAAGATATAATTAGTACTCGGAATATTATTAAGCAAAAGCTTAAAAACCTTAGGCTTGGTGCAT
>OY720463.1:13566478-13636478 GCA_963082715.1 Harpalus rubripes
ATAACCTATGAAAAAATTTGAAAATTTGAAACAGGTTAAAAATTTGACCTAGTTAACAAACTGAGCAGAGTCCTATTTTGAACACATTTCCACTTTTAAAGCGCGTGCTTCGCTTTGCATCAGTACCTTTTTTTGAGATTAGATCCTTCATGAATCCGGTAGATGGATGTGATAGCTACTGAACAATTTTCGAACACGGTAACCTTTTACCACTCGTGTCAATTGCACTTGACACTGACATCTCTCAATCAGAATTATCTTATAGTAGCTGTTTCTAGCATAGCTGGCTAATTTATAAAATTTACTTTCTTTATAATTTTATAACTCTATATCCATTTAATATGAAGTATAAAATGCAGTTCAATTGTATAGAGAATACAACCACAGTATAGAGAATACAAGCAGTAGCGACACTCTTGTCGGAACTAGGGCTGTCAAAATCTGCTGAAATTGCTAACCGGTTAACCGTCGGTTTATAAACCGACTAACCGAAAAACCGAATAACCGGTTATAAAACAATCACCGGTTTTTAACCGGCTAGAAAACCGGTTTTTAACCCGTCAGAAACCCGTTTTTAACCGGTCAGAAACCGGTTTTTAACCGGTCAGAAACCGGTTTTTAACCGGCGAAAAAACCGGTTTTTAACCGGCCAGAAAATAGGTTTTAACCGGCCAAAAAGCCGGTTCTTAACCGGTCAGAAAACCGGTTTTAACCGGTCAGAAAACCAGTTTTAACCGGTCAGAATTAGGTATTTTATAGCTACCTCTGTTTCACCCACCTTACATATATATCTTTGTTCATTTCTCATTTCTTCAATCACCCACCATCACTCACTAACACTACTAACAAGTGGAGTGTGCAGTCGCAGTGCATGTACATGTTCTAACTTGTGGGATTATGCTGCACTCGGGGCTGACGCTGACGGACATGCGAAGTACAGTCACTAAGAGCGGCAATTTTAAATAACATGTTCAACATGAATAAAAAGAAAGAAAAAAAATATTTTACTGACCATCAAAAAATTGCTTTCTGTCTACTCAGGAGTACGTAATCGCCCGTAACTTAAAATTTAAGGAAGCTAACACCTACGAAATCATACAACAAGGCCAAAGAAACAAGATCATTTCCGGATAGATACTTTACTTTTGTGATTTTTAAAAAAAATCTTGCTTACCGGATACGTAAAGTAATGTTACTAATTTGAAACTTTAATACCTTTACCTGGTATAGAGTGTACAAAAGCGTTAACATTAGAGTTAAGTATTCATATTCCGAGGATGTTAAGTTTCATGTTGGTGATATATTTTTATTCGTAGGTACTGGGACAGTAATATTTTTAAAAATTCAACTGATTAAAGTACTTCCCTGGAGGTGTTGTTTACGTAAGGTTAGTGTCATGTTGATAGCACAACTCATTACTCTAACTACCAGGTCAGCATAATATTTAAAATTTCACTAGAGTTAAGTAATTTTCTGGTTGTGAACATATGTTATCGTGATTCTGTCGTAAAATTTCTTTGACATAATTTATTTTGAATTTTTAGTTTAAGGTTTATTGTGCCTATCTAAATCAATAACAATCATAGTTTACATTTCATGTTCTTGCCGAAAATAAGATACTCCCACATTTTTTTTTTGTAAGGCCCACTACAATTTTTCATTTTGTTATTGACAACATAAACAAACACCGCAAGTTGAACAAAATTCAAAACGTGAAATGACGCTACCGACGCTACATACTTTCGATAGTATTCGATAGTAAAAACTATCGATAGTGATACCGATTGGTCTCTACCTCTATAAATAAATTTAAAATTTAGTAAACACCGGCTAAAAACAAGTTAAAAATTGAATATAAACTGATCAAAAACTGAATATAAATTGGATAAAAACCGACTGTAAACCGGTCAAATCCAGCTAAAAACCAATTACAAACTGGCTAAAAACCAGTTGAAAACCGACTATAAATTATTTAAAAACCGGCTATAAACCGGTAAAAAACCGGCTATAAACCGATAAAAAACCGGCTATAAACCAAATAAAAGCCGGCTATAAACCGAATAAAAACCGGCTATAAGCCGGATATAAACCGGTTAAAAACCGGCTAATATTCGGCCAAAAACCGATTAGCCGGTTAGCCGAATATTTTAGTTTGAAAAAACTGGTTTCCGGTTAACCGATTAACCGGTCAACCGGTTAACCGAATACTTTTGACAGCCCTAGTCGGAACCTTTGATATTTCGTTCCAGGCTGCTCGGCGTGCAGGGGGTAATAATGAGGAGAGCGAAATTTAAAGAAAACATAAAAATATATATTCAATATTTGTTATTTAATATCAAATGATAAAGTGTGATATGGTAAAAATAGATAATAGTGAAATATAAATATGTAAAAAAAATATATTTAAAGCCAATAACAATAAATAATTCAATAACCAAGTAATAAATATTATATATCAAATCCAAATGTTATAAATAATTATATATTTATAAAAATACTAGTATTAAAGTAATAATAAATCCATTCTTAGTACTAAACACAAAATATATTTATTATATATTTATAAAAAAAGTCTTATTAAAGTAATAAATATTTAAATAATAAACAAACAACAAATATTTATAGAAATGCTAATAATAAAGTAATAAATATAAACAATAACCAAATACCTAACATGTAAGTGATCATAGCATGGTGGTAGCGTGCTAGCTTTTTGTTCCAAAGATTATGGGTTCAAACTCCCCAGTAAATTTTTTCAATTTATTTTTGTGTTTTTATTTATTTTTATTTGTTTCTATTTATTTTAATTTAACAAGAAAAAACAGTAAAACTATAATAAACAGAAACAAATAAAAATAAAGAAAAACAAATAAAAAATATTTAAACAAATAAAAACACAAAAATAAATTGAAAAAATAAAAATTAAGAATTAAAGAAGTGTGTTGGGGATTTGAACCCACAATCTTTGGAACAAAAAGCTAGCACGCTACCATCATACTACGATCTCTTTAATGTTAAGGTTTCTTTTATAGGAAATAATAATTATCATATTAAAATTGCCATAACATTTTCTTATTTTACTTAAACATTCTTAATTAATTTTAAACAATTTGTTATTAATATGATGCAATAAGTGTTCCCAAACATGTGTATAAAGTTTTACTGCAATAAGTTTTAATGGGAGGCAAATATTCAAATTGTTCTTATTTCCCATGTAACGGATTTCGAGCGCCACCCGGTATAGAATAAACACTTCCAAGACCTGTGCATAATATTAAAATATATTTTTTTTATAAAATTATAATAAATACATGATAATTATTACAAATACAATAAATATGCACGTATTTGAATCTGATTCAAAGTCCCGCTCCTCATTATTTCCCCCTTCAACCCGAGCAGGTTGGAACGAAAATCAGCGAAGTGTCGCTACTGCATATTCTCTATACTGTGATACAACGTTTTTTAATATTTATAATAACATTAAATGTGAAAAAATGATAAAATGTGAAAAAATGATATTTAACGTCGTTTTTTCAAGAAAAACTGTTAAAATCTTTGAATGAGGGTACTTCCGGTTGACCAATTATAACCAAAATCTAATCAGATCTTCACATGGATGAAACGAAGAAGAATGCGAAAGAATTATAATTTTTGGGATTGTAGTATTAGAGTTATCGCAGACGAAAATTTTGTTACACACACACACCCACACACACACACACACACACACACACACACACACACACACACACACGCACACGCACACGCACACGCACACGCACACGCACACGCACACACATCGTAAAAATAGTAAAATCGTATTCTAGGGACCTCAAAACGTACTTATTCATCAAAAACTCACCACCGAATTTTTTGACCAAAGACAATACCTTCCTTACCTATAAGTGACGGAAGGTAAAAATGTTAACTTGTGACGTTTCTGCAGTTATATTTTACTCCATAAAGTTACATTACTGTACTTCAGAGACAGTTGCGCATGCGGAGTAGAGAAGTCAGTGATAAATAGTCAGAAGAAATGAAACCGATTCCAGTTCATCTGGCAACAGGATCCATGACTTCCTTGTAGCTATCACACGGGAGTAAGTCAGAGATATGAACCGAAGTCAGGGATAACGCGTGACAAGTCGGAGATATTACTTCCAGTGTGATAAGGCCTTAAGTTGTGTCAAAGAACAACGATTTCCTGAGTTTCTCTGAAGTGCTCTGAGATGAGCTGAGATTTTGTCCAAAAAGAATACAGCTAATGTAATGCTTTTACTACACAAATGTCAACAGTCACGCGACAGATATCTATGAAAAAAACCTGATGTGGCCAACACATGACCTCCCGTCAATTCCATGTTTGAAATAACAATGAGCTTTCAGTAAAGTACCACTTCCGGTTGATCGTTTCTAAACAAAATCTAATTTGTTGTTCCGATAAATAGAATAGTTTGTAATACCAAATTTTGGATTAAATTTATACTTCTCACTAAGAGAGGTATTGTAGTCATGCTAAAAATCGCATATCCAGATTTTAGTGAATAAGCACGTTTTAAGGTCCCTAGAATCCGATTACAACATTTTTACGATGATGTCCGTATGTGTGTGTGGATGTGTGTGTATGAATAATGGGAAGAGTTGATTAAGTTTTGGTAACAATTGGACAACCGGAAGTAGTAGTTACAAGAAAAATATCATCTAAATATTATTTATAGAAAATTTATGTAAATACTTATATTAAAGAACGTTAAATTCTTTATTCGATAAATATAAATTCATTATTATATCTTCTATAGATTTAGAGATAAAGAAATGCATATAAAATAATTTGATGTAAAAAATCTCAGATCAAACTACTACAAGGCAAGAAATTCAAATGTTTGTAATTGACACATAAATGTCACTGTCAAAAATATTTGTACATTATTATGAAGATTATGAAAATAAAAAAAAGGCAACAACGCAAAAGAATATACGTAAAAAAGAATATAAAAGGAATTTGCGAAAAAAATGTATGTATTGTACATAATTTATATTAAAATATCCCATAGATTTTGCAAATATATGTGAGAATTATTTTGTAGTGAGACATGAATAAATGTATTTGTATTTAAAAATATTTTTCGTTTTATGCGTACAACCAGGTAAAATATCTGGCGAAAGGTTATGTGCTGGCCACATTAGATTTTTTTTATGTGTTTCCTTGAAAAACTGTTGACTTCAAAATTATATTTTATTGTTTGTAGCAAAAAGTACCACTTCCGGTTTATCATATAGGTATAGTCAAAAACTAATGTTGTTTCAAATTATACACGAGTTTTAAATACTAAATTTGAGAAGTTTTGAATCATGTTTTAAATATATTTTTGCAAGAAAATCTGTTTATAGCTTTCTGCAAGTAGTATTTCCGGTTTATCAATTTTAGAAAACATCTAGTATGTCGTTCTCATTATTATAAAAGTCTTAAATACCAAATTTGAAAGTTTTGAATAGGGTAGTTAAGTAATTACGTCATATACGGCGCGCTTCATTTAAACTACTGTCCTAGCGGTAAACACATCTTTCAAAGTGAACCTTATTGCCACTGCAAAGAACTGTAACTTTAAGAAGTTCATTTCGTTGCCAATATCTTACTTAATTAAGAAAAGTTAGCTATTTAAGCTATCATTCAGTTAAGTTTGAATATTACCCTTTCAATTAAACCAAACATATTATCCTAATTTGTAATAACAATTAATCTATTTTAGTTTTAAAAAACTTTGCATAGAATTACATGTTCGTTCAATCTCGAAGATGTTCGTGAAACATCGCGTGAAGCGGCCGGAAGCGCCCGTTTGAAAGACAGTGAACAATTTTTATGTTACAGTACCCTAAGAACACGACATATTATTAATAAATTAATGTGAATAGACAGAGTTATTTACATAACTTAAACTTAAAAAGAAAAAATCTTAATGCCTGGTTTCTCCAGAGCAACTTAAGACTTAAGTCGTGACTTATTCCTAAGTTCCACCGTAAACTGTTGCACCACGCAAAAATGTCAAAATGTGAGACGTAAGTAGCACTTAAATGTAAGTCGAAAAAAACAGAGACTTAGGTGTCATATATGACAGTTGTCGTATCAGTCACAGTAAATTTGTTTCATTTTGTGAAGTTACGGTGCGTCTTCAGCGATATGGACATAAAAACGTATTAATTATAGCAAAGAAGAGAAAAAATTGCTAACGGAGATTGTGGATCAATATTAGTGTTGAAATTGGTAATGATTGATTCTTGGACAAGCCCGTTCATTACTATTGTATAGAAATTGCTGGCATTTACTTACTTATTGTCTTGAATATGTTGCAATTGAGGTTCGATTTGCCTCAGAATATCTATAACTGTGATTTTAGTTATTCTGAACCGACAGAAGAAATGTTTGTCGTCATATAATTGAAACAAATCAATCCTATTATATATTTGTCGCAGAATTCTGACATTTTCAACAATATCGACAAAATCAACTTCGTCCACATTATCCACGATGTTAACGTCGTCAAAATTAGGGAAATCCGGTAAATCCATATCGAATACTGTTGATACAAATGTAAGCATATAAACACTGACATATACAACGACAGCTTTGACATATTTTACGCTGTTGCCAATGTAATTTGTGACATAAGTTAAGTTCGCATTTGAATTTGCTGGTGCAACGCAATTGGGATATAAGACCGACTTACAATTAAGTAGCACTTCAATAATCAACGACTTAAGTTGCTGTGGAGAAACCGGGCATAAGTTCTGAACAGAACTAATTTGAAAATGTTCAAAAACGCCAACAAACAAAATCTCAGTCGGTATGTCGGTAAACTCTCGGATATGCTTGAAGCTGCGCGAACTTGATACTCTGTAGTTCAGAATGTGCAGACTTTATTTCAATTGAAATAAAACCTTTGTTATTTACTAATGTGTATATATTGTATTACAAAGTATTAGTTAAATGTTTTCAATTTGATATTATTCATATCTCAAAGTTAACTTCTTCATAATAACAATAATATTAGCATCAAATTACAAGCCTTTAAATTCTGACCCTTATGTGTTCTGTTAATAGAGTCTATTTTGATAGTATAGTTTTTGCTTAGGTCAGTGATTCATATTTCGCGCTATATTCTGACGTCACACTATTTTACCCTATTGTTTCAATTTATTTTTCACGAAAATCTGTTCAGAGCTTCAAATAAAATATCACTTCCGGTTAATCAATTTTAGCTAAAATCAAATATGTTACTTCCCTTTATATAAAAGTATTAAATACTTTATTTTACAAGTTTTGTAATATATCGTAATATATTTTTCACGAGAGCTTCAAGTAAAGTATCACTTCTGGTTGATTAATTTTAGCTAAAATCTAATATGTTGTTTCTTATGATATAAAAGTCTTAAATACTAAAATTGAGTTTTGGATTATATTTTAATATAGATTTTCATTAAAAACTGCTATAGGCTTAAAGTAAAGTATCACTTCCGGTTATCCAATTTTACCCAAAATCTAATCAACTCGTTATATGAATACAGAAAGCTTAAAGACGGAAAATAGATATATTTGGAAGTTTGTTATAAGAGTTATAGTGGACGAAAAAATCGTCACACACACACACACACACACACACACACACACACACACACACACACACACACACACACACACACACACACACACACACACACACACACACACACACACACACACACACACACACACACACACACACACACACACACACACACACACACACACACACACACACACACACACACACACACACACACACACACACACACACACACACACACACACACACACACACACACACACACACACACACACACACACACACACACACACACACACACACACACACACACACACACACACACACACACACACACACACACACACACACACACACACACACACACACACACACACACACACACACACACACACACACACACACACACACACACACACACACACACACACACACACACACACACACACACACACACACACACACACACACACACACACACACACACACACACACACACACACACACACACACACACACACACACACACACACACACACACACACACACACACACACACACACACACACACACACACACACACACACACACACACACACACACACACACACACACACACACACACACACACACACACACACACACACACACACACACACACACACACACACACACACACACACACACACACACACACACACACACACACACACACACACACACACACACACACACACACACACACACACACACACACACACACACACACACACACACACACACACACACACACACACACACACACACACACACACACACACACACACACACACACACACACACACACACACACACACACACACACACACACACACACACACACACACACACACACACACACACACACACACACACACACACACACACACACACACACACACACATCATCGTAAATATAGTAAACACCTGATGTGGGGACCATAATTCGTGCTTATTTACTGAAAACTCACCATTGAATTTTTGGCACGATTACATTACATCCCTTACCTACGGTAAGACGGGAGGTAAAATGGCGGGTAGGTAATTCAAAAAGCAACCTCAAATTTGAACAGGCTAGAAATAAAAATGAAATAACAAAAAATACTCACAATCAATAGGCCACCGGAGACCTGTGTGATAAGTTTAAGCTTCATTTTGTATCTTCAGTATAATGCACTGACATTTATTTAAAGGAAGACGGTAATTGTACACATAACGCTTGTATTCTTGTACACTGAGAACGTCGTAATATTTAATTTAATGTATCCAATTATTGAAGTTATTTCATATCTATCATTTGATTAAAATCAAAATTTTCCATGACAGGACGAATAAATCAACTTTTTATTTTTCTATGTCAACTTGTTTTTACCTTCGTCACCTTTATTTATTTATTACCTCTCGCTAAGAGAGGTATTGAATTCATGCTAAAAATCGCATATCCAGATTTTAGTGAATAAGCACGTTTCAAGGTCCTTACAATCCGATTATAACATTTTTACTATGATGTCCGTATGTGTGTGTAGATGTTGGATCCACAATTTCTCAAATATTATAAAACTTAAGACATTTTTAACTACGGATTCCTCAATCTAACAAAAATGGGAAGAGTTGATTAAGTTTTGGTAACAATTGGACAACCGGAAGTAGTAGTTACAAGAAAAATATCATCTAAATATTATTTATCGAAAATTTATGTAAATACTTATATTAAAGAATGTTAAATTCTTTATTCGATAAATATATATTCATTATTATATCTTCTATAGATTTAGAGATAAAGAAATGCATATGAAATAATTTGATGTAAAAATGCTCAGATCAAACTATACGCCAACCTAGTATCAGCCTGTGCGTTGCGAGCGCCGCACTAGCGGCCACGGGCGACAACAAAGCGCTGATAGGTTTAAATAGAACGGATTGAACGCGTTTTATTATGAATGCAAAATAGTGTCTTTTGAGATAAAAACTAATATAATCCCGTTGTACAATGTCGGTTATTATAATCAAATGTGGTTTAGACCGGTATACTTTAGTATTTTTCGAAAGAAAAGTTTAAATGAAGGTAAAAAAACTGCTTCTTTTTTTGCTGTAGAATGAAATGTGGTCAAGTAATTTTTATTACTTAAATCATTTAATAAGTAAATACACATTTATATTATTTATATACGTAGCGTCATGGATCTCTTCAATTGCAATCATCAGTTTGAACAGATATTTCACAGGTCACATTTCCTATGGATGATGTTGACGGTAATTCACCCTCTTCAAAATCTAAAACTATTTATGAATTATTAATTAACGGTATATGATTGTATCCACAAAAATACATGTTTGTAAAATATTTAAAAGGACAGAAAAATAAATAAACGTTATACCATTATTAACATTATTTGTTTCCATCAGTGGTAGGTACTCTCCCTCTTTCATGCTGTTCCATTAATCTTTTTCTTCGATCTGCAGATGTCGACGTTTCTGGTCTTCATGAAAAAATTGTTGGATTGTAGTTTTCATTACGAGAGTCATTGGATTTTTCTCCTCCAACAAAATGTGCAATACAATACAGATTGTAGTATGTTTTGCTGGAATCATTTCTAAAAAAAAATATGATTATTTGATTACGAGATTGTTATATAATTTTTTTAGTTAACCCCTGGTAGGCATACTAGTGCAAATTTAATAATAAAACTTACGATTCTCTCTGAACACGTGCAATCCAAAGTTGTTTTCGCTCAGTTTTCCGAATCACGATTCGAAAAACCGTAAAATTTCAGTTCTTGGTTGCGATATTACGTGCTAGGGCAGCCGAGAACACAGCAGACTCGTCCTTCACTTTGTCTTTTCGCGGTAACACTAATTTTAACGCAGTTGTACTTTTAATTTAACGCGTTTTCACACAATTCAGCATGCATGGGTTGTCAATCTGTCAGCGGTTTCTTTACAAAAATGACCGCCAGATGTCGGGCGAGTAGTTGATGGGTTGGCGTATGTACTTCAAGGCAAGAAATTCAAATATTTATAATTGACACGTAAATGTCACTGTAGAAAAATAAAATTTCAGGATACTGCATATAAAGCAAATGTATGTATTGTATATAATTTATATTAAAATATTCCATAGATTTTGCAAATATATGTGAGAATTATTTTGTATTGAGACATGAATATATGTATTTGTATTTAAAAATGTTTGTTCTGTTATTTTTCATCTTTATGTACATTATTTTAAATAGTTTCTGTCACAAATTTTAACTGAATATTAAGGAGGCCATATACTTTTATATCCATTAAAAAATTTGGGGTGACAAGCCGTAGGGCAAGAGTGGTACATTATTTTTCATCTTTATGTACATTAATTTAAATAGTTTCAGTTCTGTTCTGTTTTTTTTTCATCTTTATGTACATTATTTTAAATAGTTTCTGTCTGAAATTTTAAATGAATATTAAGGAGGCCATCAGGCCATATACTTTTATATCCATTAAATAATTGAGGTGACACGCCGTAGGGCAAGAGTAGTACATAATTTTTCATTTTTATGTACATTAATTTAAATAGTTTCTGTTCTGTTCTGTTATTTTTCTTCAATATTACTTATTTAATACGTGTCGAAATTTCAGATGAAAAAATTATAGCTAAGGCGATTTGCAAATGTTTAATATTACAGAGGGATAACTTTAAGTTTAAATTGTTAGTAACTCGAAACCGCTTATCGGCAAAAATCGTGTAATACTTGACATGATAAGCACGATTTAGGGTCCCCACAACACGTTTTTTTCGTCTACGATAACTCTTATAACAAACTTCCAAATATATCTATTTTCCATATTTAACCTTCCTGCATTCATATAATGAGTTGATTAGTTTTTGGGTAAAATTGGATAAATGGAATTGATACTTTAATTGAAGCCCATAACAGTTTTTAATAAAAAACTCTATTAATATATAATCCAAAACTTTTCAATTTTAGTATTTAAGACTTTTATATCATGGGAAACAACATACTAGAATTTGGCTAAAATTAATTTACCAGAAGTGATACTTTACTTGAAGCTATCAACAGATTCTCGTAAAAAATATATTATGAAATACTCAGAAACTTGTCAAATTTAGTATTTACGACTTTTATAGAAAGGGTAACAACATATTAGATTTTGGATACAATTGATAAACCGGAAGTGATACTTTATTTGAAACTCTGAACAGATTTTTCTGAACAATATATTGATATATTCCAAAACTTGTCAAATTTAATATTTAAGACTTTTATATAACGGGAAGCAACATATTAGATTTTGGCTAAAATGGAAAGACCGGAAGTGATACTTTATTTGAGTTGAATAGATTTTCGTGAAAAATAAATTCATACAATCTAAAACTTTTCAATTTAAGACTATTATAGTAATGAGAACGACATAATATTAGATATTTTCTCAAATTGATAAACCGAAAATACTACTTTAGGAAGCTATAAACAGATTTTCTTGAAAAAATATATTAAAACACGATCCAAAACTTCTCAAATGTGGTATTTAAAACACGTGTATAATTCGAAATAACATTAGATTTTGACTATACCTATATGATAAACTGAAAGTAATACTTAATTTGGAGCTCTTAACAGATTTTCGAGGAAAAACATAATGAAATATAATCCAAAATTTGGTATTACAGGCTTTTCTATTTATTGAAACAACAAATTAGATTTTGTTAGGAAGAAGTAATGCCGTACTTGTTGATTGATAAAATAAATAATGGATTTCTCGGCGGTGATTGGCAGGAATTATATTAATAACCCATTTAGTTGTTAATTTTATTTAAAATTCTAATATTTCGTTACTGATTTTGTAACTTCATCAGGGAATACTAAAATGTACATTTATATTATACAACTTGTTTGTTACATGTTGAAGTTTTAATACTTACAAATATGTTTAACAGTTTTAAATTGGAAAATAATCGGACGTAGAAACATCTATCTTCATTAAATTTTTGTTCTAAACATATTATTTTTAAAATTTGGAAAAGTTTTTTGTTACATATTACACAGTTTGAACTACACTGTTATAGGAGTTATATTGGTCAAACCACACAAAAGTTAAGCATTCGGTTGTCTCAGCACAAACAAGGAGAGAAAAGAGTTAACGCTAATAATATTTGTGCTTTAGCAGCTCATGTACAAGAGACACAACATTTTGTAAATTACGATGAAACTACCATCCTTGAATTTGAAAATGACTACAAAAAAAGATTATTCTTAGAAATGTGTTACATTACCACTAATAACACCGTAAACTATAAAACCGACACACAGAATTTAAGTGCTATTTATTCGTATTTATTAAGTAATTTCTAATACCATTAAACTAAAGTATTCTTTTAAATTTTTGTATTCATATTTACCGCATTTTGGGTGGTTTGCCGCGCTAGCTCTGTTCTCTTCTTCTTCGTGCTGCACCCAGATCTTAACCTTACAAGTTAATTCTAGAAAATAAAAAAACTTTTTCCACGTTTCGGCCGACATGTGTTTCAAAATTTTAAAAAACATTTTTCTTTAATCAAAAACAAAAATAGTAAATTAACTTTTAAGTGTAGTTCAAACTGTGTAATATGTAACAAAAAACTTTTCCAAATTTTAAAAATAACATGTTTAGAACAAAAATTTAATGAAGATAGATGTTTCTACGATGTTAAATATCATTTTTTCACATTTAATGTTATTATAAATATTAAAGAAAATTTTATTTATTGTGCGATTTGAATGCATTTTATATTATATTATATATATTATATTATATATTATACTATAAATAACATTTATATTAATAAACAAAATTTCTTAACATCATTAGAAAATATCCACAATACAATTTAAGTATCTGCTAATGACATACTCATTAGTTCATTACATTTAGAAATAAATTTTCAAATCGAAGACTAACCCTGAACCAAAAATTTTCATATTCTTGACTATAAATAACATTTATATTCATACTTTCACAAATTTCTCTTTTGTCCTTGACTATAAATAACATTTATATTAATAAACAAATTCCATAACAACAAACTGCCTCAGGCCCAGTCTGAACTGGCGCCAGTTAATGAGTTTTTAATTACATGCCTGCTCAAATACGTAACCACAGACTACTTATGGATGCCCTTGCCTATGCACCCCATACCCCTAAGATAATCCTATCCTGGAGATAGCGTTTTTGTTTTAAGTCAGTCTGTATTAGTTAGCCATGGGATAAACATGGGACAGTCGAAATTAGTACGTGGCGTCGGAAAGACGTGTTTTGTTGACGGAATGTAGTGTTTTAGTTTTGAGGCGCGTGTGCAGAACGCCCGCCCGCAAGGTTACAAAATGTAACAGTTTTGTTAGTTATGTTTAATTAAGTTATATTTAATCATGTAAATAAAAGTATTAGTTTTTAAATCAACAAGTTGTGTTCATGTCCGTAGTGTTCATCAGTGTAAAGTTAAAGTGTAAAAAGTGTACAAGTGTAAGTGACTGTGTGTTCTTCCTTCTCACAAGCCGTGGACGCCAACCATCAGAGCGTCCACCAGTCATGAAGCAGTCGGTAGGATTGCCATCAGCTTAGAAGACCCCCTCGTGTTACACTTGAATTTTGTCGGGATTTGGTTTAACTCCTTCTGTTGTCATTTTAATGAGCATATTGTTAATATATGTTCATCTGCCAGTAAAACTTTAGGCTTCATTATTCGTATATGCAGAATGTTCCATGATGTTACAACTTTAAAATCATTATATTTTGCGTTTGTTGTAAGTAAATTAGAGTACGCCAGCCTAATCTGGTATCCTTCGTATGCCAGTCAAAATATGCAACTAGATCGCATCCATAGAAGATTCCTGAAATATCTTTCATTTAAAGAAGACAATATTTATCCAGACAGAGATGTTGATTTAAATTCTCTTCTAGAGCGTCATTCCTTACCTTCTTTAGTTTTCAGACGAGAAGCCTGTAGTTCCAGATTTCTTTGGATGCTTCTCCACAACTATATAGATGCACCATATCTGCTGTCATGTGTGCCATTCCATGTCCCAAGGTTGGCTTCAAAACAAGGCGGATCGTTTCGCCTACCCGTTACACGTACACTTATTTTGCAGCGCTCACCTGTTCACTTAATGTGCTTCAATGCTGACAAAATGTACGAAGATATATTCACCTAACTATGTATCAATATTTCTGATTTTTGTTTTGTCATGTTGTAATATTTATATTTATTATTGTTTCTATTAATTTTACCCTGTAATTGGCCTGCTGTTGGGTAAATAAAGCGTATTATTATTATTATTATTATTATAATGTGCCCTAGATACGCGACTTCTTTGCGAAGAAATTCGCATTTATCTAATTGAATTTTTAGGTTGGCCTCTTTTAATTTTTGAAAAACTTTTTCGATATTATTTAGGTGATCTTGAAGGGAGGTGCCTAATATTATTATGTCGTCGAGGTAGACGAAACATATTTTATTTATCAGATCTTTGAGTACAAAATTCATGAGTCTTTGAAAAGTCGATGGTGCATTTTTTAAGCCGAAAGGCATTCTTTTAAACTCGTAATGTCCGAAATCAGTTGAAAATGCAGTTTTTGAAATATCGTTTGGGTCAAGTTCAATTTGGTGGAAGCCTGATGTCAGGTCGATGGTCGTAAAATAATTTGATTTTCCTAGTTTGTCTAAAATTTCAGTAACGTCTGGGATAGGAAATTTGTCAGTGATTGTCTTCTCGTTCAATTTTCTGTAATCAATTACTACTCGAAATTTCTGTTTGCCTGAGGCATCCATTTTTTTCGGGACGACCCAAATAGGGGCGGACCAAGGGGAGTAGGAGTGTTGTATAATATCGTCATGTAACATTTTGTCCATCTGGGCCTGTATTTCCTGTTTATATGTCTCTGGATATTTGTATTGTTTGGTATGGATGGGGATATTGCCCGTGGTTTTAATTTGATGTTTGATTTTGTTCGCAAAAGTAAGTTTCTCGTTTTCTTGTAATATTAGGGATTTATAGTTGTTTAATGGTATATTTAAATTTTGTTTCTCTTCTAGGGTTAAGTGTTCGTCTCGTATTTGTTGATTATTAATTTCTATGTTAAAATTTTTGTGTTTATTTGAATTAAAATATTGTAATTTGAATTTGTGTTTATTTAGAAATGTTATTTCTTCTTTTATAAAGTCAAATTTTGTTTTAAGTAATTTTATTTCTGGTAGACCTAGTAATATGTCGAAATCTTTATGAAAGTCGAAAACATAACATTTTATGTTGTTATTTTTAAATTTAAAAAATGTGAATTCTTTTCCTGATGATTTGCCGTTACAAATATGTACAGAGAATAATTCGGGAAATTTCGTGAAGTTTGGTTAAATTAATTTTGGATTAATATAATTTTGGATTAATATAATTTTGGGTAGATCCGGTATCTAATAAAATTTTGAAATTCGAAACTTTAATGAAAGGCAGTTTGCTGAAAGGGTGCGTTTTCTAAACAGCGCCATGATGTAGTAGCGCTTTAACGTACAACTACTTTCCTGTATATATATATATATATATATATATATATATATATATATATATATATATATATATATATATATATATATATATATATATATATATATATATATATATATATATATATATATATATACAAATATGCCGAATAGATGGCGAAATAAGGTTCTGATCCATACTAACATAACGGTATTTTTCGTTGTCTACCTGGAAGGCGACAGAGCGAATTTTGTTAAGCGAGATAAGCCGACAGCTAATTTTTACAACTTTCGTCCAAAGTCCGTCTTGGTCAGATGGTGGCCAGATTTTCAATTTATTAAGCTACAAAGAAAATAGCTATTTTGAAGGATAAATTATTAATTTCTTTATAAATTTTGGAAGTAGGTGTATTAATACGTCCTAATGCAGTATTCTTAAATATTAAATGATATAGTATGAGAAATGATAATAAAAATATAATTACTGAATAAAAATTATTAATTTCTTATTTACAATTTGAAAAGAAGATGAAAAAAACAACAAAACTAACAAATGCGAATCGTGATTAACTAACGTTCTTGATTCTACAGCGCAGTTACAAAAATAATTAAAAGTCGGGATATCATGATTTCAATTTCTTAATTCAGTATAAATATAGAGATATTAATCCTCAAATAAATTAACATACAAAATACAAGTGATTCAATTAAATGATTCTTCGTTAAAATTTCTGTATTTGAAGAGATAAAGCAAAGTAGCATTATTTTATCCATCCATATTAATGAAAAATAAATAAAAACAATTGAACTTAAAACAGACGAGTAATTTATAAAAATAATATTCTATTCGCGACTCTTCTACTAGATATATGGACACTCAGATCTTGGTTATTTTTTCCCTTATAAAAAATTATCTGATAAGATATGTATTGATATAGTGACATTTGAAATAATTGGAAACAAATATAGAATAATCTACAATAATTGTATTAACATAAAAAACAGTCAAAATGAACCTGGAATGACTGCAAAATTGTAATAAAAATGTTTTTATATCAAACAATTTCTTACAATGTCCTTGAGGTACATAAAATTCTATAATGTACCATTGCCGCCCCGGGTCAAATAAATATTTGCGAGAAAGATTTTTGCTATTTAGTAGTATTTCTATTTGCAAATGTAAATATATTATTTTTAAATTAATAATTTTATACATATTATTATTATACGTGCCTTATAATCTAAAGAGTTTTATAAATTTTTAAGAACAAGAAACATTAAATGTGCTTTTATTTTATATATTACAAACAATAATATAAAACTGTTAAATCAAGAAGCCTTAACTTTTAAGTGGATAAATAAACCAATATCAATTGAAAAGTCATTTGTCGATATTAACAGACTATAGTTTTGCACAACCAATGCATTGTGAATTTTTTATAATTTTTAGAAACGCGAGAACAAAGAGCCACTAAACCATTTTACTTTATTACACATAATCCTATCCCCACGCAAAAATACAAAGTTAAGAAAAGGATAGATGCGGGAGGTATAGACAAATCGGGTCTCTCATATGCCAATGAGATTTCAAATTTATATTTTTAGTCACATTCATTACTTATAACAAAATAAAATATTTCGCTTTTTTGCCAATTAAAAATTAAAGATCAAGAATTAAACATTCTAATGAATTATTGTTCGTATATGAAGAAAAATTATGATTCTGTACAATTGTTGCGATTTCTTTGCCCACATGACTTTAAAAACTTCTCTGAAATAATATAAATATAATAATTTTTACAATTATATTAGTTTATATGTAGAATACATATATTTTTTAGATTAATAATATAAAAAGTATTTCGTATATTGCAATATAAATCAATCTTGTATTACAAGTATTATATTTTGTTTCATTTTAAATTCGCCACCCTTTACTCTGTAATACCGACACAAGAGGATAGACACCTATAGAAAATAGTGTGAACTATTTTACTAAAATTTTTCCTACTGACGCAAATTATTTCACCTAATATATTGTCACCTTTTTCTCAAAATCTATTACAGCAATAAAGTTCAAATTTAGTATTAGTAACATATTTGACATACTTTATGGTTTGAGATAAATTTGGCTCGATTTTATCATTCAATTCGAGAAATAATTTTTTTTATTGTTGTCAACAATAACGTAAAAAAACTAAAAATTATTTCATTCTACAAACAAAAAAATATGTATCTTAATTATATATGTTTGACAGAAATATCATTTCAAAGAAAAGAGAAAATGATGACAAAAAATACACTGTTTTGCGTATGGGACCCGCAATACGTTAACGCACCCTTAAGGATTCGATTCTTGTTGGAATAATTGATCTATGTCTAAAAAATGTTTTTCCTCGTTTATTTCGTTTTCTTGCTCTATTTCTGAGGGTTCAGGATATTCTACGGGTGTATTATTTTCGATATCTTGGTTAAATAATTGTTCTGTTCGTGGTTGGGCACGTTTAGAAAACTGAGAAGTTTGAATACTCATAGGGGTGACTTTTTGTTGCTGTGCGTTGCGTATATTTGCACTGGGGGCAAAGGGTCTATTAAATTGTTGTTGCTGTTATTGAGGGTATTTATGCATAGGAGATTGATGTCTCGGGGGGTTAAATTGGATTTAATTTTTTGGTGGGGGTGTTGTTTGTGTTTGTGTGTAATTGTTGTGTACTCGTATGTATTGTAAATCGTTGGTGATGAGGTCAAGTATTTCGGTCAACTTTTGTGGGTTTCTGGCAGATAGTTGTTGTCTAAATGGGTGTTTACAATTGTTTATAAAGCATTGAGTGAAATATTTAACAGCATTTTCTAAAATTATTTTGCTACTTGCACTACTATATTTACATTCGAATTTACTCTTGTAAATCAAAAATAATTCGTTGAATTTTGTAAAATATTCTAATATGTTATCTCTAGTTCGTTTACAATGGGTAATTTCATACATTAAAGTATGTTCTGATCTAGTGTCTGGATAGTTTGCCAAAAGGTGTTCTTTTAATTCCTTCCATGTATTTATGGTAGTACTACTCAGGCTTTGTGCTGCTTTGCCTTTAATTTTGTTTTCGAGAGTAAGTATAACTATTTTTTTTGTGATCTCTGATGGACTTGACTGACTGACTAATGAAATGATGTCGTCTACCGTGGTTACAAAATTTGGAAGAGATTTTATATCTCCGTCGAAGCATGGTATTAAATCTAATAATTTTACAATATCATTGTTTAAATTAGCAAGTATATTGCTTTGTGCTGGTACTACCGGTGGTAGTGCCATATTGGTATTACTAATTAAATTATTTAGGGTTCGTAAAATTTCCTCCAGGATGTAAAAGTTAAAAAATGTACTTACAGTAAAAGTACAATTTCTTTAATCATTAGGGGGCTGAATGTTGCCCTCGATCGATGTCGGTTCGATGTGGGATGGCGATGGATGGTGGTGTGTTTGGCTCTCGATCGATGTCTGCTCGATGCGTACAGTGGGTGTAGTTGACTTCTCGGGTCCTTGATTTTTGCTCAGGGGTTGCCGCAGAAGGATTCCTCGAGGATTGTTGTGGAGAGAGTTCAAAATTTTTTCACTTTTTACTTGAGTATCGCTGATGATTGCAGGATTGACTCGTAGATTCGAGATTGGCAGAGTTAAAGGATAAAAATCGACGGATTTGTGAATTTTGAAGAATTGAACACTTGGTTTTCGATTCACAAAAACTTGGTTGCCAATCCTACCAAGACTGCGCCAATAATAAATTGAGAACTCGAAATTATATTTTAAAAAACTTTATTAAAAAGCGATAAGATAATATAAGTTTACAACATGTATCGTAGTTACACTAGGAATGACTTACTTACTACACAGTACCGTATTTATACTAAGATCGTCTTCGTTTGGAGTCCTTTCTCAAGATTCTCAAGTTAACTTTAAACTGCTGAATTTGTGGGAAAGAAAATGATGCAATACTTATCTACGTTGTGAAATTAGGGAGGCGTCTCTATATAATTTACATCAAGACACACACATATAAATAATATATTTTTCAAATGCTATAACATATAATAAAGTAGCGAGGCATTTGGCGCGTGTAGCCATATGACCCTAGTTTGGCAGGCAGTACCAGATTTCATATATATATATATATATATATATATATATATATATATATATATATATATATGTCGCGGGGTAGTGTCACTGGCAAACTCTATGTCGAGCAACACTATTTCAGAACCACAGCGATAATATAAACGTGATGATCTCAGCGAGGCGGACATGCACTCACCCTGAGCACCGCTACACACTGATTCCATCCAAGCATTGTAGCCAAGAATGCTTGACGTTTCGATTACGACAATACAATTAAAAGATTATAAGTGATTCATGTAATACTTGATTCATTAAATGATCGTTACGACATGCTTTGATATTACAATCTCCGACACGGCCATTCTGACGTTTCACACGTCCTCGTGTGAACTATCTGAAAACAAAGAATTTATCCACAGTATTTTCGCTCGGCTATCTCTGACCAATAAGTGCTCAAATAGTTACAACTTTGTTCACATTTATATTAAGCTCAAAATTTAGCTATAGTACACTCAATTATTTAATGGACGCCTTTTTTACAAGACGTCAAACAAAACATAAATCTGTGACAATACATTTCACCAGTAAATACATGACTACCAATATCAGTATTCAAGCATTGTTATAGCTTGTCCAACAGCGACAAACCATCATTGCTTAACCAGCAATCGATCGCTATTCCATCTTCGCTTAACCAGCGCAAGAAAACCATACCGTCATTGCTTACCCAGCAATGGAATACCCTTCCGTCATCGCTTAACCAGCTCGGAAAACCACACCGTCATTGCTTACCCAGCAATGGAACACTATTCCGTCATTGCTTAACCAGCTCGGAAAACCACACCGTCATTGCTTACCCAGCAATGGAACACTATTCCGTCATCGCTTAACCAGCTCGGAAAACCACACCGTCATTGCTTACCCAGCAATGGAACACTATTCCGTCATCGCTTAACCAGCTCGGAAAACCACAGCGTCATTGCTTACCCAGCAATGGAACACTATTCCGTCATCGCTTAACCAGCTCGGAAAACCACACGACAGAGGCACCCAGTTAGCATGTTACCTTCGGCAGAGGTGTCCCAGTAGCATACCGAAACACCATGACAGAGGCATCCAGTAGCATGTCATCTTCCATCACGGTTAATAATTCTAAAGAATTTAACGAAATTGTCCAATGTCCAGACAACGCCTCAATTGCTCCTTATCCACTTTTGTTATAAAAGTTTGTCGGCTCTTCAAAGTTTTAGTCACCCCTGTGGATTTTCAACGATCCACTCGATTAGCCTAACTAAATTGTGGTCTCAACCTCCAGAAGGTTCATTATTGTACGCATGAACCGCTCTACTTAAAAATTAGAACATGGATTCATGTGTTATGTAAATAATACGTAATACCAAATCGAAATAATCTGGCATGCTTAAACTTAAAGCCATCAAAATGTTCTAAATTTGTTAAATAATTCAAACAGATAGTTCTTCTTTTCTATTTCCTAACTGTATTTTGGCTTAGTGTTTTTTAGTTTAATTTTTTGACAAGTTGGTTTTTGCTCTTATTGGAGGTTAGTAAGTTTTAGTCAGTGGATCTTACACTGTCACAGGTGATGCTGTCTTTTATAATGTTTCTCGTTTGGCCTACAAATCCTCACAGGTATTTTATAAAAACAATTGTTGTTTATTTAAACTTGTTGTTTATTATTGCTTGATTATACTCTGGAAAATGATTGTTGTTGATTTGTGTCATACATTTTTATTGTAGCACTTGATGAAGGTAAAATAATATACTGAAACGTTTGCAAGAGGAGATGTAGAAACAAAATTTTTATCTTCCTTTATATCCATCATCCGATGAACTTTCTTCAATTAAATTTATCCTTGGATACGATCAAAATATTTTAAAGCAATTTGTTCCAGCGTCCATCACGCTGCACTTAGGCGTCCCAAACATTAAGACAAACAATTGAAAAGCAAGTCCCGTCTTGTCAGACTTCTCTGCTTCCAGTGGCTGACAGATTTCTGTTGCTCAATTGTTTTTCAGGTAAAACAGTCGACTTCGCAACCGTGGCAGGCTCCAGTCCGGGCACCAGCTGTCCTGTGCAACTCCTCTGCGGATGATCTAGCTTGCCACAATTTAAACATTCAACAAATTCACAATTTGACAAAACTGGCATGGTCACCCCGAAAACGGTTACGAGGAGCCTGATCGGCCACAGCCCCATCAAAACCAAAACGCCAAGTTTTATAGCTACGACCATGCTCACCGGAAATTTAATAAAGTCATATAGTATGTTCTGGGAATAGACTCAGGGACTATTTCAAACAACTACCATATTTGTACCTAAATTTCAATATTCATGAATGTTCCATCTGTAACGACTCAGGGTTTTGGAACATGGGCGTGCAGGAACTTGAATAACTTCATACAAATTATACCATGAACAATTGACAAAAGTTCACTCAGATTTGAACTGTCTGCACAGCGCTATATTATTCACGCTAACACGGTACATCCAATACATTCTCTCACTATCAGTGCTACACATCGCCTCATTCGTAGATCTTGGGCAGGATGCTCGCCCATTCTGGCTTATTATTTCGAGACAGACTGGTACAGACTTCGTCCATAATTACAGCTCTCCCGCCACTGTCAACAATATTTTTCCCAAATAGCATCATCGTACGGTAACTGATCGAATGCATCGATCTCTCACTTCAATCACATTACCCTTAATGTCAACGCAGATACCTGAAACCTGAATACTCAAAAGTCCACATGCAATTAATACATTAACAAAATCATCAAAACAAATCCCGTAGCAGCCTCGGATACAAGCCGCTGTCCTTCTAGCAAAAACTAGAGATTGCAGGCAGAAACAAACCACTGGCCATACATCACCGTATTTGGACCAATGATCACTCAAGCATCGTTAGTATGGCGGCCAAAATGTAACAAAACACAGCAAAAGCGTCTTTGTGGAAGCGCAACGATAGTTTTTCTTTGTATCACATACCACAGGCGCTATGAATACCTGTCCAAGTGCAGTAATGGAAATGATTCTGGGGCCAACGTCTTTGTACTCTGCAAGACAAAACACTTCAAGTTTGGAGATCTCGTAGGCCACTCATAATTTCTAAAACAAAAAGCTACACATGAGAGTTTTTGGCAATCGCCTTCGGTGGACCGTAGTAAGGCCACTCTTCCAAATAGACAATCTGTCCTGGTTTACGGATATTTCTAACCTAGAGTCGATTTTATCTGGTCCGTGCTGCCAAATAAAGGAATCCATACACAACGGTTTCATTATATCTCAAGCAATAAATCTGTGTGCTCAATAAACTTAAACAAGCTCTCAAAGGAGAAGCAATCTACTTAACGTCAGATAACCAGGCTGCTTTCACTTGTGAATCAAAGCTAAAATGGGTACTGGAGATATTCATATCACCCTCGACGATAAACGTTAAACTGCCATTAGCTCTCAACAAAAGGGACTTTGAATTATGACAAGTATCCTTACTAGTCATTGTTCTACAAAGTACCAAATTTCAGTTCATCAAAACTTTGGAGTGGCTTCCAGACATTCAGTCAAAACACGCTACAGCAGATCTTAGTGGTCGCAGTGACAAAAGTCACCAGCGCTTAAAGCCCTCAACCTAATAATGATAATAACAATATCATCTATCTACAATTTTTAGTAAACTTTATCTGCAGCTAATAAAATATTAATCTTTAGCATAGTTTTCTAACATATTTCCACCTTTAACTATCTTCCCTGAAGATCTCCAGTGAAATTTTCATGTTATAGTTTCTATTTCGGTACACCATGGTTCTGCACCCGCATCGGTCATATCTGGATGAAAAGTAAGTAACGATATATCAGGTGCTTCAAGGTTGCAGTGTACCTACTCAACATGTCTGTTAGTTTGCGAAACTTGTACAATGAAAATATTTTACAATCTTTCTTGACATACCGAACGCTTTAAGGAATTTGTATTAGTTCGTTTGTTATTTCACAAATAACTAACTTAATAGCAAACTGGTTGATACTCCCGATCTGTGACTACTTGACCTACATTCAGTTTAATAATATTGTCACGTCGCAGACGATGTAAAGGAGTAGAATCAAGCTACCAAAAATGAAATACTTATTACGTCATACAAGCTCAATGACAAAACATCAATCAAAATATAACAACTGCCAGGAACACCTACTGTAATGAATAATATCTTAAATAACATATATGGAGATCGGTAATCCGGATCATCGGCCATCACAATATCATAAACAACAAACTCAACCTCGTTTCTCAGCAAGCAACTGACCGAATTGCTTTTATTACAACAGCAACCCAATTGCCACCAACATAGCTCACAACGATATCTTGAGCTTTGTAATAAAATCTCTTACCAGTATTGGAAGACCGCTTAACATAAATTCAGTACTCATTACTCACGGTTCTACTTAACGAGATCTTGTAATTGCGTCACCACTCTCTGGGTGGGACACAGACGGAATCCTTGTTACTGGTCAATGCCCCATGATGAAAACCTGCAAAAATTGCTAGACGGCCTTTCCATCTTAATCTGCTTGGCCCTACACTTCACTTTATAATTCACCAACAGAACACAAACCCACATACAATATTGTAGATCGCAGGCGAATCCCACTTCTGATGTCGCGGGGTAGTGTCACTGGCAAACTCTATGTCGAGCAACACTATTTCAGAACCACAGCGATAATATAAACGTGATGATCTCAGCGAGGCGGACATGCACTCACCCTGAGCACCGCTACACACTGATTCCATCCAAGCATTGTAGCCAAGAATGCTTGACGTTTCGATTACGACAATACAATTAAAAGATTATAAGTGATTCATGTAATACTTGATTCATTAAATGATCGTTACGACATGCTTTGATATTACAATCTCCGACATATATATATATATATATATATATATATATATATATATATATATATATATATATATATATATAAATTAAATTCTCGATTTAATAATTGTTTAAAAAATTAATTTATTTAATTACTATACAACAGCATAACTGCCCAAAGACATAAATGAACTAAACAAGCTTATCTAATTCTACAGCCTATTTAAACTGTTTTTTATCATACGTGTGAGTAGATAGAAACTTACAAGCAGGATATGATTATTGTGAAATATCTACAGGGCCTTACATAATTCCTCCCTTCCAAAATTTTACAATAATTATAGAATTTTATTTTATTGTTTCTAATTCTATATCTATTTGGTTATTACCTTGTAATTTCTTTTGTTTACATAGGTTCACAAACTTATTCTTATATCTATAACACATCATGAATATTATAACAATAGTAATTATACAATACAATATGTAAGAATGATGGTTACTATTTATTTGTAATTCTTTTTTTTGTGGAACATTTTTCATAATTATATTTACTGGTGTTATATCTTTCCATTCGCTGTGATTTATTATTTTCATACGTATTAAAGGAATTAAAATTTTCAAATTGTATTTCTTCATGTGTTTCTTGAATAATGTTGAATTTAAAATTATTTATTTAACATTTTTCCTTCAGTTTGAATATATATATATATATATATATATATATATATATATATATATATATATATATATATATATATATATATATATATATATATATATATATTCGTTGTATATTTTTATTTAATGTGTTTGTTTGACAATTGATTTGAATTTGTTGTTCTTTAGGGCTTATAATTATCAAGTCATTTGTATTTTCAATTTGTTCCCATGTGTTTTCTAATTTTATATTATGATATGAACAACCATCGTTCTTTTAGTCTTTTACAATATTCGTGATACATTTGTTTATACTAATATATCGACTATTACAATAATATATTTTATTTATTTGTATACAGTTATAAGTGCTATATTTATTTCTATCATCTACATAATAAATGCTTTGTTTCTCATTGAGTATAATGAGGGTATTATCTTCCTACATAGGGATTGGAGTGAACTGAAATAATGGATAAGTATTTTGCGTAAATGTAGGGATATTTATTATGAAGTGTATTTGTTCATTGTCATTTCTACAATATGTTTCAATGTGTTATAAATGACGATTAAATGTTAGCGCTGAAAATTAGAATATTAAAACACATTTATCACCCAAACCGGTATATACAGTATTAATACAAAAATAATAACAAATCTAGATGACCGTCGCCTGGCCGAAGCCGGTCACGCGGAATCCTCCTTCACGCCGTGATTATTTCTGTAAAAGAATGGACCATTTTCACTGTCGATATGAGCATGCGCGACGACATTAGAAAAAGAGATCCGAACTGTAACATGAATTTAGTCGCAAGTGTCAAATTGTGCTTTTATCATCTAACCTTGAGCTATCCTATCCATGTGTGATTTTGTTATTATTAAAGTTATTATCGTGGTAAAATATAAAATGGGTGTGTATTGTTGTGTCCCTGGGTGTAAAAACAACTCAAAACATAACAAAATTGTTTCGTGGCATTTATTTCCCGCAAATAATAAAATAAAGAATGAATGGATAAGACGGATAAATCGAAGAGATGAAAATGGATCATTGTGGCAACCAAATTATTTTCATCGAAATGTGGGGTGCATTTCAATAAATCTGGCAAAAATATATCTACAATAAGTATCCTGTATATTTCCCGAACGACACAGAAGATGTTAGTACGAAAGTAATTTATTGCAACAAAGGTTTAGAATTGGGTTTAAATTTAAAAATAGGAGCCATAAGTAATGAAATAACATTATTAACATACGAAGCACAGAACACTAAATTAACTTTTGATTTTTGTACATTCTGTATCCACTAACGTAACTTTTGTTATGTTTATTATCTGCGAAATTGTTAATATGTCTTTCACAATATTCTTTTTGATCTACTCAACATGTTCTATTGTTTCCAGAGGTTCTCTCAGAAAAATAAAATTAACAAGTAAATAAATTAATTTATTATTTATTAAACTTACTTGATAATGTTTACTTTCATCTTGCCGCCTTTAAATTCACATAACCAAAAAGAAGAACCTTATGACGTTTAGGTCTACTATTTTTAGTTTACAAACTTCCGACAGATGTCTCATTTTCAGTGAAAATGGTCCATTAACACATGAGAAATACTCAGTGAGGGGGCAATCATTTACAAAATGTTCAGGCATTCACATACCGTACACACATGTTGGCAACTACGGGCAGTACCGCTAGTTACTACGGAACCTCTGCCGCTTCGGTGGTGATCCGGAGACAATCCTCTTAACCAACTGGATCAGTTCACTACAGCCCTAACTGCTGCTACGCTGGCGACCACAGAATGTGGGTCACTACAGCCTTCCCTGCTGCTACGCTGGCGACCTTCGGGTTCACACGAGCGGCCACTACGGAACCACTGCCGCTTCGGTGGTGATCCGGAGACATTCCTCTTAACCAACTGGATCAGATCACTACAGCCCTAACTGCTGCTACCGTTGGCGACACCAGAATGTGGGTCACTACAGCCTTCCCTGCTGCTACCGTTGGCGACCCTCGGGTTCACACGATGCGGTCACTACAGTACCCAGTACTGCTCACACGCACACTCACAATCATACACACGCTAGATTAACTCTCTCACCTGAATCACTACAATATCGATGTTCTCACACTAAAATCTAGAAATAAACTGAAATAAAATACGCGAATACCAGTATCATTAAATGTAGCTCTTATCCAACAGCATCGGTTACGTACCTAAATAGCTAATTAGAGACAAAACATAATAAAGTTAATAAAAATAATCTTACGCAAAATAATATCTGTGACAAATGATTTCATTGACGAGCCAAATATCTTTATTTTGTGTTATTTGTTGTAAATTGTAAGGATTTATAATACTAGTGTGTAATTTTCTTAGACTGCAGAATGTCAGACTAATCACAATTTGTTTACATATTTCGTTTATATTTTGTAAGGGAAATATTAATTTTTGGAATTTATTTTCGATGTCAATTTTTCCTTGCCAGTTTAAATTTTTGTTAAGATAAATTGTACTGTTTTCATTTGTGCCTGTAATTGGTTTTCATTACTTTTAATATTTTGTATTTGTTTGTTAAATTTGTCAATCATGTCCTTACTGATTTTTAGGTTTCGGTCGTTTTGTGTTTGTAGTAGTTGTTCGTTTTTGTTTGTTTGTTCGAAGAGTTTGTCATAACGTTCTTCATCCGAAGCATCTAAGTTACCGGAAATAGATTTTATTATGTTGCCTAGTCCATTTATTAGGCCGCGTTTTGCTCTTTTATTGAAAAGTTTTTGAATTTGGTTTTCTAAATCATTATACACGTAGGTCATTATATTTATGTAATCTTGGACTAATATTTTTTGATCAGATATTTGTTCTAATAAGGTATTTTTTAAATTAGTTATTTTTATGAATTCTTGGTATATAGGGGTGATATTATAATTGAAGTAAATAATTTGTTCCGAAATTTTTATTTGAAATTGTCCTAGATCGGCCAAGTGGAATCCATTCCCTTGTGAGTTCTCTATTAATTGGGATACATATCTGAAACATTTCATTGTTTTAGTCTATTAATTCGAATATTTTTAGTACCTAGTTGATCTTTTACTTTTACTTTGCCTAATATTGGGTCGTATTCTTCTACTTTTATTTCTCTGAATAATGGTTTTTTAAATTTTGTTATTAGTCTAGGGTTTTCTTTAGCGAATATTTTATCTTTTATCTTTATAACATTGTTGTTTTTCTGTTTCGATTTTTGTTTTAATGATGTCAAATAGTTCGGTTTGTTCTTATTTATATTCTTGAATTAATTCTTCATTTATGAGTGGGACTGTTTTAAAAGGTACTTCGGTATTTTTACCAAATAATATTTCATTAGGGGTTAATTTTGTAATGAAATGTTTTGTATTATTATTGTATAAGCTAATATTACTAATTCTAATTTTTGTAATAATGTTTTATTATTAAATTTATTGTTATTTTCTATTAAACGTAGATGTTCTATGAGGGTAGAATGCAATCTTTCAATTGCGTTACTTTTTGGATTATTTACGCAAGTAATATGACTTTCTATATTATGTATTCTGAGTAGGTCTTCTATGAGACTGCCTTTAAATTCAGGACCGGAATCCATTATAATTTTGTTTGGTATAGTAAATGTTTGGAAGTATTTTATTAATTGATTCAGGACACATCTCGAGGATTTATTTTCAAGGTAATATGTTTGTCCTTGTTTGGAAAACTGATCGTAGATTGTTAGCAAGTAGTTCTTATCTAGACATAGTGAATCCATATTTATTATCTCAAAAGGTTTAGAGGGTGTTGGAGTGAGATTATTAGTTGCTGGTATTGGTTTCTTATTCAATTTACAGTGGTCGCAATTATTAACGTATTCGGTAATGCTTTTTATCATATTCGGCCAAAAATATTTATCTTTTAATGCATTTAATGTTGCTACGATACCACGATGATTTGTTAATCCGTTGTGGAAATTGTAAATTGTTTCTATTTGTTCATCCGCGTCTTCTATATCTGTTACGATTTTATTACAAGCGATTATTTTTATGGTATCATATTCAAAATTATTTTTTATAGTTTTTGAAAATATTAAGTCTAGATCTTTTTCTGTTATTGCGTAATAGCCTAATTTTGGAATAATGTACTCTTTTAAGAATTTTATGATCTCTTCTTCCAACTTCAGTTTATTGAATTTACAGTGTGTTCTTATTTTATTATGATCAAATAGTCGTTTTGTTTCAATTTCGGTATTTCCGTCGTGTGTTTCTAATATTAATTGATTATTTGCTATGTTGAGTCTATCATTTATAAATCTTAATCCATTTACAAGGTTCTCTGGCTCTGAGTGTATTATATTGTAACGTTTTTATTTATTTGGGTGAAGTGTAAATATTAGACAATTGTTATTAATGAAAATAAAAGTTTATTATAATGATAAATAGATATTAAATATAATTAAAAGATGATAAATATAACTAACACTACAATTAAACAAATATTAAAGACTAATTAAGAGTAAGAATATTATAAAACACTTAAACACTAAGATTATTTATTTAAACAATATATATAGATCACTTATTTATTTATACAACTGTGTTTATTTATATTCACCACTTGTCTACTATCTGTTTATAACACCAACTGTTCAACACGCAACGCTTATTTATATCAGACTGTCCAATGCCTTCACTAACAGTCCTTATATACCTCGGCATCCGTGTTCCAGAACTCACTAGAAGATTTCTAGATAAAACACAATAGGTTACATCAACCGCGTAATTAAGCAGGTACCGACACGTCTGCTGCGTCATCGTTAACAATAGACACTCGCTCGTCCCTGCGACAGCGGCGGCGACAGCGACGGGGACAGAGGCGGTAACAGTGGCGGCGACGGCGGGCACTGCACATAACAATATTAATGTCGCTATCAATATTATTTATTAGATCGTTATGATTTGTTTCAGGGGGCGTTTATAAATTAATTTGTATATTTGTGTCTTCAAATATTTTTAAAATTTTATTTGAAACGTCTTTCCATTTTAATTCGTTTAGTCCACACCCTAATTTTGGAATATTAATTTCATGTAATTTGTTTAATATCATATAATCTCGTAATTCTTTAAGAGGTTTATCTAAATTTTTAATGGTAGGTATGTCATTGAATTTTTCCTTTCTAATTAAATGAAATATTGTTTTGTTATTAATGTGTTGTATAATAATGTTCTTATTATTGTCTTTTTGATTATTACAGTATTCTTTACTTTGGAATGAATCATCTATATCTTTGGCTAAACCTTGTGTCATGTTAAAGTCTTTTGATATACAATGTGCAAATATTTTTGTATTAGTTACGTCTCCTATATGTTTTATGATAAGTGTTTCGTTTCTTTGTCGTGATAGATTATCGGCGATAACGTTCATTTTTCCTTGTAAATATTCTATTTCGAAATTATATTTTTTATAATGAATTTTCTGCCGTATATGTAAGTTCGAAAGTTTTTTATGGATTGTATTATTGCAAGTAATTCTTTTTCTATGATACTATAATTTTGTTCAGCATTACTTAGAGTTTTTGAAAAATATGCTATTGACATTTCTGTTATTTTCATTTTTTTGAAGTAGTACAGACCCTATAGCAAAATCTGAAGCATCGGTTGTAAGAATAAAAATGTTATTGAAGTCGGGATATTGTAATATTGGTGAACTGGTTAGTGTTTCTTTACATTTATTAAAACAATTTCTGTATTGTTCATTGTAGATATCAATAGTTTGACCATTTCGTAAACAGCGTGTAAAAGGTTTTG
This sequence comes from Harpalus rubripes, assembly GCA_963082715.1. NCBI lineage: Eukaryota > Metazoa > Arthropoda > Insecta > Coleoptera > Carabidae > Harpalus > Harpalus rubripes. The sequence goes on from OY720463.1 coordinate 13,598,115, forward strand.
TGAGTTTTGCAAAGTCAGGAATGAATTTACGATACCATCCGATAGTACCAAGGAATTGTTTTTGTAATGTTCAAATTTTTTATATTTTCGACTTTTGATGGGTCTGTTTTTATACCGTCTTGTGTAATAATGTAACCGAGATATGTAGTCTGATTTTTTAAAAATTCGGATTTATCAATTTGTACTTTAAGATTTGCTTTTCTAAGTTTTTCGAAAACTAAAGTTATGTTTTTTAAATGCTCGTCTAATGTTTTTCCAAAGATAATTATATCGTCGAGATACACTAAGCAAATTTTGTTTACTAAGTCGCCTAATGCAATATTCATCATTCTTTGAAATGTGGCTGGTGCGTTTTTGAGTCCAAAAGGCATGCGAATAAATTCATAATGACCAGATGTTGTGGAAAATGCAGTTTTTTTAATGTCGTCTTTATTCATTAATATTTGGTGAAAGCCAGAGTGTAAATCGAGTGTTGTAAAATATTTTGAGGGTCCTATATGGTCTAAAAGAGTATCTATATTAGGGATTGGGAATCTATCGTCTTTTGTTTTACTGTTTAATTTTCTGAAATCAATAACTAGTCTAGTTTTGCGTTTGCCAGATGCATCTAATTTTTTTGGTACAATCCAAATAGGTGAATTCCAGGGAGAATGTGAAGGTTGAATTACATTTTCTTTTAATAAAGTTTGAACGTGTTCTTCGATGTCTTTTTCGTATATTTGTGGAAGTCTATAATTTTTTGTGTGTATAGGAGTTTCCTCGTTAACTATTATTTTATGTGAACAGATATTAGTGCTAGATAATTTTTCGTCTTTCTTTGGGAATAAGTCTTCGTATTCTGTGATGACTTTATTCAATTTTTGGTTTTCTAGATTATTTAGGTGTTCGTTTCGAATTTGAATGTTATTGTTTTGTTTTATTGTATCTGAATATACTTGTAGTGATTTTTCTTTTCCCTGTACTTTTACAATATTTTTTGTGAAATCGATTTGTATATTTAAATCTTTGAATGCTTCTATACCCAAAAGTAGGTTGTATTCTTTGTGAAAGTTATAAACATAACATTTGACTGGAATTTTGTTTAATTTTAATATAACATATTCGTTTATTGTAGTTTTGCCATTTACAGTTTTAAAGGTGCATTTTTCTTTATAAGTTTTCATATTTTTAATCTTGACTAATTCCGGAGTTATTAAATTTATACTAGAGCCTGTATCAAAAAGAATAGTGTAATCTTGTATCTGTAAAGATGGGAGGTTATACGTGATGCTTGACATTACGTGTTTTGTTCGTCCTCTTCGTTTTCTACCTCTAAAAAAGCGTCTTCGTCTATTTCGGATTCGCGTTCTGTGTCAATTAATTGTTCTATCGTAATTGAGTCATCTGTCTCGTCAATATTATAATTTTGTTTTATAGTTTGTGTTGACATAGGATCAGTTAAACGAGTCTGTTGTGTCATGGGTTTTGGTTGAAAGGAACGTTTTGTTTCATAGAAATTTTTTAAATTTTGTCTCGGTGCGAATGGTGTAGGCTGTTTATTATTATTGTTTAATTGTATGGGTTTTGAGGGGAATTGTTGACCTGGGAATTTCTTAGGAGGTATGTTGAATGAGAAATTTGATTTTTCTTTTAGCATCGGTGATTGATGTGAAAAATTAAATTCGTTTCGCAAGAGAGTTTCGCATTGTTCTAACGATTGTGGATTCTTTACAATAAAGGATCCTCGTATAGTGATTGGTAATAATGAAATAAAATGTGAAATAACAAGTTTCTGATTTTCCGTGATTATCGCATTTTTTTGAAGTTGACTATATTCCGTTAAAAGTATTTTTGATTTATATTGCGAAAATCTCTGTGAAATGGACTCTAAAGTTTTTTCAGAATTAATTTTATTTCTAGTTTGTAATATTTCTAATAAAATGGTTTCTGCTGTACTTTTGTCACAAAAGTTTGATGTTAAGTACGCTTTTAATTCTTCCCAGTCTGCGAATTTATTTTCAGCTAATAATTCAGCAGCTTTGTGGGTGAGTTTATTTTTTATTAATCCAAATAAATATGTTTTTTGAATAGCATTTATTTGGATGCTAGTTAGTGTGGTATACACATCATCTACAGCTGATATAAAATTATTAAGAATTTTAATATTTCCATCATAATGAGGAATGATCTCTGAGAGATTTTTGAGTTCTGCTAACGTAGTAGTCATTTTTAAATTTATATTGTCTAAGCGACTGGGTCTCAATAAAACTTTGTTTATTGGACTGTTATTATTTTCTAATTCTAACGAATTGTTAAGATTCATAAATATTATTTGTGTGTGTTGAGACTGTGCCGGTCTCTCGATACTTTTATTACTAGTCTTTGCTAGAAGTATCCCTTTGTATAATAATTAATAATAATTATAATTAACTTACAAGGGTAATAACAATATAATAATTGTTAAGTGTTTTACGGACATCCCCGGGTTCGTGTGTTCGTCTGGCGGCTCGAAGAACGTGAACGGCTTACAGGACAGCAAGATCTCTCTGGTTGGCAGGAGAAGTGAACTGCAGGTCGGACAGCAAGTTTTTCTTTTTTCTGTTGTACGTTGTCTTCGAAGGAACTTGGGTTTCTCTCGTGAAGTCTGCGTTTCTGATGTTTCCACGGACTATTGGAGACGAGTGTGGTAGAAAGCGGAGTTCTTCGTAGATTCGATGATTTTGGATTTTTCAGAATAAAGAATAAATATTCACCATACGATGTCGATTTGATTGATCGTATTTTTCTGATAATCCTACCGACTGCGCCAATTAAATTCTCGATTTAATAATTGTTTAAAAAAATTTATTTATTTAATTACGATACAACAGCATAACTGCCCAAAGACTTAAATGAACTGAACAAGCTTATCTAATTCTACAGTCTATTTAAACTGTTTCTTATCATGCGTGTGGGTAGATGGAAACTTTCCAAGGGAAGCTTGGTTGAGGTCTCACTTACACAAACAGGATATGATTATTGTGAAATATCTACAGGGCCTTACATAATTTATATATATATATATATATATATATATATATATATATATATATATATATATATATATATATATATATGTTTGATTTGGAAGAGGTAGGATCACGAAAAAATAATAATTAGGAGACAATACTCTTTATAACCCACTTTATTCCACAACGTTCACCTTTTACAGCACAGAACAGAATAATAATAAATGTAGCCACAACATCGTTTTTAAATACTATAGACATGACATAATATATACCACTAATTATACAGCCACACAACATAATCAACCATAATTCAATAAAGATATAATGAGCATAATACATAAGATACATAATGAACAAAATATATTAGGTAATAATGTAAATAATATTTCAGAAGACATGAGCAGATCTCATACGGCCAATTCTGACAGTAATTCGTCGTCGAATTACCTCTGTCAACACAAAAGAGATCTGCGAAGCATACCGCCTTCCAACAGTCTCAAAAAATAACATATCAGTACCTACTGCGAAGCGTATCGCATTCCAGCAGTATTAGAGCAATAAAGTACAACACAAGTACTGCGAAGCGTATCACATTCCAACAGTACTAACTATAGGGTATAAACAGCTCAGGTCATAGTGTTAATGGTTACTCATTACTCATTGCAATCCTCTGAAAATTCCCCGGGCCATTTTCTAATCATATCCTTAGCTACAATTCTTTTTCGGTTTGTTGCTAGGTTCTTTAATTCGTATCTATCATTGGGTAAAGTTTGCAGAACCTCGAAAGGCCCGTCACATTTTCCATCTAGTTTTGACAGGTGGGAGTTACCAGAAGGGTGAAACACAAAATCGCCTACCTCAATTATTTTGTTCGCTCGTCTGCTCTTGTCAAATAGGGATTTGGACAATTCAGCTTGCGTTTTCATTCGCTCGTAAGCTAGTTTTCGGTCATTTTCTAAGTTACCGGAAATTGTGATGCCTTGAATGGAATCTGTGAGCGTATTTATTTCCGGAGTACTATTGTTGAGACCAGTTAGCAAATAGCTCGGGGTAAATCCGGTTGTTTTGTGTACCGTGGTATTTAATACAGTCTGTAATTTGTAAATCGCGTTCGGCCAATCTGACTTTTTCTCAATTTCAGTGGTTAACAAATTCAGTACCGTTCCTACATACCTTTCTACTTGTCCGTTGCCGCGTGGGGCACTTTTGGCGATTAGGTGTTGTTCAATACTGAACTCTGAGAGCAATTGTTTTACTAAATTATCAGTGAAATTTGTGCCTCTGTCACTAATAAATCTTTTAGTACAACCTAATATGTTTAAATAGATTTTAAGCATATCACGAGTCTCTGGACCAGAAAGTGTTTTCAAGGGTATAAGGAATAAATATTTTGTGAATGCATCCACAACAAGTAAAATATATTTATATCCCTCAGGGGATATTGCAAAAGGTCCTACACAGTCACTGTGGACAGTATGGAATGGAATAGGCGTTTTATCTATTGGGTGTAACTTGCCTTGCCGTGGGCCTGTGTGCTTTTTATTGACAATACATTTTAGACAGTGGTTACAATATTTTCTGACGAATTTTGCCATGCCCGGAAACCAAAAGTAATGATTAATTTTAGCGAAGGTTTTGTCTGGACCTACGTGGCACTGATCATCGTGAAATAGTCTTAATAGCCCGATACGACTACCTTTAGGTATGAATGCACGATAAATCGGTGGGTTGGTCCCTAGATTTATTTTTCTAAATAGAATATCATTTTGACAGAAATAGTCACTTGTCAGTTTCCCTTCTGCAAGTTTTTGTTTGATATCAACAGTTTCGGGATCTTTGGCTTGCACGAGTTTCAACCAATTATCTGTTGAGATTATACTAATCTTGGAAATTAACTCTTCGTTTTCGATTGGAACAGGATTTCTACTTAAGTAGTCTACGTGAGGAAGGTATTTGCCTTTGCGATACTCGACTTGAAAATCAAATGGTTGTAAATACATCCACCATCTGGCGACACGAGGCAGCAAATCTTTTTTGTATTGAGAAAGTTTTAGTGAGTTACAGTCGGTGACCAATTTGAATTTTATTCCAAATAGATAAACACGAAAATGTTTTACAGCATAGTAAACGGCTAAAGTCTCAAGTTCGTACGAATGATATTTTGATTCGTCCGCCGAAGCACGTTTAGAGAAATATGATACGATTTTTAACTGATTATTGTGACGTTGAAATAGGATGGCGCCGAAGCCAAGGGAACTGGCGTCCGTATGGAGTTCAGTTCGTAACTCTGAATTAAAGATTGACAGCAAGGGTCTTTGACTTAGAAAGGCACAGACATAATCTTTAGCCTCATCTTGTTCACTTGTCCAAAGGAACTTTTCGCCGTGTTTCGTGAGATTAGTAATGCAAGCTGTGCGCGCAGCAAAATTAGGGATAAATTTTCGGAAGTAGCTAGCTAGGCCCATGAATTGACGAACTTGTTTTACATTACAGGGTGCTGGTGCTTTCAGGAGAGCGGCTACTTTACATTTTCCTGGCCTAATACCATTTTCGGAAATTTCTTGTCCCAAGTATTCGATTTCTGTTTCAAAAAAACGACATTTTTTAATATTTGATGAGAAACCGGCTTCTGTAAGAGCGCAAAGCACTCGATTTAATTTTTCCAAGCCTTCTGCAATAGATTTAGAGGGGATTAGTACATCATCTAAGTATATTAAGGCTTCGTTATCTTTTAGTTTCCCTAAAGCATTGGAAATAGCACGCTGAAAGACGGCCAAATGGAACGCGCAAATATTCGTAGTGGCCATCCGGCGTTACGAAAGCCGTTTTTTCGATCGAGTCTTGCGCTACAGGAATCTGGTGAAAACCAGAAGCCATGTCTAAGGCAGTAAAATATTTATTTTGACCTAACCGATCCAGCTGATCCTGTATGAGGGGCAGGGGGTATCTATCTTTGATTGTTATCTTATTGAGGGCTCGATAGTCGACACACAGCCGACTACTTCCATCTTTTTTGTGGACTAAGACAACTGGACTAGCGTAAGGAGAATTGCTTTCGCGAATAATACCGTTCTTCAGAAGGTCATCAATTATGACTTTAACCTTTTCGCGTTCTGAAATTGCCATTCTATAAGGATGATAATGGATTACTTTATCGTCTTTAAGTTTAATAGAAAGTTCGGCTGTTTTTAAAGGATGCACTGAGTTACCCGTTGTTATATTATTACAGAATTTATCTAACAGGTCTGTCAACATCTGCAAATTGTTACCTTCAAGAGATGTTTTTAATGTGTGTGGGGAGATGGTTATTTGATTAACTGTGGCTATATCTAGATTTTTGCTATTGTTTAGATAAGTTCTAGTTCCCCTGGAATCGCTACAAAACTCAACACCTTTGATTAAGAATAGATCTCTACCAAGGATGGCGTCATAATGAATAACCCCGTCGTCTATGATAAGGAAAGTTATTTCAAATGCGGTGCCATGACTTTCTATACGCAAAGTTGTTTTGTTGTTTGCGTAAACAGAATTATTACCTATTCCCTTAAGAATTTTAAATGTCGGCTCTAAATGACAATTAATGCGTTTTGTTATTTTTGTGGATAGCAAGCAACATTCTGCCCCCGTATCTACCAGACATCTTAACTTTATATCTTGTACAGTAAATTCGGTACAAAAATCTTTGTCTACATTTACAGAGAAATAGTTTATTTTTGAAGTAGATGGTTCCGTGCGTAACCTAGCGTGACAGTTATCAAAAACATGTCCCGGTCTTTTACAAAAACTACAAAATGTTCGTGTAACCCTATCTTGATTTTCTATTTTGATTCGTTTTGAGAATGTGTTTTTAAACTTAGGACAATTACGCTGGATATGACCTGGCTGTTTACAACCAAAACATAGTTTTGGGGAGTCAGGAGATTCTGGTAAATATTTTCTTTTGCGAGGATTCGTTGAATAGTTTATTACATTCTTTGGCTTATCAAAATTTGCTAATAACGACAGCAAATCGTTCACTGATTTTATTTGACTATTGAAAGCTGCAGTTTTCACTTGTATGTCAACAATATCACCTATTACTAATTCAAGTAATTGGTCATCAGATACATCAAACTTTAATGCTTTAATAAGTGAAATCTTTTTCCTCGCATACTCGCTATACGAACCTGCTTCACTACTCGTATATACAGCAGCGTTTCTAAATTTTTCGCTCAAGTTCTTTTTTGGGGGGTACAAATTAGAAATTTCTACCTTAAAACCATCCCAGCTCCCGTCGCTGGGCCTCCAAGTTGTAAACCACTCCTTGGCTTCACCAACTAATCCACTGGCACCTCGAACCAACATCTCGTAGTCGGACCAAAGGAACAATTTTCCCATCTTCTCTACTTCGCTGCACCACTTGGCTGCGCCATTATCATCAACCTGGGGGTCAAACACTGGAATGTCGATGGCACTAGCTGGTAAGGCACAAGACGGCGGTCGATCTTTTAACTCTTGCAGAGTATCACTTAACACTTTTACTAATTGTTCCATTTTGTGGTACTTTTAGTGAGTCTATCCCACTTCTGATGTTAGATTTGGAAGAGGTAGGATCCCAAAAAAAATAATAATCAGGAGACAATACTCTTTATAACCCACTTTATTCCACAACGTTCACCTTTTACAATACAGAACAGAATAATAATCAATGTAGTCACAACATCGTTTTTAAATGCTATAGACATGACATAATATATACCACTAATTATACAGCTACACAACATAATCAACCATAATTCAATAAAGATATAATGAGCACAATACATAAGATACATAATGAACAAAATATATTAGGTAATAATGTTAATAATATTTCAGAAGGCATGAGCAGATCTCACATATATATACATATATATATATATATATATATATATATATATATATATATATATATATATATATATATATATATATATAAATATATATATATATATATTTATATATATATATATATATATATATATATATATATATATATATATATATATATATATTTTATAGATGGAAATAATCTTAATATAGCTTTCTGGAATATCGAAGGGTTAAATAATTTATATGCACTAGAAACAGAATCTATTAATGAACTATTATGTTATGATGTGATATGTCTATGTGAGACTTGGTCACTGTTTAAAATTGTAAAACTTCCGATGTTCTTGCAGGAATATTCAAAATTTACTTTTGATAGTCCCGCTGTTAAAGACTATAACAGAGGCAGGGGGAGTGGCGGTCTGCTTATAATTGTAAGAAATAAACCAAATATAATAATTAACGTTATAGAAATAAATAATCTGTGGATAATAATTGAAATTAAACTAAACAATTCTCACTATATTGTAGGCTGTGTATATCTCAGACCAAACTTAGACAATGATGAATGCATAAATTTGCTATTTGACTCATTAAATTCAACTATTGATTCCTACAGAAATCACAAAATTGTTATTTTAGGGGACTACAACGCCCATATTGGAAACTCAAATCAGATAAAGGGAGAAAGATTCTATTTAAATGACGTTAGTGAGACGAGGATTAGTTTACATAACGCCACCAACTACAGGGGCAAAAAATTAGTTGAATGCATGCAGGAATTAGGGCTCTATGTATTAAATGGCCGGGTCACTGGAGATATTCCAGGTAATTATACCTTTGTTAACATTAGAGGTAAAAGTATTATAGACCTTGCATGGGCGAATTATAATTTTCTAACTATAGTAAAAAAATTTAGTTGCTCACATACTCTATCCCCCTCAAACCATGGTCTATGTAAAATTGAAACTAAAAATAAATTGGCACCTGAGGTAACGTTAAATATTAGCGACACTAGTAATAAAATTACAGAAAATTATAAATTCATGATTAACTCAGCTAACACATTTCAACAAAAATTAGAATTATCTTATCGTATTTACTATAATAGTAACTCAGTTGACAATTTAAATAATAATCTTATATGTGCTATAAAAGAAGCAGCTAATACTGCTAGCATGAAATCAAATATAAAAACATATCACAAAATTAATCCAAGCCTAGAAAAAAAGCCATGGTTCAATACTGATTGTTTTGACAGTAAAAAAAGGGCCAAACAAGCTCTAAAACTGTATCATAAAAATCCAAACGAAACAAATCTAAGTAGCTATCTATGCCTCAAAAATGATTATCACAAATTAACAAAACACCAAAAAAATCAGTATTATAATGAAATAAAACTGAAACTACAACAAATTAATAACAGTCAAGAATTCTGGGCTGTAATAAATTCGCTAAAAATTAAAAGTTTTAATACAAACAATATTAGCATAACAGATTGGACTAAATTTTATAACAATATGTGTAAACAAAATCATACAGAAACATTACAATTTTATGATTGTGCCCATCCGACTCTAGACTGCCCAATAACTTTTAATGAATTAGAAACTAGCATTAATAAATCTAAATTAAACAAAGCCCCAGGACCGGATAGGTTAAATAATGAATTTTACAAATATTTAACAGTCAAATGGAAACACTACCTTTTAAATATGTTCAATGAAATTCTAACGAAAGGGACAACACCAAAAGAATGGTCAGTCTCATACATTACTTTGATATATAAGAAAGGCGACAGAAAAGACCCTCTTAACTACAGAGGTGTTGCGCTACTAAACTGCGTTTGCAAACTCTTCACATCAATTTTATACAGTAGGCTACAAATATATATTGAATCTAAAAATATACTAAAGGAAAACCAAATGGGATTCAGAAAAGGGAGGGGAACAACTGAAAATATTTTTTGTTTGGCAGCGAGTATACAACTCCACCTAAGAAAAAAGAAGGAGAATTTATACACAGTTTTCGTAGACTTTCGCCGGGCCTTCGATTCTGTAAACCACTATTTACTATGGCAAAAACTCTATAATTCAGGTATTTCAGCTCGATTTATAAAAATTTTACAATCGCTATATAAAAACGCCGAATTACAGATAAAACTTCAAAATAACCTATCAGATAATATTAACATCTCCGAGGGCGTGCTTCAGGGTGAATTATTAAGCCCTTTACTATTTGCTATTTTTATAAATGATTTAGAGGAGTACTTTCGATCAGCTGGAGTCACCGGCATTAGTATAGACTGTAAAAACGATTTAATGTTTTTAGCTTATGCGGATGACTTGGCTTTATTAAGTCATTCGGTTACAGATTGCCAAAGAAAATTGCGCGTACTTCAATCATATTGCATTTTAAATAAACTCACAGTTAATATAGATAAAACAAAAGTAATGATCTTTCACAAAGGCCGAAAACCTAAAAGAACCCCCATTTTCACCTATAACAATGAAAAGTTAGAAATAGTGAACTCTTTTAACTATCTCGGTGTTATATTCTCACCATCAGGTAACTTTAACAAAGCGGCAGTAAATAGTATAAATAAAGGTGCAATCGCTATACAAAAAACAAAGAATATTCTGAGCAGGGCTAAATCATGAGGTTGGCTAGAAAAAGTAAAATTACTAAAATCCATAGTGAATGCTACAGTATTATATGCTTCCGAAATATGGGGGTTAAATGCAGTGCAAAATTTGGACAAATGTCAACTGAGTTACTTAAAGTCTATTCTCCTTTGCCCAAGAAGTACCCCAGGCTTTCTTATAAGACTGGAAACAGGTACTATAAGCATAGCTGTAGATATCTGGAAAAGAGCCCTCAACTTTTGGAAAAAACTTATATATATGGAGGATAATAAACTCCCTAAAATATTTTTTTAAGACTAACAGAGGTAGATAAACTTAAATCTAATAAATTAATTCATAATTGGTCCTCGCAAATTAATACCTTCTTAACGAAATTAGGGTTCGAAGAGGTATGGAAATCACAAACGATAAACAAAAATAAAATTGATGAAATAATAGAGAAGTATACACATACACTTGTTAATAAAGATATCGAGCTAGCAAATTCTTCAAATTTTAATAACCATTATAAACTTTTGAATCCCAACGGGGTTACAGAGGATTACTTATATTACAAGATATCCATCCACAAGGTGAGAATTATTATTCAATTGAAACTTACAAGTAAAAGAATGTTAATAATTAATTATAAAAATATTAAATACAAAATCAATTTGCAAGACATTTGTACTCTATGCAACCGCCATGAACCTGAAAATTTGTACCATATATTTGCTGTATGCCCTATTTTCTCTCCCTTGAGATACACTCACTTAAATTCGATTGTTACAGATATATCTAATTCTAATGAAATATTTAAGTTATTCGAGAATTTATCTATTCAAAAAGTAAACAAGATTTTCTATTTTATAATTAATGCTCTGAAACTAAGGAGCTTCATAATAAATGAATAGTATTAATGTTTAAGTAATTTGTATTAAATTAATTTATGCTGGATTTTTGGGTACCTACATTGTTTTTTTAAAAAATGTGATTAGAAAAGGGTTTGTGAGAATGTTACTGTTATTATTATTATTATTGTTACAAAAATAAAGTATTATGATTAAATTGCCAATCATTGTAAAAAGATTGTAAATCTTGTATACAATAAACCTATTATTATTATTATTATTATTATTATATATATATATATATATATATATATATATATATATATATATATATATATATATATATATATATATAACAGAATAATTTGGTCGCAATTATAATAAAATTCATAACTGCTGCCGTGAAAATAAATTATGTGTAAATATTAACAAGTGTAATGTTATGCCATTTACAAAAAAAAAGTAACCCCAGTTATATTTGATTATACACTCGATAATTGTATTGTCATATTTGATCCTAAGTTAACTTTTACCTCACATATCGAAGCAAATGTCTCAACTGCTTTCAAATGTTAAGGATTCTTATTCAGAAATTCCGAAATATTCAACAACCCAAATTTATTGAGGCTATTATATATTACCCTAGTTAGACCACATTTAGAGTATTGTTCCATTATTTGGAACCCAATATCATCTAATTTAGTTGAATATATTGAAAAAGTTCAAAGGCGTTTCCTTAAATTTGTTACATTTATCCTACAAGGTGTTTATCCTCCCAGAGGTACACCGCAAAATACATTACTTCAAACTTTTTCTTTATTTTTTATTTTTTTGCACCAACGTCGTAACTTGTACGCAGCTACATTACTGTACAAATTAATCAATAATAACATAGATTGTTCATATATTCTGAGCAAACTAAATATTTTTGTTCCAAGATATCTTCCAGGCATAGTAATACGTTCTATTTACATACTGCGCGAACTAACATGTTATTGAAATTTCCCATATACCAAATGGTCAAGTCATTTCATTAATAGATAATCAAATACAGAAGAAAAATACAGTAGAATACAGTACAAAATAAATAAATAAATAAATAAATAAAATTCGGCTCGGGTTAGAGTCGAGCTGGTTCAGTTCAGGTCGGGCTGGTTCAGTTAGTGTCGGGTTCGCGTCGGTTCAGTTAAGTTACCGTTCATGTCTGGTCGGGTTCGGGTTGGTTCAGTTCGAGTCGGGCTGGTTCAGTACGGGTCGGGTAGGGTTCGGTTTCGTGTCGAATTCGACTCAGATTCGGCCCGGGTTCGGCTCTGGTTCAGTTCGGGTCAGTTTGGTTAATTGCTATTGTGTGATCGGCCAGTTCATAAGATACAATTCATGTTTTTATTCTACGGAAAAAGACCGGAAAGTTTTTAAGCTACGATTTTATTATAAATGTTATTTATAAATTTAACCCTTAAAGTTTTCTTCCTCCTACCTTGCTTAAATTAATTTTTTACAAAAATAATTTGAAAATAAATGTTTTATTTGTAAATCAAACTTTATGCTTCAGTGCCATCTATGATACAAATTATAATATAAACATGTTATAACCTCTAATATAGCAGGTAGCATATATAATTTAGCTTTAAATAATATTAATTATATCATACTTTCCAGATGTGTTCAACGTAAATATTTTATTATTCTTAAAATGAAAGTGTTCCACTGATATTTCTACATTTCTTCGTCATCAATAGCTTCGTTTGATTTCGCTTTGACATATGATGGTGTTTGATTATGATTATGCCATTTGAAGTAGTACATCAACTCGTACATAAATAAAGCTTTTGTGGAAGTCTTCGTTACTCGAAAATCATTTATATTGTGGAACAAATCTTCACTCGTTTAGAAATGAATCAAGAGGCTTTCATGGACACTCAACTTCATCCGGTGAGCGGTGTAGCAAAAGACCAACACACAGCGACAATAACAAATTATCAAAAGTTTGAAGAAATTTATATTAAAGAAGAACCGCTGGAAGAAATATCCCAAGGCTGTGAGGTGTATCAAAGTGTTAAGAAGGAAGAATGTCTAACTGATAATGATGAACAGAGTGACAAAGAATATGAGAATCCAAACACTGAAAATAATGATACTCGGGAAACTCAAAATACTAATTCAAAAAGATTTTTTTGTGTCGTATGTAATAAAAGTTTTAAGCGAAAGGATGATTTAAGTAGGCATGTGAAAATACATAGTGAAATTAAGAAATATCAATGTGATAAATGTAAAAAAAGTTTTACACGAAATGATGTTCTAAAAGTACATATGGAAAGACATGCTGAGATAAGGAAATTTCCCTGCCCTACATGTAATAAATCATTTATAACAAATAGTATTTTAAAAGTCCATATGAAAATTCATGGTGGAGTGAAAGACTATAAGTGTACAATCTGTAATAAACAATTTATATATAAGAGTTATCTATCCAAACATATGAAAAGTCACACTGGAATAAAAATGTATAAATGTCCAACATGTTATAAATCATTTGCACAAAAAGGATATTTAAAAATCCATATGACGACACTCCACAGTGGAGTTAAAGACTATAAATGTACAATATGTTATAAATCATATGCACAAAATAGAGATTTAAAGGTCCATATGAAAATTCATAGTGGAGTGAAAGACTATCAATGTGCAATTTGCAATAAACAATTCACAGTAAGTCATAATTTAAAAACCCATATGGAAATACACAGTGGAATAAAAAAATATATGTGTACAATATGCAATAAACAATTTATATATAGTTGTAATCTATCCAAACATATGAAAAGTCACACTGGTAGTAAGGAATAGCATTCTTCTGTGAGTGGAAAGTATAAATGTAATTCTCACGAAAAACATGTCAAACGTTAAAGCCAGAAAAATAATTAATGTATTTGTATTGTACATAGAGAGAGGGACAAAATGAAGTACCACATTACAAACTTAAATTCTTTAAAAACAGTAAAATGTACAAAAAATGGCAGTGTAACTCAAAAAATGTTTACAATTAAAAATTCCGTGCAATGAGTAGTTACTAACTTGTTACCGAAAGGTATGTTTGCCCGAGTAAAAAAATCTTAAAGTTGTCAAGGACATTATTTGCTAGGAAATCGCCACTAGAATAAAGGTTTGAAATGTTGTACTTTTTTAACTCACCTGTATTTATTTTGTATTTAATATTTGAATTAAATAAAATAATGACAACTGTTATTAATTATAAAATACCTACTAACACGTGAATTAGGTAAACGGTTATTTGTTCATTCAAAAATAATAAATATTATGTTAGTTTATTGTTTTTTAAAGACTTGTCTGTAACTACTATAAGTTTACATTATTCTAGTATGCTACACTTACATTTACAAAAATTTTGAAAATGCTTAGTTTACAGTTTATATGGAAAGGCGGATGTCTTACGCGAGGTTCTTGTTATGTTTAGTTGAATTGCAAGCGAAAACAATTTTAAACGAATCTCTACATTCGCCGGGCAATGTATACATTATCCTAGTATGTACTTTTACTGTAACACACTACTCTGGATTTTTGATATTGACATTTCATATTCAATTACAAACATTTAAATTTAAAACTATACTTCATTTCACGTAAAAAAATACTGATGGGAAGATAGGTGCAGTTTGATCTTGATTTTTGATTGGGTAATACCTCGATATTATCAAATCATGCAACAGATTCATGTATATATACATATATCCCAGATCATGTATAAACAGACATACCAGCCTTATGGAGCATATGGCTACACTCAAAGCATAGAGAAATTAATTCAAAAAGCTAGCAATAGATGAAGAAGTTACAAAATTGAAATAAACTATTTACGCGTCGACTAAGCAAGTTCAGATCAGTTCCTGGTGGATGGAGCTTAGACATTATAGGGACGGGGAGGGGAGTATTTATCACACCATTTCAATGTGTGAATTTATTTATATATTTATTGGGGTGGAAACAAAATGTTTGATATTTTATAGAATTTTATACGATGAATCATGGCATAAATTGCTACAATTATAATTATTGTTACTGAAATATACGTGCTTGCAAAATAGTTGCAAATACTTAATATAATACAATAAACGTTTTTTATAAATTCGGTATATAATAATACTTCAAGCAAAATTTTCAATTGTAACTTTCGGTTGATTAATCATTAGACTGTAATGTTCTTCAGGATATATTTTGCCGTTTATTTGATGTATTATTTGATTTTGATTATTTCGAACAATTCAAACTGCCTAAAATTCGTAAAAGAATATTATTAAAGTAAATTTTAATATTTCCTTAAATTTTTGATAGTTAAGATAGGTAATCAAAAACAAATGGGACGTCAGTAAATGTTATAAATTTCTCCAAACAAAGAAGGCATATATGTCATGGCAAACTGATAATACATTCAAATATCTTAATTTTAAATAATTAATAACAGGATTATTTTGAATAAGAATGCATGTATGTATTTGTCATCATTGTCAAACTAATTTTAAGTACTTCCGTAAAATATATGCACCATTCCATTAAATAAATCAACGACGTTTTCGCTTCTTGCGAAACCGAAAGTAGAATTCTTTTTACACCAAAACGTGGCATTTAACTTCGAGCTTTTGAATATGTTTTATTTTTTTAATAAAAAATAAAAACGAGAATTTTTTCTGGCAAATTATAAATAATTTTCTGTTTTTGTTTCTGTGTTGTGAAAATAGTTATGTCATATGTTGGCAACGCCAAATGTAACTAGGTATGTAACTAAACAGTTGTACATGTGCTTTAAAATAAAGACGACAATTCCGACAATACAACATGGCGCAGTCAAGTGTTCTTTAAAAATAAAAGTAGAGAATTAGAAAAAGTGTTAACAGTTAGCACATAATAATAAAAAGTGAGGTTAAGAAATAAAATCAAAAATTAAAATTCTGAAAAAGATAATGGAAACGAAATTACCATCATCGTTGTCATTAGAAGGAAATGTTACAAACAATTGGAAAAAAATTAAACAGCAATTCGAAATATATATGCTGGCAAGTGGAAAAAGTGAGAAACCAGAAGAAGTAAAAGTCGCTATACTTTTGAATATAATTGGCGAAGATGGTGTTGAAATTTATAATAATTTCAAACTTACGGAAGCACAGAAAAAAGTCTATAAAACAGTCGTTGAAGAATTTGAAAAATACATGACGCCCAAGGTAAATGTCGTGTACGAACGGTTTCGATTTTATAAAAGAGAACAACGTGAAAATGAAGACATCGAACACTTTATCCAAGATCTAAAGAAGCTAGTGAGGACATGTGAATTCAAAGAATAAGAAGACAATATGATTCGTGATAGAATTGTATTGGGCGTAAGTGATAAATCATTACAAGAAAAATTATTAAATATTTCAAATTTAAGCTTAGATCGAGCAATCGAAATGGCCAAAAATAATGAGGTCACAAAGGTACAGATCAAGGAGGTTCAACAGAATGAAAAGTCAATAGATGTAGTCAGCAGAAAAATCACGTATGAAAAAAGAAAAGGCAATCAGAAGTCAGATCATGCAGTGAACGAGTTCTTATGTCAGCGGTGCAAGACCAAGCATGGACCGAAAGCGTGCCCAGCCTTCGGAAAAGAGTGCAAAAAGTGCAAGAGACTGAACCATTTTGCACGAGCATGCCGAATAAAAGGTGTGAAAGAAGTTCAAGAATATGAAATGACTCCAGAAGAAATTGAAGACTTGTGTGTTACAACTGTAAAGGTAGTGAGTGAACCGCATGTAGTAAGCTTAAATTGTTTAGAGAAAGCATGGTATAAGACAGTAACAGTAGAAAACAAAGACATTAAGTTTAAATTAGATACAGGTGCGGAAGTTAATATACTTCCTTTATCTGAGTTAAAAGTTATTGATAAATCGTTAAAAATTAAACATACTAATGTAATGTTAGAAACATTTGGAGAATTTAAAGTTAAGCCACTTGGTACAATAAGTTTAAATTGTAAAATGAGTAATATTAAGACGTCAAGAATTTATAGTTATAGAGTCAAGAGCACAACCGTTGTTAGGTTTAAAAGCATGCATAGATTTAGGTTTGATCAAAAGAGCGGACTTAGTTAGCGTAGAGAATAAAAAAGTAACTGAAAAGCAGCAATTTATTCTTAAAAATCAAGATTTATTTACTGGTCTTGGAAAATTCAAAGATGAATTAGAAATTAAGTTAAAAGATGATGTACAACCGGTCGCGAGACCACCTAGACGTGTCTCTCCTGCGATTAAATCTAGATTGAAAAAGAAACTAGATGAGTTAGAGAAAAGTAAAATTATTGTAAAAGTGGATGAACCTTCTGAATGGGTCAGTAATTTAGTTGTGATTGAAAAACCGGACAAAACGCTTAGAATCTGCTTAGATCCCCACGACCTAAACAAATGTATACAAAAAGAATATTTTTTAATACCATCTACAGAAGAAGTGTGCACTAAGTTATCAAATAAAAAATATTTTAGTGTTTTGGATCTTAAAGACGGATTCTACCAGGTGAAATTAGATAGTAATTCTTCTAAATTATGCACTTTTAGTACACCATTTGGATGTTATAAATTTATTCGAATGCCCTTTGGGTTGAATTTAGCGCCTGAATATTTTCAAAAAATAAATCAAAGAAACTTTGGGGATATAGAAGGTGTTATTGTGTATTTTGATGATCTGTTGATAGCAGCAGAAACTGTAGAACAACATGATGCAATTTTAAATAAGGTCTTAGATAGAGCTAGACAGTTAAATGTGAAATTCAACAAATGTAAGGTTCAATACAAAGTCACAGATGTTAAATATTTAGGTCACATATTTAATAAAGAGGGGATAATACCAGGTCCAGAAAGAACAAAAGCTGTTACACAGTTAGAAGAACCTAAAACTAAGAAAGAATTGCAAAGATTGTTAGGTTTGGTAAATTACTTCAGAAATTTTATACCAAATTTGTCAAGTCTTACTGCAAACTTAAGAGAACTACTTAAAGAAACAAATGAATTTAAGTGGTTGCCTTGTCATACAAAATCGTTTCATATAATAAAAGAAAAACTAGTCGGTGCACCAGTACTAGCTAATTTCAGTGAAACTAAGGACATTGTTGTGCACTGTGATGCATCTAGTGATGGTTTGGGATGTTGTTTACTTCAAGAAGGTAAACCAATACACTTCGCTTCTCGAAGTTTGACCGAATGCGAAAAGAACTACGCGCAAATTGAAAAAGAGTTCCTCGGAATTGTATTCGCGATTAAAAAATTTCATCATTACGTTTATGGAAAAAAGGTGAAAGTTTATACGGATCACAAACTGATTGTTGCAATTATGAGAAAAAATCTAAATACTATAGGATCAGCTCGATTACAGAGATTAAAATTAAAATTACTAAAATACGATCTTGACGTGCAATATATGCCGGGTAAAATGTTATATGCTGCAGATACGTTGTCGCGAGCGTACATAAAAGATAAAGTCGCTGATGATCCCACTATGCTAGAAATTGTGCATACTGTTAGTAAATACCTAAACATAAATGATACGGATAGAGAGATTTTTGTTAAAGAAACTGCAAATGATGCAAATTTAAATATTATTAAAGAATTTTATTACAAACGTTGGCCAAAAACCAGTAAATTAGTTAAGCCTGAATTACAAGAATATTATAAAAGAAAAAATGATATTCATATAGTAGATAATTTAGTATTTTTTGGAAATCGATTAATAGTTCCTACTAAATTAAGAAAGATAACATTGCAAATCTTACATGAAAGCCATTTTGGCCTTAACAAAACCAAAAGTAAAGCCAAAGAATTATATTTCTGGCCGGGAATAACTAAACAAATAGATGAGTTAATACTAAGTTGCAAAACGTGTAAAAAGTATAGACCGTCTAATATCAAAGAGCCAATGATAAGTCACATTATCCCTGAATGTCCATTTCAGAAAATTGCAACTGATATATGTACGTTTGGCAATAAAGATTATCTTATTATAATCGACTATTTCTCAAAATGGTTAGAAATACTCCCATTACGATTTAAAACGTCAGCTGAAATAATTGCAAAATTAAAAAGTGTATTTTTCATTCATGGAATTCCACAAACAGTAATTTCAGATAATATGCCGTTTAATTCAGTCGCGTGTCGTAATTTTGCAAGCGAATGGGGTTTTAGAATTATTACAAGTAGTCCATTATACCCAAAATCAAGTGGAATGGCAGAAAGTGCGGTTAAAATAGCAAAAAATATATTAAGAAAGAATTCCGATCTAGATTTAGCTCTACTAAATTATCGTGCAATGCCAATTGAAGGGATAGGATTATTTCCTGCTCAAATTATAATGAGTAGACAAATTAAAACAAAATCACCTATTATAACTAGCTTACTTCAACCAAAAGAAAACGACAATAACTTAATTAAACATTGCATAAATAAAAAACAACAACTGGCTAAAGCTTATTATGATCAAAACTGTAAGGAAAGAGAAGAATTTGAAGAGGGTGAAAACATTGTAATTCAAAAAGATAAAATATGGGAACCAGGAAAAGTTGTACAAAAGTGTAATACTCCTAGATCCTATATAGTAAAAGATAGTAGTAATAGATTATATAGAAGAAATTCTGTACATTTGAAACATTCTTTGAATGAGCCTAATATTAAAAATGTAATTAGTGATGTAGAGGAAAATGATGTAGACAAGAGTGTAATGAATCCAGATGGAATCCAAATTAGTCCTAGTAACATAAGCATAAGTCGAGGCATAAATAAACCAAAACGAATTACCCGAGTTCCATCTAGATTCAATGACTTCGTGAGATATTAACTTGTTATAAGTAAAATAATTTAGATGGTAAATATTTTTGTAAAAAGTAAAAAGGGAGGTGTTGTGAATATAGTTATGTCATATGTTGGCAACGCCAAATGTAACTATGTATGTAATTAGACAGTTGTAACCACGTTGATGTATGAATCATGTGCTTAATAATAAAGACGACACTACAACATATTTAACGGCACTAACTTTAAAAAAAGTAATTGTAGTGGTCGCTCAAATTTCTCTTCTACGTTGATAAGCTAAATTCACTTTTTATATTTTATATAATAGGTAATTCAATGTGCAATTAATTGACCTGGTCAAAATTTAACCAGCCAAATTTCAATGATTAAATTAATCGGTGTTTTAACACTCCGATTAAGCTAATTAACTGTCATGAAACAAAATATCGTACTTAACAAGGCGATTAAAATTTAATCATTGATTCAGATTTTAATCAACTTTCATGAAACTGGGCATTTATATAAATTAAAATTATTGTTTAATACATATTTGAGTATTAATAAAAATATAAATCTGATACAACAAAGAATGTCTTGCAAGTTGAGCAGTACATTTAACCGTTATTTTAACAATCAAATAACTGATTTTCAAGTATATTTAAGTGTTTTAAGTACAAAATGAGATTATATAATTAATTTTACACATTCTGTAAGTAAGTTTTGTGCAACAATAACTAAGTAATGTAATCTAAACATTTTTTTCAGGTTATGGAAATCTTCAACGGACATCACAAGACAAAACCGTTTCTGAATCTTATACCAAACAGTTTCAAGGGATAAAAACGTTGTGCATTATACTTTAAAATCCAAGGAATGCGATTCTGTACTCGAAATGGAAGATATTTCTACCCGTTGTGGTTTTATGAACAAGTGAAAATGAAGTTCTATCGCTGGAAAAATTATTGTATACGGTACGTGAATATATTTGGGTTTCCGTTTGTTATAAGTTTTTTATTGTTGTTGACAGCTGTATGAAACCATCTTGCTAGTGGACAGACATGCAGACATCGCTTGAATTAATTCTGGAGCTGATAAACATATGGAACAACTTGAACGACGATTGGCCGAAGATAACGCGAGCAAATGGGGCCCCGCGGCCGAACAGATGGACAGACATCGCGCCCTGAATCTTTTAAGATAGGAAAAGTTATTTTCTTATCAAGTTCACGCCGTCCAACAACTCGTGTTTTATCCTTCACATCCTGTGTCAATTGTATTATCTTTTATATGTGTATTATCCTATTTATTGTATTAACCTGTGTTGAATAAACGATTATTGCTGTGAATTTGTACATTTGTTCCTATTTAAATCCTACCAGAACTCCTGAAATTCCAGCGAGTTAGTGACGGTAAGTCCCAATAGATTTAATCACTGTATTATTGAATATCTCAAAAGCTATGAAAGCTACAGTATTAATTCATGCAAATTTGGATTCCTCAGATTTTTTTCTACATATAAACTAATTTTTATGAAATAATTCCTGAAACTTGATGAATTATTTTAAAAAAATGTAAAATATGGCGTATATATGTCTTAACAAGGACACATACCGGTCATTGGCATCTCGCGGCAGATTAGTGAACTGTTTAAGCGAGGACACCTACTCTTAGTGGGGATACACTTCTAGCTGGTTTACTGTAAGATGTCACCAGTCGTATTTTGAAAATTTGTATCTTTTTTAATTTTATTTATAACAATTAAATTATCAAAATTTGGGTATGTATAGAAAAAATACATAGATTTCGAAAAATTGAGTGTGATTTTTCCACACCTGCTCATTTTTGGGTGTGATGTCATTACCGGCTAAACCAGCGATTTAAGGGAAAAATGTTATATAACAAAAATTGTTCAAAATTATTTAAAATGTAAGATTTACTCAAAAGAAATAATCATAAATACCCCAATTTTGGGTATAGGAACTTGGATTTTTTTTGTTTTTATCAAAAAATGGTTAAAAATCGATAACACGTGAACTAAGATATTTACACCAAATTTTGGGTATATTTAGTTAAATGTCTGTACTTTAATATGGTCAATACCTCCCGCTTATATATCAAAAACGGTCGGAGTTATTAAAGTTTGTAAAATATCATAGGTAAAAAAATTACAATTTCTTTAATAACTCCTTAACTAATTGAAATTTTGTTTCGATTCTTGAAAATTTGAACTCCACGTGAAGTTCTACGTCTATATTTGATAAGATAGTCTTTAAAAATTAATTAGGGTAGGAATTATTGAGTGATAACAAATTTGAGAATGTGCTTTACATTTTATTGGGTGTCATTTATTGTAAAAGACATTGTATTTGTTTTAAAATGAATAAAACCGAAAAAAAATATTTCGTGCATAGATGCTTCTTTTTTGAAGTATTTATGTAAGCAAAAAAAATTATTGGTGCATGGATGCTTCAAAAAAGAAACAGCTATGCACCGAAAAAATTATTTTGTGCATAGATACTTCTTTTTTGAAGCAGCCATGCACGCAATAAAAATGCACAGATGCTACCTTAAAGTAGCATCTATGCACCCTAAAAAAATGACTCTTGTCGAATTTGGGCACCACTTTGTCGTATTGTGCTGAAAATTTTTGATGGTATCAGGTTAACAGGAAAAAAATCTGATGTGGCCAGCACATTACCTTCCGTCAGTTCTATGTACAATATTTTGTATAAATGTCATACAGAAAGTTCCTTGCAAAAGATTATATTTCTTGTACATTACCTTAAGGCAGTTGTATGTATTTTATACAAATTCCGTACAGAAAGTTTCTAACAAAAGATCCTATATTTCCAGTAAACATACTGTCAACTGCACTTGACACTGACACCTTTCAATCAGAATTTTCTTAATGTAGCAGCTGTTTCCAGAGTTATAGCAAAGCTGACTAATGATATTTAATTTCTTTATATTTTTTTAACTCTACGTCCATTTAATATGAAGTATAAAATGCATTCAAATCGTATAGAAAATAAATAATTCTTTAATATTTATAATAACATTAAATGTGAAAAAATGATATTTAACATCGTTTTTTCAAGAAAAACTGTTAAAATCTTCAAATGAGGGTTACTTCCGGTTGACCAATTATAACCAAAAACTAATCAGCTCTTCACATGGTTGTAACGAAGAGGAATACGAAAGAATTATAATTTTTGGAATTGTAGTATTACAGTTATCGCATTAGAAAATTTTGTCACACACAGACACACACACACACACATACATACACACACACACACATACAGACATCATCGTAAAAATAGTAAAATCGTATTCTAGGGACCCTAAAACGTGCTTATTCATGAAAAACTCACCACCGAATTTTTTGACCAAAGACAATACCTTCCTTACCTAAAGGTGACGGAAGGTAAAAAGAGTACTTTAAAAAAATATTTGCAAAATGATGGGCACCTTTTTCGTCGAATTTGAAAAGGGTCGGAAGAATTTTTTACACAATTTACGAATCCGAAAAGATCTCTTCTATTTCATTTTACTAATAATAAATAAGACATTTTTCAATTAAAAATATACATTTATTGCAACAACTACATTATTAATACAAAATGAATTATAGTACACAACAATTACAAACATTTTATTTATATTACAAGCTAAAAGGAACGGAAATAAATGTGTACAACAATACAATAACATTTTATTATTACAATTACACAAATACAAGTTACCAACAGTCTAGAATGAACGGAAGGGACACTTTATTTGAAAAATATCGATTTTTTTCAAAAAAATTTCTAAATTTAAAGAGAAAAATTTTATATTTAAGTTAATTATTTAACAATGCATTCATTAAAAAATCACCGAAAGTCTGGGCTACATGGAGGGGGTACTTTAGTTGAAGAGGAATCCATGGCGTCGACTTTTCCAAGTTCTCCAGGGCTGAAATCCAACGGTGGAAGTCCGCGCCTCTCGTCTCCAAGTTTCTCAGCATCTCTGGTCAACAGCAGCTCGTCTCCATATCTGAAATTTATCAGAAACATTAATTTATATGTTAACAATTACTCGAAATCTCATTCAGACATTTATTTTTGCAAAACCGATGTTTCTTTATACTTTTACACCTTTTACAGGGTAAATAAAATCTTATAGATTCTTTAAAAAGATCTTACTTACTGTGTAAAAGGTCTAAACGTTGGTTTTGCAAAAACAAACGTTGTATGACATAGATTTCGTAAGAACTTTAGAGTTATTGGACGTTATAAAGTGCAAAAAAACAACTATCTTACCTTAAAGGTTTCATGTCACGATGTCTATCCGTCTGTCCATCTGCCGGGCGATTCCTCACAGCTGTAGGGCCCCATTTCAAACGATATCTTGGGGCAATCATCGTTCATGTTCAAAACGACCTTCGATCATTTTCTCTTGTTCACAACTCCTCAAAGAATAGAAATATCGTCAATTCAAGTCCAGAATCGGATTCCTGGGACTTTAATTTTAGATCACATCATTTTCATACCTTAAAACTGTTTGGTATAAGATTTGGCAACGATTTATCTTGTGATGTCCGTTGACGGTTTCCTTAACTTGAAAAAAATGTTTGGATTAGATTACTTTGTTATTATTGCACAAAACTTACTCAATATTATATTATTTATACTTAAATATTGCTTAAAACAATAATTGTACATGAAATATTAGCTTAAATGTTATTTTAAATATTGTTTTAATAATTAGTAATACCAATGATGTGGTTTATCTAGACTAGATTATTTTAAAGAGCGGTGCGTTTGCCGAATGTTTGCAGGTTGAGCAGTACATTTTAACCACCAATTTTAACGTCAAACAAATATTTTTATTGAAAAATAAATGTTTTTGACTTGTTTAAAGTATAAATAAATGATTTTCAGTTAATTTTAAGTAGTTCCTGTAAATTTCAGCGCTGAAGTTGAACAAATAAAATTGTCCCAATTTAGACTTCAATAACTCCCTTAATATCAACCCCTATGGGCTCAGATTTGGCTATCCATTAGACCATTGTCCCTTCGACTCCAAGGATTTCGAATCCGGCGTCCAAATTTTGATTTCACCATAGAACTAATAAATACTTCGTAAATGGAAGGAGCGTAGACAAGGATAGTCTGTGGTTAACATTGTACAATAAAGACAGAGCGAGAACCATGTGACTGAGGTCTACTGTCGCTAGAAATGTATTACAGCGCTCTCGAAATTTCTTGTTTTATTTAAATATAATAAGAAAATTATTATAAATAAAGTATTAAGGATACTAAAAATTAAAATGGTTAAGTTGTGCTGTGCATATAATATAAGAAAAATTTTTAATTTGATAATAAAGTAGTTTAATAGTCATTGGCTAGTTAATAATATATTAATTTGCTTATTACAATATTAAAATACAAAAGTAACTAATAATTCATAAAATTATTTATTAAAAATCATTAGTTTTATTCATTTTATTCAACTTTTCCTGTTGCCTTACAGAGCGTACACGGTAGTCGTACCACGTGACTCAGGTCTACGTTCTTCTATCGCTCTCCCACTGCAGGACTTTGTGTATAGCTATCTCTCTCGAATGTTAACCACACAGCATACTGTGTACGGCTATAGGCAAGACTCCATCCATATGTATTTATTAGATCAATGGATTTCACGCTTACATCTTACGTAATTCGTGTTCGTAATAAATCGCCTGTCATGTATGTTACCCGCAATTCATAAATTCATACTTGAAACATGAAAAATCTGAATACTAGAATTTTATGTAATTTAGAAACAGAATTCTAATTAATTAAGGACTTATTAAAGAAAATGTCATTTCTGTCTACTTATATATGTATAAGCCCTAAAAAATGTTTGTTTACCTGTCTCTCTGCCAAAAATGTTAATTGTTGCAAAAACGAACTCTGGACTAATCAAATTTAATATATTAGCGGGGGGTATTGTCATGCATTAGACCATATTAAAGTACAGACATTTAGCTAAATATACCCAAAATTTGGTGTAAATATCTTAATTAGTTCACGTGTTATCGATTTTAAATCATTTTTTGGTAAAAATTAAAAAAGTTCCAAGTTCCTATACCCAAAATTAGGGCATTTATGATTATTTCTTTTAAGTAAATCTTACATTTTAAATAGTTTTGAACAACTTTTGTCATATAACATTTTTCTCTTAAATCGCTGGTTTAGCCGGAAATGACGTCACACCCAAAAATGGGTCGATGTGGAACAATCACACCCAATTTTTCGAAATCTACGTATTTTTTCTATACATACCTAACTTTTGATAATTTAATATTTATAAATAAAATTAAAAAAATCTGATGTGGCCAGCACATTACCTTCCGTCAATTATATGAGGCATTTACGAAAATTCTGCTGGTGAACTGTTACCGGTAAACAGCTGTTTATCAGGTTATAGCTACCGGAATCGATATTTTAAGAACGCAAGTAGCAAACAGGGGTAGATCCATAAGCTATACAAAAAAATTGAAAATATGAAATAATAGGTTAGAAATTTAATGTAGTTAACAAACTGAGCAGAGTTCTACTTTGAACACATTTCCAATTTTAAAGCGCGTGCTTCGCTTTGCATCACTACCTTTTTTTGAGTGTAGATTCTTCATGAATCCGGTAGATTAATCTGGTAGATATTGTACAATTGTCGAACACGGTAACGTTTTACCACTGTTGTTTTCTAACACAGTCGGTAGATGCGGTATCTACCGGTAGAATTTTCGTAAATGCCGATGTATTTTCTATAAAATCCATACAGAAAGTTCCTTGCAAAAGATTCTAAATTTCTTGTATGTACATTACCTTTCGACAGTTGTATGTATTTTATACAAATTCCATACAGAAAGTTTCGACCAAAAAGATCCTATATTTCGAGTAAAATTAATACAAATATACTACGAATATGTCAATTGCACTTGACACTGACATATTTCAATCAGAATTTTATTAATATAGTAGTTGTTTCTAGCATAGCTAGCTTATTTATGAAATTTAATTTCTTTATAATTTTATAACTCTGTATCCATTTAATATGAAGTATAAAATGCAGTTAAATCTTATAGAGAATACAAAGTTCTTTAATATTTATAATAACATTAAATGTGAAAAAATTATATTTAACATCGTTTTTTCAAGAAAAACTGTTAAAATCTTCAAAACAGGGTACTTCCGGTTGACCAATTATAACCAAAATCTAATCAGCTCTTCATATGGATACAAGGAAGAGGAATACGAAAGAATTATAATTTTTGGAATTATAGTTTTAGAGTTATCGTAGACGATAATTTTGTTACACACACACACACACACACATACACACACACAGACACACATACACACACACACACACACACACACACACACACACACACACACACACACACACACACACAGACATCATTGTAAAAATAGTAAAATCGTATTCTAGGGACCTTAAAACGTGCTTATTCATTAAAAACTCACCACCGAAATTTTTGACCAAAGACAATACCTTCCTTACCTAAAGTTGACGGAAGGTAAAAACATACAAATTTTCAAAATACGACTGGTGACATCTTACAGTACAAGGAGTGGCATCTATACTCGATTAAAATTTTTTTAGGGTGCATAGATGCTACCTGAAATTAGCATCTATGCACGCAGCAAAAAATTTTATTTCGTGCATAGATGCTTCTTTTTTGAAGCATGCTACTTTTAGGTAGCATGTATGCACCAAAAAATTTTTTATTTCGTGCATAGATGCTTCATTTTTGAAGCATCCATGCACGCAATAATTTTTTTTTGCATAGATGCTACCTAAAAGTATCATCTATGTACCGAAAAAATTTACTCTTTTGGGCACCGCTTTCGTCGAATTTTGTTGAAGATTTCTGATGGTATCCAGGTAACAGAAAAAGGAGAGTACTTCAAAAATTTAAAATGTACGTTTTTTCACTGAAAATCAATAATAGGGGCTGTAAAATAAAAGCATATATTATTTTTTTCATAAGTTTTATTCATTTTAAAACAAATACAATGTATTTTACAATAAATGACACCCAATAAAACGTAAAGCACATTCTGAAATTTGTTATCACTCAATAATTCCTAACCTAATTAATTTTTGAAGACTAACTTAACAAATATAGACGTAGAACTTCACGTGGAGTTCAAATTTTCAAGAATTGAAATAAAATTTCAATTAGTTAAAGGAGTTATTAAAGAAATTATAATTTTTTTACCTATGACATTTTATAAACTTTAATAACTTCGGCCCTGTTTTTGATATATAAGCGGGAGGTATTGTCATCCATTAGACCAAAGTACAGATATTTAACTAAATATACCCAAAATTTGGTGTAAATATCTTAATTAGTTCACGTGTACAGATTTTTAACCATTTTTGATAAAAACTAAAAAAATTCTCAGTTCCTATACCCAAAATTGGGGTATTTATGATTATTTCTTTTGAGTAAATCTTACATTTTAAATAGTTATGAACAAATTTTGTCATATAACATTTTTTCCTTAAATCGTTAGTTTAGCCGGAAATGACATCACACCCAAAAATGAGCCGATGTGGAAAAATCACACTCAATTTTTCGAAATCCACGTACTTTTTCTCTATACATACCCAAATTTTGTTAATTTAATATTTATAATTAAAATTAAAAAAATACAAATTTTCAAAATACGACTGGTGACATCTTACAGTAAACCGCTGAACTACTAGGAGTGTGTCCCCACTAAGATTAGGTGTCCTCGCTTAAACAGTTCACTGATCTGCCGCGAGATGGCAATGACCGGCACGTATCCTTAGGGTACCTTTATAACCAGGGTATGGCCACAGTATAGGGAAGTAAGCAGTAGCGTCACTCGGCTAATTATCGGACTCTAAGATTTCACTGCGCATGACCGAAAATGCACCTCTGAATTCATGGCGACTGTGCCGCAATTATATTTGAATTTTAAACTTTCAAATAGTAGTTGCAGCAACACTTAACTTATATCATATAAACACTAAATATTATAATAAATACTATACATTTATGAAATATAAAAGTAATATATAATAAATTTATAAGTAATAAGTAAACATTTAAAATATAATTTTGTTATTGTTCCTTTTCTTATAACGAGTGCTGTCGTTGTCAGAAGTTATTTGCATTCTTGTTTTGTTTTGCTTTATTTCCGTGGTTTCATTTTATTGTGGTTTTATTCACATTAATCAAAATCAGTCTTTTTCAAGACTTACCTTTTATTGTGCGTATTATAAATACGTATACGTCTATTTTATTATTTTCATTGTTTGTGTACCCGAGTTCTCTTTGTTTTTTATTTTGTCATTTTATAAAATGGAAAACTTATTTTCTTCCGAAAAGAGAAGAGGAGGAAGTAAATGTGCAATGAAAGGTTGCTCTAATGCAGCAAATAGTACTTTCGGGAAAAAAATCAGCTACTTTTGTTTTCCTCGAAGTGCAGAGAGGTTAGTAAAATCTATTATATTACATCTAAGAAATTAATACATTAATATTATTTGTAGATCAGCATTGTGGGCTCAGGCCTGTGGAAGGGAAGATCTTTTACATAAAGACGTTATTAGTTTGTCTAAAAGCTACAGAGTATGCAGTAACCATTTTGAAGATAATATGTTTTTGAATGATCTTAAAAACCGGCTACACACACATGCTGTTCCGAAGCCATATCAAAGAGCCATAGAGGGAATTGATGAGGAGGAAATTACGCCTACACAACAAATACCCCTTTATTCTGCGACCCCAAAACGAAAGTTATCAGAAACTGAATTCAAGGAAGTAAAAAGAGTTAAAATGTCTGAAATTTTAAGTCCATCAACATCTGCTCATTCCTCAATGATTGTAGCAACAACATCTGTAAACACGTGTCCTACTGAACCAAAACAAGTCCAATTGTCTGAAATTTTTACTCAGAATCCATCAAAATCTGCTCATTCCTCAATGATTATAGCAACAACGTCTGTAAACATGTGTCCTACAGAACCAAAAAAAGTTAAAATGTCTGAAATTTTTACTCAGAGACCATCAACATCTGCTCATTCCTCAATGATCGGAGCAACAACGTCTGTGAACACGTGTTCTTCTGAAACTCAAACATCTGCTGCTTTATCTTCTCACACACCTAGGAAAGAAAAATTACGCTACAAAGTTTCGTCATTAAATAAAAAGATACGGAAATTAAATTATAAATCTGGATCTGAAGAAAAATTAGGTAGAGATGAGAACGATAAAAAATTATTTGAATCTTTAATAAATAAATTTTTGCCTGAAAATATTGCCAAATTTGTTAAAGTACAAGCACGTCTTTATAAGAAAGAAGCACAAGGGAGAAGATATTCAACAGAATATAAACAATTTTGTTTATCTTTATATTTTCTTGGGCCAAAAGCTTACATGAACCTAAGAAAGACATTTTTTCTTCCAACAAAACGTAGTTTGGAAAGGTACATAAATTCATTAAAGTTTTCTCCTGGAATTCATGATATAATTTTTGAGAAATTGAAATTGAAGCATGAGCAATTTAACAGCTGGGACAGATTGTGTACTCTATGTATTGATGAAATGTCATTAAAATCAAATCTGTTTTACAATATTTCAAAGGATGAAATAATCGGTTTCTCGGAAGAATTTGGAATGAAACAATATAAACCTGCATGTAATGTGGCAGTTTTAATGTTAAGAGGCGTTACACAAAATTGGAAACAACCTATTGGATATTTCTTTTTACACAGTACTTTCAAAGTTTCGGAATTAAAAAGCGTAATTTTCACGTGTATAAGAAAATTAAAAGACATTGATTTTACTGTTTGTTCTATTGTAACTGATATGGGATCAAATTTTTTACGTCTCGCTAAAGAGTTAAACGTATCACCTGAGAAACCGTTCTTTGACGTTGATGGATGTAAAGTTTTTTATATTTTTGACCCACCCCATCTTATTAAAGCCACGAGAAATAATTTATTGAAACACAAGTTTATATTTAATGGGAAATGCACATCCTGGAATTATCTGGAATTATTTTATAAAGCAGATCAGAAGATGCAATGCCGCTTAGCCCCAAAGCTATCTGATGCACATATACATCCTTCAAACTTTCAAAAAATGAAAGTAAAATATGCAGTGCAAGTATTAAGTGCTACCGTTGCTGCAAGTTTAAATACGTACATAAGTTTAGGAGCATTACCTCCAGAAGCAATAGCGACAGTTGAATTCATAGAAAGATTTAATAAACTTTTTGATGTTATGAATTCTTCAACAACTAAATCAAAAACAAAATATAATAATGCATTTAGAGGAGAAGAATATCAAATTAAATTTCTTGAGGAAACAGTCGACTTTTTAAATAAAGTTACGGTTATGTCGAAACAAGGGAGAGATGTAACTAAAGATATTAAATTCATACCGTGTTGGAAAATAACAATTAATGGAATAATAAATTTATGGCAAGAATTAAAAGGGAAAGGGTTAAAATATCTACTGACCAGAAGAATAAATCAAGATGCGCTGGAAATTTTTTTTGGAAGTGTTCGGCAACAGAATGGAAATGCTTATAATCCAACTCCATTTCAGTTTTACAATACATATAAAAAATTATTTTGTATTAATTATTTTCATTCCAATGGTGAAAATTGTGCAGAAGATTTCGACGCAATATTGACAAAAATTACTGATTTTGAGTATCAAGTAACACAAAACCCAGAATCAATTAATGATTCAAATACATTATTAATTGACACAGACTACAGAAATAATGATCTGCCACTAGAAAATTCACTTCGATATATTTGTGGATACTTAATTAAAAAATGTTTAAATATACATTATTGTCATATATGTGAAAAATTTGCTAATGACCATGAAGAAATCGATGCAACATCCTTATATTCACACTACAAAAATTTTGATCAAGGCACAAACTTTGGCAATTTAAAAATGCCGAATGATTTATTTATTAATTATATTTTTCAATTAGAGTCTTATTTTTCTAAAAACTTTAACACATTTTCAACTGAAAAGACCATTATTTCAAATTTAATTAGTAAATTGAGTGCTATAGAATTACAATATCCTTGCAGCGAATTTCCAAAAACTTATTTATTAAAATTATATTGCAGGATGAGATTATTTTATTCATTAAAATTTATTAATAAAAATTTCAAATCTGAGAATAATAGAAAGAAAATAATTCTGCTGCATCAATAATTTTTAAAGCAAAGGCATTACGGTTTCCGAATAATAATAATAATAATAATAATAATAATAATAATTATTATTATTATAATGTTTTCTAATGCTAATTCATGTTTCTTATTGTAATTTATGAAATGATTTATATTATTTTATTTTAATAAACATTTTGTACTTTATTTTCCAATAATTTCTTAATACCAACCTTTTAAAACAATATATTTAGAATATTCGAGTACATTCTAAAATCAGCAAATAATAATTTGTATTTGAATTTACCGCCTTTGTACCTCTTACAGTATGGCGGCCGTTGTAGCATACATCAAAGGTGCCGACACGAAGTGTCGCTACTGCTTACTTCCCTATACTGTGGTATGGCCATGGGCCAAGATCGCCGCCATTGTCAGTAATTGATTTTCCTATTTATTTGTAATAAATGTGATATTATATTATAAAATAATATTAAATTATCACACTGTGAATTTATAAAGGTAAGAAAAATTAATTTATTTAAGAGATACACAATTATTATTAAGATATACATTTAGAGGTTATGTAGAATATATGACATGGGTTGTTATTATCACATCTAATTTAATATCTGTAGTTCTTATTTACATAATAATTGTATATTCTAAACTTACCTTTTAAAAATTTAAATGATTGTGCTTAATATTGGTAATTTTTAGTTGTTTTCAGTGACAGTAATCGTGATGGGTATCTTAACAAACTACACAAGTAAATAAGATAAAATATATTACTTACACTTTAAATACATATTAAAATGATAATTATATGTGTTTTCCATTAAAATAAAACAAATAGCCACGAAAATTCATAATAATTTGCGCAAGAACAACACATATAACAGATGTCCCGGTAATGGCGGACGAAACGTGAGCTACGCCAATATACATATAAAACTAATATACTGCTGGTGGGAGTGAGATTTGTGAGACTAACAATGGACGAGTGCAGACATATATATCTGCATATATAGCTGCACTTGTCTGTAAGAATAGCTCCGCGCAAGCGCCAGATTGCTTTGATTTTATTGGTGTCGAACGAGAAAGGTGAACTAGCGGGAGAGAAATTCTTACACTAACTGACAAGGATAGACAATAATGTTTGTAGCAGACTCCTCTTAAGTGAGAGATAGGGCATCAGCAGTATATTTATTTATAGGTATATTGCTACGCCATGGCCATACCCTAGTTATAAAGGTACCCTACGTATCCTTGCCACAGACAAGTTACGGTAGCTAATTTTAATTTGCGTCTCAAGAAACAATTTTGTAAAAAATATATTTATACTTCCACGACAGACAAACATGTATGTTTGTCTGTGTCCTTGCTAAGACAAATATGCGCCATATTTTATATTTTTTTAAAATAATTCAGGACGTTTCAGGAATTATTTCATAAAAATTCAAAAAAGAATCTATGCACCGAAAAAAAATTTTATTTCGTGCATAGAAACTTCTTTTTGAAGCAGCCATGCACGCAATAATTTTTTTTTTTGGAGCATGGATGCTACTTTCAGGTAGCGTCTATGCATCCTAAAAAAAAATTTAATCGTGCATAGATGCTACTCCTAGTAGTTCAGCGATTTACTGTAAGATGTCACCAGTCGTATTTAGAAAATTTGTATCTTTTTTTAATTTTATTTATAAATATTAAATTATCAAAATTTGGGTATGCATAGAAAAAAATACGTAGATTTCGAAAAAATGAGTGTGATTTTCTACATCAGCCCATTTTTGGGTGTGACGTCATTTTCGGCTAAATCAGCGATTTAAGGGAAAAATGTTATATGAAGAAAGTTGTTTAAAACTATTTAAAATGTAAGATTCACTCAAAAGAAATAATCATAAATATCCCAATATTGGGTATAGGAATTTGGAACTTTTTTATTTTTTACCAAAAAATGGTTAAAATCAATAACACGTGAACTAATTAAGATAGTTACACCAAATTTTGGGTATGTTTAGTTAAATGTCTGGACTTTAATATGGTCTAATGGATGGCAATACCTCCCGCTAATATATTAAATTTGATTGGTAATAAATCCAGAGTTCGTTTTTCAAACAATTAACATTTTTGGCAGAGAGACAGGTAAACATACATTTTTGAGGGCTTATACATATATAACTAGATAGAAATGATATTTTCTTTTAATAAGTCCTTAATTAATGAGAATTCTGTTTCTAAATTACATAAAATTCTTGTATTTAAATTTTTCATGTTTCACGTATGAATTGCGGGTAACATACATGACAGGCGATTTATTATAAACACGAATTACGTAAGATCTAAGCGTCAAATCCGAATTTGGACGCCAGATTCGAAATCCTTGGAGTCGAATTAAGGTTGCCGTGTCTAACTCAAAATTTATTTTCCTGATCAAAACTGGTCTTGGTGTTTTTTTTTTTTGGCAAAAAAACTTTTTAACTCCGATTTGTTTCAAATTTCGTATACGTTAACTAGGGACAAAGAACTAATGGATACTCAAATCTGAGCCCATAGGGGTTGATATTAAGGGAGTTATTGAAGCCTGAATTGGGTTTTTGATAATAACTGTCTAATAATGTTTTTATGTGTGATTACAGGATCAACAGCGGACCAAGGACCATTTAAGGATATGTCAGGATACATTATTTAATAATTAACTTAATTATAAAATTTAATTAGTGTAGGATATATTTAAATATATATATATATATATATATATATATATATATATATATATATATATATATATATATTCAAATAAAATACGCCTTACCTTCACCTATGAATTCCTTTTAGCTCATAATACAAATAAAATGTTTGTAATTGTTGTAATTGTGATTGTTGTTTATTTATTATTAATTTTGTAACAATAATGTACTTGTAATTGTTGCATTAAATATTTATTTTTATTTTAAAAAATGTTTTATTTATTTTTTTACAGATAGGTATTTTCAAGAAAATTCCACAAAAGTGATGAAACTTTCAGGAAGCATCCATGCACGCTAAAAAAAATTTGACCGTGCATAGATAATACCTGAAAGTAGCATCTATGCACGGTCAAAAAATTTTTAGCGTGCATAGATGCTTCCTGAAAATATCATCACTTTTGTCAAATTTTCTTGAAAATTTCTGATGGTATAAGAATAACAAGAACGAGAAGAGTACTTAAAAAATTAAAAATGTACGTTTTTCACTGAAAATCAATAATAGGGATTGTAAAATAAAATTTATTATTATTTTATGTTTTACTATTTTACAATAATTTGCCATTCAATAAAATGTAAGCACATTCAAAAAAAATGTATCACTCATTAACTCCGGTCCTAATTAATTTTTAAAAACTAACTTAACAAATATAAACATAGAATTCCACGTGAGTTAAAATTTTCAAGAATTGAAAAAAAATTTTAATTACTTAAAGAGTTATTAAAGAAAATGTAATTTTATTACCTATGACATTTTTTAAACTTTAATAACTCCGGCCGTGATAAAGTTTTAAAAACTAATTTAACAAAAACAGACGTAGAACAACACGTAGACTTTAAATCGATGAGGAATTTCAATCAGTTCAGAAGATATCGGCGCTAGAATGAAAGGAAATCAGGCGAGTCGTTGGAGAAGTCCAGCAGGTCCGGAATTCTCACGATTTCTGTAGTTGCCACACCCGAGAGCTGAATGCAGTTCATTGATCCTAAAGAAACAGTTATTAATAATTGGAAATAAAAATGTCAGTAGATGATAAAATTATACAACTCCAATTTGGAGCTCCATATTAAAACAAATTTTGGATCACAAGTACTCCAGGGTTGAAATCCAACGGTGGAAGTTTGTTCTGCTCGTCTCCAAGTTTCTCAGCATCTCTGGTCAACAGCTGCTCGTCTCCACAGATCTGCAATTTATCAGAAACAATCATTTAAGTGTTAACAATTACTCAAAAACATACAGAATTTATTCTTGCAAAACCGACGTTTTTTATACACTTACACCTTTTACAGGGTAAATAAGTTCAAATAGATTCTTAGGAAGACCTTACTTACCCTGAAAAAGGTGTAAATGTATTAAGAAACGTCGGTTTTGCAAGATTAAACGCTGCATGACTGAGATTTCGAGTATTTGTTAACTCGTTAGAATTTCGAGTAATTGGAGGTTATAAACTTTATAAAAACAAATTTTCTTACCTTAACAGGTTCAAGTTGTTATGTCTGTCCCGCTGTCCATCAAGTCGGCAACACCTCACGGTTGCAGGGCCCCATTTTTTACACTCTGTCTTCGGGCAATCGTTCGAGAAGTTTCGCAAGTTCAACAGCTCCAGGATCACCACAAACGATGTTTGTTTGTCCGCCCGTCTGCACAGTACAACTGTCCACAACAATAAACAACACTTGTAGCAAACGAAATCTCAAATATATTAACGTATCGTTCACAAAACACTGTCGTTTTGATATCACCACATCTTCTGATATGTCTTCCAAAAGAAAAATTAAACGAAGTCGTTCTCGACGACAGTGCAATGGAAAAAATGATGTTTGGTAATGCAGAAACATCAATAGAATACTTTGTAAAAGATGAAACTTCCAAACGAATTGTTACTGAAGCATTGCTGGAAATATTCGACGCAATAGCACAAAAAAACAATTAAATAGGTTACATTTGTATTATAACACTTATAACATATATTCCATAACTTAAATTCGATTAGTAATGAACATAACTCAACTTAATTTATGAAGTAATGTTTGTATTATAATTAGTATAATAGATGTCACTGTATTATAAAGCTTATTTACACCAAATTCACTTTTAATATTATGAAATACATTGATATGCCGTATGTATATTCACCTTTAGAATTTACTTCCGCATGCTTAATGTATTACTATTTAAATAATAGATGGCATTGATTTCTAAAGGTTAATTTACAACAATTATACCTTAAATTGCATGAAATATATCAAAATACACGGAAAAAACGTTTGATGTACAGTATGTAAATTTACCTTTACAAATCACAAATTTACTTCCACATTCCTGTTGTAATTCAAGTATATTATAACTGATGTCTCTGCACGTTTAAAATAAATGTAATAACAATGCAAGGTAAATTCTTTGTTAACGTATAGGAACATTTTCACAATAAAATATTGAGGTTATTATTTATTTAACTACACTGCCCGACAGGCGAAAGCCTAATAAGGGAGCAGGAACAAAACACAGGAATACAAAATATAAAATAAAGTACAATTTGCTACATACATAACTAAAGTAAAATGTGAGGAAAAAGAAATACAAAAAAATAATAATAAAAAATATAAATAAATATAGCTAAGAAGGAATCAAGTTCGATTAATAGCTGTTAAAAATTGTGTAGGTTTGAGTTGAAAAACATCAACTGATGAAAAACTAAGATTATAAAGTAGACACATACGATAAATAGGCGATGCGAAAAATATATTAGTCCTAGGGGTTGGTAGGTAAAAGGTTGTGGAACTAGGCGTGGAAAAAATGGGAGCATGGAAGGAAAGGGAAGTCAGACTCTTAGGATCATCTACCTCGCCATGTATCAATTTACAAAGGTAGTGTACTGAAATTGTATCACGTCTTTCTAGCAGGCTGGGCATTTTAAACATTTTT
This sequence comes from Harpalus rubripes, assembly GCA_963082715.1. NCBI lineage: Eukaryota > Metazoa > Arthropoda > Insecta > Coleoptera > Carabidae > Harpalus > Harpalus rubripes. Next base: position 13,636,145 of record OY720463.1, read on the forward strand.
AATATGTCATTATAACTAACGGAGTAGTCTGTATAGTGATGATAAATTTTAAAGAAAATGTATTTCAAGAATTTTTTGAATAGATTCAATGTGGTCCTGTTGAATTTCGTAGAATGGACTCCAAATAAGGGATCAGTACTCAAGTTTTGAGCGTATGAAAGAGTAGAATAAAATTAAATAGATGAGGTATTATGGAAGGGACGTGAATTACGGATAATGAAACCAAGGAGACGAATCGATGTTATATATATATATATATATATATATATATATATATATATATATATATATATATATATATATATATATATATATATATATATATATATATATA
>OY720463.1:13638978-13676478 GCA_963082715.1 Harpalus rubripes
TTAGAGGAATATTTTTTAATTTTGCAAAAGCTGTGACAGATATAAAAAAATGAATATAAACAGTATAATAGAATATATTGTCTAACCAAAATGTGTTAACAGAAGATATTTATGTTCGATCGTTTAGCCATACGAAGCGCATAAAGTAACATATGTAAAGATACATATTGACTCTTTGTTTTCCCACTTAGAGATTATTTTTACCAAAATAAGCCACAGGGAACTTGATAATTAGAAATAAGTTATGGATGATGAAGCTTCTTGAGTGCAAAGGTGTATGGAATGAAGTAAATTTCGGGATTGCAGTCAAATTATTTATTTAATTTTCGGTCTCAACCGGTTTCGGCATCTCTTATGCCTTCTTAAGGTTGTGTACAAATTGCCATGGAAGTCTTTGTCCAACGAGTCTCAAAAACGGCTCAACCGATTTGAACAAATTTTGGTTTATAACAATTATATTAAACATAGATTGTAACGAATATTAAATAAAAAAAATTGAATTTGTTTTTATAAAAGTAATCTAAAAAAAAATAACAACTTTTAATGTTTTTGGATTAAAATTTATTTCAAAACCATCTTTATAAATTAAGGACTTCAGATACATTTCATGTTTTAATAACAAACATGTAGTATTGGCGATTACCTAGCCAAAAGAATTGTCTATATAAGACAATGTAAAAGTAGTTCAGCGTTTTGTCGCATGGTGCGCCTTACGAATTCACTATCCTCTATGCTCGAAACTAATTTCTCAACAGAGTTGGGCGTCGTGCAGTCGTCGCAGCACGCAACAGAAACGTAAACTAAATAATGATATACCGAAACACCCAAGAATAATTAATAAAGTAAAAACAAACAAATAATATATATATATATATATATATATATATATATATATATATATATATACATATATATATATATATTTCATATTAAAATTAATACAGTCAAATATGTATTTTTAATAAATATAAATTTATAAAAATATGTACATTTAAAAAGTATTACTTTTTTTGAGCGTCAATTATATATTGAGGATCTTTACATTTCTTATTTTTTCTAATTCACCTTGCAAGCGAATGACACCCCTAAATATTTAAATAAAATAAATATATCATCACGGTATATTACGCATTGCTGGATGTGCCAATCTGTTTATAAAAATAAAATAACTGCATAGGAACCAATAAGAAATGTTTTCCTATACGAGCATAATAAAATACTCGTATTCATTATAGTTTAATCTTCCTTTAGGTATAAATGTAAAGGTGACGTATTAGTGGCGGCGCCAGGATGTAAATGTAGGGTGGACACAAGGCACAATCAAAAAACGAGTGGGCATCAGGGGGGGGGGTCATAATAGGTCATGTAAATGTAACTGAATTTTTTTTCATTCAAGGACAAATTGCCTTATAATTAAAGTTACATTTTATCAAGGGATGTGAGCTGATAAACTGAAAATTGAATATCACCTGCAATTCTACTATTATAATAATTATATTTTAACTGACATCCATATTTTGTAATCAACATTAATATTTCAAAAATAAAAATAAAATAAATAAATATATCATCACGGCAAATTACCCATTGCTGGGTGTGCCAATCTGCTTTGTGCGCAGATATCGGTAATGATGATGATATATTTGTACCATGCGGGCGTTTACCAGGCGTCACCTCACGGGCACTCATTGCTGGCGTGGAGAGTGCATCACAGGGGTCAATTTAATGCCATTTAAAATATTTGGCGTTGGTCGGGATCGAACCCGGTTCCCCAGATTCGCGACCAGACACTCACGCACGCGGCCACGAGACCCCATAATATTTCAAAAACAAGCCATAAATATTAACTGAGTAAAATACAATACATATTTAATTTTATCTTAAATTATAATATTTGCGGTTGTTTGATTTTGTTTTTTTTTATCAATTTATGGCTTATGGTAGTTACCCCCATGACCCCGCGTCCCTTGCATTCGCGCCTTGTGAGCACCCGTTTATTTTAATAATAAAGATACGTAGGTATATGGTATTTTTTCATATACACACATGAAACGAAACAAAAACACAGATATCCATATTCGAATAATTACATATACCGAGTGTTTAGTTTTTTATGAATTGCAGGAAATACTGTGGTGAAATTTGCATAAAGCTGTAATTTATGCCCTATTAATTTTAGAACAAAAGTATAAATACAAATAATGTTCAGAATTAAAAATAAAATGTTATTCACAAATATTTTATATACCAAAATTATTATTTGTATGTTGGTAATGGGTGGGCACAAGTCTTTTTCGGGTAGGCACGTGACCACCCTGCCCCCCCCCCCCCTTAGCGCCGCCACTGTGACGTATTGAAGAAAAAAACCTCACGTTAGGTATATACATCTTATTAAAATTCACAAGTATTTAAGAATTTTAATATGGATTATGGATATGAGGTGCGACAAAAATAGAACGAATATGTAGAAGATTTTTATTTACTCAAAAAGAAATAAATAACCAGAATAACAAATTATGAAAGAAACTTAACTTACACAAAAAATAAACAGCAAGTATTACATTTTATACTTTGTCCAATTGTTAATTTTTATTAAAGTTGGTTCTTTCAAAGGTGTAAAAATTAGGTTCCAATTCGGATAGTCAGAAACATGACAGATCATTTAACACACTTAGCCATACGATAATAATATTATACATATACATAATATATAGATTAGGTATGTATTTATATTCTACTCCGGTCTCCGGTACACTATGAAAAATAATTATTATCGGAGAGAAGAACTGACTCGAACAGAGTACGAATTCTTGGAAAATTTAGGGGAAGTGGAATTTTTTAAATCTGGCAATGCCAAGGTCACCTGTAAGAGATGGTTACTTTAAAAAGAAAAGGGCCTAATGGTTAGTGATACACACGAGGCGAGACGAGACGAGAAATATAAAATATCAATCTCGTCTCGTTTTCGAAACTGCAATCTCGCTCTCGTTCTCGCACATTTTTTTGGGTTTCGTCTCGTTCTCGCGCGAGAGTCTCGCTGTAAAAATAAGCGCTTGCGCACTATATTTAAAACGGTATTTACGTATCAGTTGAACTACAAAAGACAAGTTTGCACCAATCGTTCCGTCTTCCGTGTATTTGCAGTCGTATAACTGTAATAAAGAGACGAAGCACTAAATTCTAGTAACCAAATATTTTAATACGAACATCTGTCATCTGTAAAACTAATTAAACATTAAAAAAAATATTTTTTGTAACTAATAGTTTCTACACTTTATCATTAATTATATGCCACTATTTCAGTAAGATTTACTCATAAAAAAGCACTACACTGGGAACCCGCTGGCAACAAATCGCTCCGGTTCATTCCGTGTTGGCTCCTATCAACGCCTAATATAAGATCCTTTACTTTTCAGGGACGACAAGAATTTGATTAACCGTAGTTTTAACTGTGATGAATTAGGGGCTGAAATGTTGGAGAAAAACTAGTTCTATTAGATGCAAAACCGATTTAGTCTTTATTTTGCATTTCCTCGCTCTGCGACCGATATCATTCGACTCTAGAGACTCAAAAAAAAATATAGTCAATTCATATAATTTTCACATTCACGTGTTCTATGCACGAATTACCGTTGACTCCTCTCCCTGTTCGGTTCATTTTTCAAGATTATAAATACTTTTTATCGCGAGACTCTCGCGAGATTTCTCTTTTCATATTACATTTTACATAAAATTACATCATAATGGCATAAGTGCATATTTTATTATATTTTTAATACGTATTTTAGGATTCATCAATTTTTGGAACTCGAATAAAGAATAGGTGTATTTGTTTGAAATATTGTATTCATTTGTAATGAAATTTTAAAAATATTTAAAGATTTAATGAAAAATTAATTATACAATCCGCGTATGAAATATAAAACACCGATTCAAAATGCTATATTTGTCTCTTTGGGATATTACAATAAAAATGCAAAGATGCTAACATAATACAGCGCACATAAAGAAAGAGAGAGAGATAGCAAATAAATAGAAATAAATATTGGTAACACAAAACGCGGTCTCCCGCTTTCGGCAGGCATTGGCGGCATACACGTAGCGACGACAGAAAGCGTGGCGCGGATGTTACGAGTACTACCACTTTTGTACACAACATTAAGGGGATGAAAATATTTTTTAAAAAAAACATGTAGATGAACACATCACTACTACTATTATTTTTGTGTGTTCATCTACATGTTTTTTTAAAAATATTTTTACCTCCTGAAGAAGGCATAAGAGATGCCGAAACCGGTTGAGGCCGAAAATTAAATAAATAATTTGACTGGAATCCAAAAATTTACTTCATTCCAAAAATAAGTTATGTATTAATGCCCAAATTATTGTTATTTTACATAAAAAATAAAAGCTTGATCACCATAATTTATCTCTTGAATAAAAGCTTCGTTCTCAAAATATTAGATCTGTGCCTAAATAACAACTTAGTTCTCAGAATAGTAGATCGGTCACCAAATAAGTCAATTATCGAACTCTAATATAAGTTCTTTTTTGAATTTCGTCAAATATGAATTCTGTGCGTTAGGTTTTCGTTAAATTAAACAATTTTTTTGGAAATTTGCAAGAGAAGAAATCACATTTTTATAAGTTTGACTTGATCAAAATATAATACTTAATTACGAGTACATAAAATAAAACACTAATATTAAACTATAAACATATAAAAACAAAATAAACGTATGTTCTAAATAATGATAATTACAAACATATAAACATTTATAAATAAATTCAAATAAAATGGAATTTTTAACAAATACTATCTACTTAATAATAGAAAACTGTGAGAGGCAGTAAACTTTCAAAGTTTATTTCAAGTAAAATGAAAGCTACGCAAAATTTATTAAGGTCCTTAATTATTTCAAAGTTTATATGTGAAATGTTTTCTATATATTTCAAATTTATTTATATATTTATAAATATTTAGCAGTATTTATTCATAAAGATTCAGTTTTATATTTATAAACTTTTCCATTTTTTCACCGTTTCTTATAGTTTTCTATTATTAAATAGGTAGTACTTGAAAAAAAAAAATCAATTTTGTTTAAATTTATTAATAAATGTTTACATTTTTCTTATTTTTGTTGTTTAGAACAAACATTTATTTTGTTTTTATATATGTATTTCTAATACTAATGACTCATTTTATATATTTATGCATATTACCTATATCAAAAATAACTTATTTCTAAATTTCAAGTTCCCTGTGGCTTATTTTGGTAAAAATAAACATGTTTTCAATTATTTACGTTTATTTTTATTTTGTGATTACATTGTAGCACCAGAAAAGGCAGAGATTTTACAAATTTCTAAGTTGGAAAACAAAGAGTAAATATGTATCTTTACATATGTTATTTTATGCGCTTCCTATGGCTAAACGATAGAATATAAATATCTTCTGTTAACACATTTTGTTAGAGAATTTTATATTCTGTTATATTGTTCATATACATTTTTTTATATCTGTCACAGTTTTCGCGAAATTTTAAATTTTTTTTAACACATTATCTGAACTTGTTATTTTATACGCTTTCTACGGCTAAACGACCAAACATAAATATGTTCTGTTAACTTATTTTGATAGATAATTTTATGTTCTATTATATTGTTTATATACATTTTTTATATCTGTCACAGTTTTCGTAATAATTTGAAAAAACTCCCATTAAGCGCTGTAGTACAGTTGAGCCACTAGTGTGTCACTAAAGCTAATTTCAGGCTCGAGAGAATCTCGGAGGCTCCGAATCAGTAGAGGAGTGGACGCTCTTATTGACGCAGTGTGAAACTTGGATATACGGGAGATATACGGATTGGCGACGCTAGAGAACCTAGTGGCGGGTCTAGTGAACTAAAAATATACAAAAATTTTCATATCGACATCATTGTAGCGTCTTCATAAATTTTCGGTTTTCGATACTAGATGGTGAGATATGTTATTGTGGAGCTTCTCAACGGACTTTACTAGAGCGTCCGTATATGGGCGCTTTAATGCACCTGGACGCTAGAATGATGACAAATACATAATGTATGGACGAAATGTGTAAAGTACGCTAAATTGCTGACCGTAGATCTTTTTTCCATAAAGCCGTGCTGAGAGACTGATAATTGATATTTTACTTTAGAGTAAATTGATAAATAATCTTTTCAAATATTTTACTGAAGTTAGATAGAACAGCAATGGGGCGATAATTGTTAATGTGTGATATATTTCCGGATTTGTGTATGGGAGTAATGCGGGTAGATTTCCACATATCAGGAAAGGTTTTAGTAGATATAGCTAAGTTGTAAATATGAAAAAAAGCGTTTGAAAAGGGATATGTGCAATCTTTAATTATAAGACTAGGAATAAGATCAAGACCACACGAAAGATTTGATTTCAGGTTTTTAATGGACAAACTAATGTCATCTTTGGAAATATAATTCAGGGAAATAAAATTATGACCAGAGGTATCTGCATTGTTAGTAGGATTGTTAGAAGGGAGAGTGTACACAGAATGAAAGTACGAACCAAATGCATTAGCTATATCACCTGGGGATGTAAGATTAGAATTATTGAAAATCATAACATTAGGTATGGTTGATGGTTTTCTTTTAGAATTTATAAAATGCCAAAATTTGTTAGGGTCCTCCTTAATTGAGAAATCACATTTTGAAATATGGGCCGCGTAGCCTTTCTTATATCTACTTTTAATTTTGAACGTAAACATTTGTAAACAATTAAATATTGCTGATTGTTTTGAAATTTATTAGACATCTTTCTATAATGTTCCTTCTTTTTTATATTTGATTTAATATCACCAGTAAACCAGGGTGGATACTGGTTTCTGTAGGAACGTTTCATTGGGACGCACTGATCAAAGAAAGAATAAAGTTTGTTGTACATGAAATCATAAGCAGAATTAACATCAGTGAAATTTTTCAGTACATCCCAATCAAACCCACCTATAAGATCGTATAGTTTAATAAAATCTGTTTTTTTAAAGTTATATGAGTAACCATTTACACTGTTACAATACTTAATATTGGTGCGATTAACAGAGATTTTAAAGATTAGAGTAGGATGATGTTCGTACTCAATATCGAATATTGCATCTGTTGCTTGTGTTACTGTACATGGTGTATTCGAAATTAATAAGTCCAGAAGTTTTCTATGAGGGTTAAGTACGTGATTAAGTTGAGAGGCATTGAAAAAAACAAGAAAATTTTCAAAGGTGTTAATACTATGAGAACTATTCGTATGTACGGACGTTAATTCTGGAATATTAAAATCACCAATTATAATAAAATTATTAGATTGTAAAAAAGGTAGGTTCTCAAAGAAATCGTAAATAGATTTATAATTACGGTTACTTATAGAAGATGAAATATAAATAACAAATACATACATAGGATTATTACGAAATACAATTTTCGTACAAACAATATCGACATTGCCAGGTAAAATGCTAGAAAAATCAGAAATATCAACACTGACTGATGTAAAGTTCTTGCTGATCATTATGAGAACTCCACCCCCACGATTTAGTTGCCAAGCATTAAAGTTACGATCTGCGCGATAAATAGTATACGTAGTATTGTCACAAAGTTCAGCATTATTTACAGTATTGTTAATCCACGTCTCAGTAAAAGCAATAATATCATTTTCTAGTGTTGAGCTAAGGGGGAATAATTTATCAATTTTATTATTTAAGCTCTGCACATTTTGATAATAACAGTTTAAAAAACTTTGCTAAACATTCCTCGTATATTTGGAAGAATGGGCAATAATCGGACACGCAGTCTTACATAAATTATTTATATATTTCCTGGCCGACGTTTCGACTTTTAATTTTAGGTCTGTTAAAAAAAGTACCCTTTTTTATTAAAATGGGTTTATAAAGTATGCCTTTTTTAAATACATGAAAGTGTGAAAAAAGTGCACTTTTTAACGCTGCGGAGTGAAATAATGAAACGCTACGGCACTTTTATCACGCTCCCATTGCAGACGAAAAAAATGTATGCATCTCGTGACTAAATTATACCTTTTTTCACTCAAAGGATTTACGCACTCGCCTTTGGCTCGTTCGGCAAATTTTCCTTCTCGTGAAAAAAAGATATACTTTACTCACTTGGTACATAAATAATTATTGTTTACTTCTGTAGTAATAACAGATATTTTGTATACAAACCTAATTTGGACATTAAAATACATAAATAACGAAGACGGATTTGTGAAATATTCATGGATTTCACTGGGATTTGAACCCAGAGCCTTCCAATCTCTAGTCGGACACTCTACCAATTGAGCTATAAGACTCCTGTAAGTTCCGTGAATTTTTCACATGTCGCATACACGTTGTGCACGATAACATTCTCTCACATGGAGTATTGTTAACCGCACAATACTCCATGTGGGAAAATGTTCTCGTGTACAACGTGTATGCGACTTGTGAAAGATTCACGGAACTCACAGGGGTCTTATAGCTCAATTGGTAGAGTGAGATTCATGATTTTTTCACAAATCCGTCTTCGTTATTTATCCACTTTAATTTGAATTGTTAACGCAGTTCATAGTAACTAGTTATAGAAAAATTTCACTGTTAAGAAACAGTTTTCGATATTAAAATACCTACATGTAAGTAGCATTTTTTAATTTTTTAAAAATTATTAATAGTTATCACTAATTTTCATAGTTTTAAATATAATACAAATACAGTTGAGCCAAAAAGAAGTACCACAATTCAAACTTTTATTCTAGCGGTGATTTCCCTTGATAGCTTGGAGGGTTTGCTATTTTCCGTTGGCTTCTTACTCGGGCAAAAGAAACTTTGCAGAAAGTTAGAACTCGTTGGGTGCAATTTTTAAATCTAAACATTTTTTGTATTTATGCTTTTGATCTAGGGAAGCAACAATCAGAATATTAAAATATAAACGTCGTATTCCCTATGTTACATATTTCAATTCTACATCCGGTAAACCATTTCTTGTCTCACAACGACATTTTTTGTATCTTTAACTGTTTTTAAAGAATATAAGTGTGTAGTACTACTTCATTTTGGATCACTCTGTACAATAAAAATACAACATATTGCTATTCCTTACTACCAATATGAATTTTCATGTGTCTGGATAGATCAAATGTTGAAGTTTAATCATTATCTTCTACCACAACCGTACATACAGAATCCCACTTTATCGACACTCAAACCATTAGTGCGAATACGATGTTGGAAGTTTTGTACCCTGAGGTTGGCACCGAGCCAAATTTATGTACCGCGTTCTTTCTTGTTAAACTTCCGTTTTCCGTCATGGCCGCGACAAGGTAAAACGTGACATTTTGTGTGTTTTCTGTATCAGTCGCAAAATCGGTCTAATTCGACATTGTATTTTTACCATCCGGCCCTCCAAACTTGAGAAAAGCTCGTCAAGTATTGTGCGATACGTACCAGGTAATTATTTATTTACCGAAATCAAATGTACTCTGTTTTTACGACGTCTGATCTCATCATTGTAATTCCAGGTGTCGTCACTTATTATAGCGTATCTGGTTTTTCAAATTACTTTGTATTTTTGAAGCCAATTATTGTATTCACTTTCTTTTTCAAATAAAACTGCTTTTGTTAAAACTAAACAAACCTGTGCTGATTATTGGGCATCAAATTTCAACATCAAAATTTCGTCTAAACAGTTTATTGCATATTGTACATTTGTAGTCTTTTATACCACTGTGTATTTTCATATGTGACGATAAACCGGCACTTTGTGTAAATTGTTTATTGCATATTATACACTTATAGTTTTTTATTCCACTATGAATTGTCATATGGGTTTTTAAATGACTACTTGGTCTAAACAGTTTATTGCAAATTGTACATCTATAATCTTTCACTCCACTATGAATTGTCATATGGGTTTTTACATTACCCTTCTGCTTAAATGTTTTATTACACGTCAGGCACCGATATTTCTTTATTTTACGATGTTCTTTACTATGACTATCGACAAGACTTTTCTTAGTAAATATTATTATACGTTCAAAAAACTTCTTTTCTTTATGAATCCTCTCATGCTCTTCCAAGTTAGATTTTTGCAGAAAATACTTATTATATACAACACAACTAAAACCGTTTGAATTAACATTTTCAATTTTCTCAATATTATTATTTCCAGTAATTGAATTCTCATATTCTTTGTCACTTTGTTCATCATTATCAGTTAGACATTCTTCCTTAACACTTTGCAATACACTTTGATACACCTCACAGCCTTGGAATATTTCTTCCAGCGGTTCTTCTTTAATATAAATTTCTCCAAACTTTTGATGATAATTTGTTATTGTCGCTGTGTGTTGGTCTTTTGCTACACCGCTCACCGGGTGAAGTTGAGTGTCCATGAAAGCCTCTTGATTCATTTCTAAACAAGTGAAGATTTGTTCCACAATATAAATGGTTTTCGAGTAAGGAAGACTTCCACAAAAGCTTTATTTATGTAAGAGTTGATGTACTACTTCAAGTGGCATAATCAAACACCATCATATGTCAAAGAGAAATCAAACGAAGCTATTGATGACGAAGAAATGTGGAAATATCAGTGGAACACTTTCATTTTAAGAATAATAAAATATGTACGTTGAACACATCTGGAAAGTATGATATAATTAATATTATTTAAAGCGAAATTATATATGCTACCTGTTATTTTAGAAGTTATAACATGTTTATATTATAATTTGTATCATAGATGGCACTGAAGCATAAAGTTTGATTTACAGATAAAACATTTATTTTCAAATTATTTTTGTAAAAAATTAATTTAAGCAAGGTAGGAGGAAGTAAACTTTAAGGGTTAAATTTATAAATAACATTTATAATAAAATCGTAGCTTAAAAACTTTCCGGTCTTCTTCCGTAGAATAAAAACATGAATTGTATCTTATGAACTGGCCGACCACACAATAGCAATTAACCAAACTGACCCGAACTGAACCAGAGCCGAACCCGGGCCGAATCTGAGTCGAATTCGACACGAAACCGAACCCTACCCGACCCGTACTGAACCAGCCCGACTCGAACTGAACCAACCCGAACCCGACCAGACATGAACGGTAACTTAACTGAACCGACGCGAACCCGACACTAACTGAACCAGCCCGACCTGAACTGAACCAGCTCGACTCTAACCCAAGCCGATTTTTATTTATTTATTTATTTTGTACTGTATTCTACAGGCAATTGATAGAGTTTTTGATATCATTTATGGTAGTGTGGAAGATATCAATTTGATTATCTATTAATGAAATGACTTGACCATTTGGTATATGGGAAATTTCAATAACATGTTAGTTCGCGCAGTATGTAAATAGAACGTATTACTATGCCTGGAAGATATCTTGGAACAAAGATATTTATTTTGCTCAGAATATATGAACAATCTATGTTATTATTGATTAATTTGTACAGTAATGTAGCTGCGTACAAGTTACGACGTTGGTGCAAAAAAATAAAAAATAAAGAAAAGTTTGAAGTAATGTATTTTGCGGTGTACCTCTGGGAGGATAAACACCTTGTAGGATAAATGTAACAGATTTAAGGAAACGCCTTTGAACTTTTTCAATATATTCAACTAAATTAGATGATATTGGGTTCCAAATAATGGAACAATACTCTAAATGTGGTCTAACTAGGGAAATATATAATAGCCTCAATAAATTTGGGTTGTTGAATATTTCGGAATTTCTGACTAAGAATCCTAAACATTTGAAAGCTGTTGAGACATTTGCTTCGATATGTGAGGTAAAAGTTAACTTAGGATCAAATATGACAATACAATTATCGAGTGTATAATCAAATATAACTGGGGTTATTTTTTTTTTGTAAATGGCATAACATTACACTTGTTAATATTTAAACATAATTTATTTTCACGGCAGCAGTTATGAATTTTATTATAATTGCGACCAAATTATTCTGTTATATATATATATATATATATATATATATATATATATATATATATATATATATATATATATATATATATATATATATATATATATACATTGTAGCCAACGGGGACACGCAGAACAATCTTTAATGATAAAAGCTGCTATTAAGTTCCATTACACCTTGAAGACAAACTCGACCCGAAATCCGACGATGGTTCGGGTCGGGTTTAGGTCAAAATGCACACTTTTACCTTTATATATGTCGTTAGGTACTTTAAAAATATCTGATAGTGTCAGACAAAAAGATATAACAATTATTTTGTTAAGTGTCTTGTGATAAAGTCCTCACTTAACTGGACAGTAGCACTTCTTTAGGTGTAACAGGACTGGAGATCGTGAACGATGTTTCGAACAGAAGCTTCTCTGTAATGTCCATTATAGGTAGGTCGTATGAATAGACCTGATTGGTTACTGTGTACGCCGTAGATGACGAAGTTACCAATTATGAATATTAAAATATTTATTAAAAACAATACAATAGCTCTAACTTCGTTACAAGCCCATAGATTTTGACTAACGTTATCCAACCTATATTCTTATTTCGCAAATATAATTGATAACATATGTGACGCCACCCCCGGGGGGCGGTTGCGTCATATTGGCGTCGTATTCTTTGTCTCGGCGGTTAGTTTTCTCGGGCGCCAATCTTGCAGTGGCGGTGTCTGAAAAGAAGACGGCTGGTTGCCGGGATTGCTCTTTATGGAGGACGGGTCAGGGGGTTGCACAGAAAAGCACGTTTAGCTTAACCAATGTTTAATATTAATTATGTATAAAGATGTACAAATAAAATAACGGTAGCAAAATAGAAAAATAAGAACCCTAACTGTGACCATCTATACTTGATTGCTAAGACACGATTGGCCATGAAGCGGCACTAGCAGGTAAAAGCAAATGGTTCTACAGAATGGCGGTTGTCAAGCGGCAAAACACTATCGCCAAACCTGACTTATTTTCTCTGGGACGAGAACCCTTACGAAGAAATCAGCTCGGAGAAAGTACTCTAGAGCAAGAGCAGCGAGCAACTAAACTCTCTCTGGGAGACTGAATTCTCTATGCGATGTGTGGTCTTTTATACTGAACAATTGCCAAATCTGGTGGAAGTGGAAACCGATTAATTTTAAATAGTGGGGATGTCTCTGTAAAAATTTGAGGTCGCCACTATTGTTTTACAATAAAACTTAATTTAATAAAATATGTGAAAATTATAGATATTCATAGTTTTCCTTAATTTACAATATACACACAACAATACAATTTATATTCAACAAATTACGTTTTACAATAATAAATCAAGTCGCTGGTGCTGCCAGGCGCGATAACATTCGCAACTGCAATTATCAAATTCCATATCGTCGCGCCGTAATACATTAACAAAAGTATTATTACTAGGAAAACTTGGAGATAAATAGTCTGATGAAAACGTTTGAAAATTGTTTTATTACATAGCCGACGTTTCGGCACCAAATATGCCTTCTCCAGGAAAATGTAAACTTACTGAGTTGAATTTTTTTTAAATGTTGAATTACAAAAGTATATTGTCAAAATTATTTTTAGAAAAATGTAAACCACACAGTTCATCTTCAGAAACAAGTTTTGGTGCCGCAACGTCGGCTATGTAATAAAACCATTTTCAAACGTTTCATCTGATTGTTTTTCTCCAAGTTTTCCCAGTAATACTTTGATCCAGTCGAGAAATACATCTTTAAAAATATTATTGTTATAAATAACTGTTTATAAACAGTTACATCAGGAAACGATGTGTCCAACTTGCGGGTCGAATGCCCATAAATTTAGTTACATTTTGGTAAGTTATACGAGACTTTTACACTGCGCTTTGCTAATCAGGTTATCTTTGCAGGTTTTAATATTACAACAATTGTTTCCATGTACCCTGAACGACTAAAACATAGGTGACTACTTCGGGTCACTTTGTCACTAATAATAAACAGTACAAGTTATATTACTTTTTATCTACGAGTAATTCTTATGTTAATATAATTCATCTACTGATATACTAATATAGGAAGATTTCTAATTCACATGATTGACAAAATAATAATTAATACAAGTTATGTCACTTATGATATGACGCCTGGTAAGCGCCCGCACGGTGCTAATATATCATATATACCGATATCTGTGTACAAAGCAGATTGGCACGCCCAGCAATGGGTAATAAGCCGTGATGATATATTTATTTATTATATTTAATACAAGTTATGCAGGATTAAAATTATAATCCAAAATTGTGTATGTTATTATGTATACATAGTCCTGGAAATTAGAGTTTGTTTATAAAACCAGGCATTATTATATGATTCATCTGCAAATATACGAAGATTCAAAATTCGCGCTAACTATTCCAAATTACATAGTACAACACTGAGTAGCTTGAGCTTGTTTCACCTTTCCATGGGGATGATTGAATGACCATCAAGATTTATGGTATTTTCGAAGATCTGGAGAAGTGATGGAGCAATTGGGTGAAATAAATATCGAGTTACACATCAAGTAGAATTACTTTCAAGGATATGAACGTTTCTTATATGCATGTTTAAATGAGAATTTCGTAAAAATGATTTATTACATGTCGGACACTTATATGCTCTAATTCCAGTGTGAAATTGGTTATGTTTGTATAAATTACTAACATGTGAAAATCGCTTATTGCATATTTCACATTTATAGTCTTTCATTTCGCTATGAATTTTCATATGAGCTTTTAAATAAGAGTTTTGTGTAAACGACTTATAACATGTTGGACACTGACAGTCTTTTATTTCATTGTGATTTTTCATATGTCTGGATAGATATTGTTTACGTGGAAATTGTTTATTGCAAATTGTACATTTGTAGTCTTTTATACCAGTATGAATTGTCATATGAACTCTTAAATTAGATTTATCTGAAAATGATTTATCACATGAGGCGCATTTAAATTCTCTAATTCCTTTGTGAATTAACTTATGTTTGGATAGATTGCTACTATGTGTAAATTCTTTTTTGCATATTTCGCACGTATATTCTTTAATTTTAGTATGAATTTTCATATGGATCATTAAATAAGATTTGTTTGAAAATGATTTTTTACATGTAGCGCATTGAAATTCTCTAATTCCATTATGAATTTTTTTATGCTGGGATAGACTATTACTTTGTGTAAACTGTTTTTTGCATATTTCACACTTATAGTCTTTTATTCCTTTGTGTGTCTTTATGTGCCTCAGCAAGCTATCCTTTCGTGTAAAATACTTATTACATACGACACAACAAAAACCCTTTGAATTAGTAATTTTACAATTCCGAATATCATCATTTTTAAAAATCGGGGTGTCACATACTTTATCAATCTGGTTGTCATTAACAGAAATACATTCTTCCTTTTTTACATTTTGCACAATATTTTCGTACAATTCATGATCCTGTGAATTTTCTTCTAGCAGTTCCTCTTTAATAAAAATTTCTTCAAACTTTTGACAATTTATTGTTTCTTCCAGCGGTTCTTCTGTAATTTCTTCTAAGTTTTGATAATTAATTATGGCTGTCGAATGTTCCATAATCTCAGTGCTGCTCTCCACAATTGCTTCTTGATCAATTAATTAATTAATTAATTAATTAAAGAGTGAAGGTTACTTTCAAAATTGGAACAAACGTATACAAGAATTCTTTACAAATTGATAATTGTCTGAAACAATTTCCATAAACTAGTAAATGTTTTTTTCATAACTCAATGCTAAAATAAAACAGCAAGTTAAAATTATGTATAAACCATGCCAGAGGTCCTAACAACTCTGGCATGGTTGACATGTTGAGTAATCTTGACTACTCTGTTTAACTTTCCCTTGTTGTACTACTGATGATGAGAGCTTAGTTCTCGAAATACGTATTTAGTTTTTATTAAAATTCATTTTAAGGTTGAGAGGTAGTTATAATAGTTTTAGTTATATTTAACCTTGACTCCATCTATTATTAATTTTCATATCTTAATAAAAAACTACACTAGTTGCATAGAATTAGCAGTACGTACAATCCACGTTTATTATTGGTTTTGAGATGTAATCAACGATCACAAATACACTAGATATAACTTCATAGTATTAGTTTTGTTTTCGGCTGGACAGAAAGAGACAACTAAGGCTGCATCCCCATGTATCCGTGTTAACGTATACGTGATCATTTGTAACCAATCAAAACCGTGAATTGATACAACGGTCCGTTTTAAGAACGCAACGGACGTAAGTTGGTTAATTTCAACTTTTCACGGATACGGATGACTTGACGCATGCGCATAGGAGTTAGTTTGTAAGTTATGTATTTTGATGTTTGTTGTGGTTTTAATTATTGCTAGCACCCTGAATAATCCACTTCTATTCAGTAAAAATACTTCGAACTCAAAATTTACGTCTATACTATTAAGGTTATTCAAGAACTCTGATTGTTGTTATGATAAAGCTGTTGTGCTCAATTGACGAGCCAAACTGAGTACAGTTAATATTAATGTTTCCGATTCCATAATACAAAACACTACTACCATCGATTTATAAATTCAGTATGGATACGGACTAACGGACACCGTATCTACTGCTCTCATGGGGACGGGCTAAATTTTTACGTACGTAATTCACGTAACACGGATACGTGAGTACGGATGCATGGGGATGCAGCCTAAGTTGGTTAATTTCAACTTTTCACGGATACGGATGACTTGACGCATGCGCATAGGAGTTAGTTTGTCAGTTTATGTATTTTGTTGTTTGTTGTGGTTTTAATTATTGCTAGCACACTGCATAATCCACTTCTATTCAGTAAAAATACTTCGAACTCAAAATTTACGTCTATACTATTAAGGTTATTCAGGAACTCTGATTGTTGTTATTGTTGTTATGATAAAGCTGTTGTGCTCAATTGACGAGCCAAACTGAGTACAGTTAATATTAATGTTTCCGATTCCATAATACAAAACACTATTACCATCGATTTATGAAATCAGTATGGATACGGACACCGTATCTACTGCTCTCATGGGGACGGGCTAGATTTTTACGTACGTAAATCACGTAACACGGATACGTGAATACGGATGCATGGGGATGCAGCCTAAGGATAGAGATATGTAAAGGCCCCTCACGGAATATTCGCTAGATGTCACTGCTTGTTTTATTAAAATGACCTGTACTATATTTTAATTATTAACGAAAACCAATTATAAAATGTATAAAACAAATTGTTATCAGTATTAAGAAAAGGTAAAAGTAATTGTATATAACTATTTATTTTATTCTATTGATTTTTAAACAATGTTGTTTTTATATACTTGCTTCTTATTCTATTTGTAGTTTTTTCTAAGTTTATTTTTGTTTTATATGTGGACCTGGATTTTCAAATAAATGTCTAAAATTAAATTGAGCAAGTGAATGCCATGATTATTTAATGGATCGTAATCCAGGATATCGTTATGAATACAGTCCTACCGAAATTTTAGAGGGTACGTTCGGCATTGAAATCTACGGATTGCTCAGAGCTCATAGGTCACGTGACGGATTTCACAGATGTTAATGCTAATGCCGAACGCTCCAGATTCATATGTTAAGCGGGAAATTATAATACACAAATATGCAACTAGGAACAGGAATAGTACAGGAGTAAAACGTGTATTAATGAATTAATAGTTTTTCACATAAGTGTTAAAATATATTTTTATAAGTTTTCTTAGTAGGTAAAAATGAAATTACGTTTCACCGTACAAGCTTTATGAAAAAGGTTATATGAATATTGAGTAATTTGTACAAAATATTATTTCTAACTTCCCTATTATTCTACATCTGTTCATTTTCAACATGTTTTTGTAATATTTCTATAAAACATGCTTTAACTGTAAATGAAGATAAAGGGCACGTAAATAAATTGTTGTTCATTTTTAAAACTTTTTGCTATAAATGAATCAAAATATTTTAGAACTATTAGGCGAGAGCACGGTACAGAATTCTAAGAACTACCCTCCGCCGGTTTAAGTTCTGAGTTGCTAGTTTTTACGGGGAAATGAAATTTTTAACTGACATGCCACATGACAGTTGAGTTAAAGGCTTATACGCATGCTCAGATTTGAGAGCTCCGTGTACTCGGCGCTTGGTCACCGAGCACACAGAGCGATCTCAATATGCGTAGCGAGTTTAATGCCGAACGCTACAGATCGCTCTAATGTCAATGCCGAACGCAATCGACGGCTCTGAGCGCTCAAAATGTTAATGCCGAACGTACCCAGAGTAGACTTGGTATATCTCTATCTCTAGTTGTCTCTTTCCGTCCAGCCGAGAACAAAACAAACAATAGTGACGTATAGGGCATGTTTTGTCTAGTATATTTGTGGTCGTTGGATGTAATACTTAAAAGTGAATAATTAATGAATTCAATAGGGGATAAAATTTTAGCGCCTCTTGCGGTGATTATGCGAACTATGCAGACACTTTCCAAAATAGCTGTGTATTTAAATACGTTCAAGTTGAGAAATTGGTTTAAAAAATCAATAGGTATGTGTGCATATCGAATTTGTCGAAGTGATTCAAGATATAAACACAAAGATATTAGGTGGTAGCATGAACAAGTGATTAGCAGTTTTATCCCTGTCAATCATTTATGGATTATTTTAGAGAAAAATACTTTAAATAAAAGTTGCGTACAATTAATATTTTTATAACTGTAATTTGATGTATGTTTCTATAAAATAATCTATAATCGATTGACAGAGTTAAAACACTTCTAATCATCTCGATAATCAGCCTCAATCACTTGTTTATGCCCTATGTGATTAAACGTAGGATTAAATACAATTTTTTCACCTGCAAGTGAATAATTCTAACTAAATACTTGTAATATGCATTAATAATTATAAGGCCTTCAAGTTCCACTGTTTATTTATTTTATTTGAACGTTTCGTGCAAAATCCGTTCATCTTCAGCTAAATAAATACAAATAAACAATACAAGTACATATACGTTGATGCAGAATTACAGTGTTGTACATGTTTAACAGTACAACATGCCGCTAACACGGCCCATTATGAAATGCGTCATCAACGTCCAAGTTTACTTTAGAAATGGCGGAAACGAAAAGCTGGAGAAAGTGAAAGTTAAGTTTGACATATGGGAAAAGAGCGCTAAATTTGAATTTTATGTAATAAATGATTTAAATGAGATTATTTCTATAATCTGTGTGGTTATTGATACTATTACTTTTTTTAAAAAGTTCATATAGCATGTCTCATATAAAAGACGGAAATTTTTGTATGGAAATCTGTCCATTATTTTGTAATATTTAAATTTATGTCCAGTTCGACAATGGTGCTTAAACAGAGTGCTGTATTCTTCATTAAGTCTGTTACAATGATAATGATGCTGGTAAATCCGATTTTTAATGAGTTGTGATGTTTCACCGATATAGTTTTTTTCACATCCGAGTTGGTAAATGATGTTTTTTTGGGTGTCGGGAGCGGTTTTGTCTTTAAGGTTCGTGAATAATTATTACAATTGGCAATCTTAATGTTTGTGTTTTTACCACTTTACTAATCATAGAGTTATAGTAATAATAAACTGAGTATATGTATATTTTGCAAGACCCTAACTTTGATATAAGAATATTTTTTCCCCAGTTATAGTTAATCTTCTGCATTCATGCTACATTTTCAATCTTTTGACAATATCATTTCTAAATTTGGCTCCTGATATTTGCAATTTCTGGCTGTAAAAAATACATTTTGAACACAAATTTCACAATGGACCTTTTCAATTTATCGGCTATCTCTTTCTATCGCTGCAAATGGCGCAAACAACTGCCAGTTGGGCTGTCAAACGAAACGTCAAAAATATTGCAATCATTAAAATACGTGTATTCTCATATATAATATCATAAGTGGTAAATTTTTGCCGGAAAAATTTTCAGATTGTTACGAGAGCCGGTTGCCTAGCAATTTATTGAGTGACATTGACAAAAAGATCACCAGTTGTCAAACGAGTGATTTTTGATCAATATCACGAGATAAATTGGCATCAGGCTGGAGTAAAGCAATCGGAAAAATTTTCCAGGATAAAATTTAACCACGAATGGTATTCGGATGACTATTTCCAAAATAAAAATCAGGTAATCATTTATATATTTTTTTTCTTGACAAAACTCTTAAAATTTTTATTGTGTTTTGAGGTGTTATATTTAAGTTTACTTCTTCAAATAGATTGCTGTCCGAATCGACTAGTTTTTAATAAAAACTGATAACAATGAAAATATACACACTTTGACAGGTATGTAAACAATATTTTTCTAAAACGTCAAAAAATTTTCACTTATCAAAACTCACTTACTAGTAAAAATACGACATCTTATTGGCTTAAAGGGCGCGATAATTTTTTTGTGACGGTGTTTTGTCAAAATGGAAGTTGGTAACTAGGTAGAATCCTGAATTTGGATTGGCTTATAAATTTATGAGTGAAATAGTCAGTGAAAATTTGTATCGTTAGACATTTCAACTTCAATAAAAGCTTTTGTAACTTATTTCGATAACATTTTTTAAAGTTATCTGAGATATTTTCACATTTTACGTCTAATTTTTTTAGAAACAAACGTCATAGATCTCAATTGTTCTTACTATGCGCAGATCCCCATTGCGCATATCTTTTATCTCTTTAAATTGAAAAGGTCCATTGAATAATGCTTTTTTGTCTTGCATAGTTCATTAAAAGTGGCGCTGGTATAGCAATAATACATTCACGTAAAACATATTTTATCTAAAAATACACATAACCAGACTTAAATACACACCCATATGACAGCTATTTAAATTGCGCGGTAATATGGTTCATTCATCACGGCAACATTTACAAACCCTACATAGTTCAGGCGTTTTGTAATTCCCGCTCGAATGACGTCATCACTTTCGGAGTTTACCATCAGTTCATTGCAACATCAATAAAAACTTCCGTAATAAATACCTTAATGAACTTCGTAAATATTACTACACTTTATAAAAATTTCTATGAAAATATACTTACAACATAAATGAATTTCTATGTAAAAAAGACTTCCATAAGTGCTTTATTTCTCAGAGTTGAAACACTACTTCAATTATTGAAATATTCAAATATACTTATGTCTTCTTCAAGAGAAGTTACACAAAGAAGTACATGTCAATAATGCACTCATCCGTATGATATCAGTGAAATGACGCTTTTATACTTCTAGAATATATGACACAGTTAGCAAAAGAGAATAATTAAAAACCAAGGTATAATGTCAAACTTACTGAATTTAATTGCAATCACTCATAAACCACTAAAACTGACGACGCCAACGCCTACTCAGATAATAAAAAGTACACAAAATAGGTTAAAATTTATGAGTTTTATAATTCGCATTATAGATGGCACTGCAGCATAAAGCTTAATTTACACAATACGGTAGTTTATTTAGGTTGAAAATTTAGATACGGCACGTCATATTTCCAAAAGTAATAATATTAGAATTTTGATTGGTTTTGCAAAATATGGACGATATTTTTTATTTTTTTAAATCAAAATTAACAAAAAAATCACGATATAGTTTTATTCAGTATTTTTCTAATTGACGTTAACAAAAAGTTACGTAAACTATATAAATATAGAATGTAAAATTTTCTTCAACCAAACGCAATGAAAACAAAAGTTCTCAAATTTTGCCGAAGCCGATCGGTAAAAAATAAATTTCTATACAATGGCTTACAACTTGAAGCGTAAACTCCTTTACTTAAGTTACGTAAATAAAAGTTACATTAAATAAAGTTAAACTAATTTTAGTTAAAGGTAAGTCCAACAGCCGGTTAGAGAAAGTGAAACTCTTTAACTCTACAGTTTACTACGGTCTATGAAACCGGCCTCGAATATTATTCGGAATAATTCCAAACTTCACAGCTTCAATAAGCTACTTCTCTAAGTACTCTCTGTTTTGGATGTTGTGATCCTCACGTCATCCGTTTCTGGGCTAGGAATAAACAATCAGATTTGTTTATAGTTACGTTCAAATTAATTTAACTAACTGACACTGGTCCAACATTGTTCGCTATGATTCATAACAGTACATTGTACTTTTACAAAAATTAATAGTTATTTATTACACGAGCGTCGAATTCAACATATTAGTCACGAAAGAAAAAGTTTATTATGCAACACTTTTTAAAAACTTCTTAAATCATTTGTATATTTTCATTTATCGTTTGACACTGACATGTCATTTGATGTACTATTTTAAATTACAAAGTAGCCATTGAATTGTTATGGTTTTGTTATATTGTTATTGAAAAAAATTACTGTGATAATTATTGTTTTTCATCATTGGGAAGTATTTGAAAGAAAAATACTTTCCAATGGGTAAAAATAAAACATATTCACTTAGAAGCATAAGCAGAGTCTTTGAATCTAATTTTGAAGCTAGCAACCACTAACTCGTTTCTCGTTATGTCGTTCCATTAGCCGTAGATGACAGCTGTCATTGTGTATAGATAAGTAACCTAAGTATCTGTTAGCGTAAATGCTGATATTTATTTAAATTAAGTTTCATAATGTTCAATTATTTCAATAATAAAATACTTTTATGGTTTCATATGTAAAATTTTATGCTGAATTCAACGGTAAATTAGAAAATATAGCATTCCATTTAAAATAAGAAAGTTAGGGTCTACTTCCGGTTAAACCGAAAATGCTACTGCTTTGAAAATATTTTATTTGAAACGGGCATGTAGGAAAACCCCTAGATACACCAAATTTCGTAAAATAATATTGAATAGTATTGAAAATAATGAGCGTAAGTTCGTTTTGGGACACTATATATATATATATATATATATATATATATATATATATATATATATATATATATATATATATACAGGGTGTAAATGAAATAAGTGCATTAAATTTAACCAGTAATGTAACTCGATGAGAGGAACAATATTTCTTAATAACTTTTTTTTCTAAGTCTTATAGATTTTGAGTTAAAATTCTTTAAAGATTTGCTGCATATTTCGTTACCCGCTCATGGAGAACAAATGGCGGTTGCCGTATTCAAATGGGATACAAACAGCTCAAAAATTGTCGGTTATCGGTTACACTTACAGTCACAGTAATTAATAAACGAATCAAGGGAAATAACATTATTATTAATTAATACGTAATAGTACAATTTTTAAAATAAATAAATTTAAATTTTGGATAACAAAATTATAAAGTTGTGTATTAAACCAGGCTTTTAATGACCTGTGAATAGTGTGAATATAGGAAGACAAGGAGGGACGAGGAAGAGCAAAAGCATAGTTGTTAGGTTATGAGATGATTATTTATCGTCGACAAATCATAATAGTTTAAATACGTTATTCAAAAAATGTAGGTACAAACTTTTGTCCATTTAAAAGAGGTACATGAGTACCAATAATTAGTCGTCCATATATTGTTCTCGCCCAAAACATTTTTTAATGAAAATTTTTACAGCATTTTCGTCGGTCGAGATGTGTATTGTGCATAACAAATACACCTTTCCAAGTAAATTCAGTCTCATTAATGAACATTATGAGCCATTCCCAAAATTGAAGTCTGTTATGTGCTGAAAACATAGAACTTTTTGCACATGTTATGGATATAACTTGCTTTTTTTTAAATTGTCATATGTGACACTCCGTATTGTGATGTGATAAAGATGTACAAGATTAACAAATGTGCGAATATTAAGAACAGAATGATTTGGAAACGCTCCGTGTAAATGCGTTGACAACTCCATGACACTGTCTTTATGTCAACCGTGATGTCAAGTAAAATGAAGTACAGATACGAATAAAAAAATAAATAATAAACCATAGGTAAGTAATTACAATGTCTGTGTACTCGCATTTTGACAGAATTTTACCTTATAAACAAATTTATTACTAATATCAATATTTAATTGGAACAATTAACAGAACTATCAATTGCTGAAACAAAATTTTTCATAGCTATTGCTACTGCATTCAATTATCACAAAAATATTTGGAACGACTCGTCAATTTACGGGGTGGTAAAAATGCTAAAAAAATATGCGATTTCGAGAAAAAGTTATTAAGAAATATTGTTGCTCTCGACGAGTTATATTACCGGTTAAATTTAATGCACTTATTTCATTTACACCCTGTATATATATATATATATATATATATATATATATATATATATATATATATATATATATATATATATATATATATATTTGCTAAGTGCGCAATTGTTGCCTTTTTTGGGAGCTTCATAGCTCCGTTGCTATGAATCGTGGAAAAAAACTTTTCGTATGAAATTTTTAGAAAATTTCAACATCTACAAGTCGGCAAATACCTTTTTTTGCTAAAATTTACCAGATAGAAGTTATAGGTGAAAAACTGAAAAAAGTGCCGATTTATGGTGTTTTTTTCAAGATGGCGGAGGGACCGGAGGAAGGAGATTTGTGGAAATTTGGATCCTATACAACATACCAAAAATTAAGAACTACCCGACCTTTTGTAAGGTAACACCCTTTTTCGACCTCTGTTTACTGGACTAATACACACACGCAAGGTGTATACACTAATACTATGTTCCTCAAGTCAGCAAAAAAACCAGTATCTTGATTCCAGGTACACCATGGTTCCTGAATATTTTCATCCATTTCGGGACAGATTGACATTGAATCATATGACATTTAAAATTGACACAACCTAACATAAAATTAACGAAATGAATGATACCGTTCAATATGACAACATTTAATGCCAGTAATAATAACACAACAAACAATATATCAAATATAAATAATATTTTCATACATCTATAATAATTATTAGTCATACCACTAATGCGGTTTAGAAATTTGACATTGACGTATATCGTTTGACTTTGTTATGATGATGTTTGGAAAGTAGCGGTAGTGGGGGTAAAAATACCGGAGAAACCAGGATTATTTCGCGGTTTCCGTGGTTCGACTTTTTACCAACTTTTTTCAGGAAACGCGTTCCAAATAGAAACCGGTAAATAATTTCAGGACTTACGGAATACAAAACCGTAAACCTGATCGAACATACATAAGGTGCGAACATATGAATTTAACATGGGATTCTAGTTTTTTGTAATTTCCTGCTCCCCTCTTCATTTTTCAGCTAAAACTGTAGAGTGCGAAGTTGTTCAGAATTAAATGTATACAAAACTGTTTTAACATTTTTAAATTATATATCTAGTTTCTTCACAATTTTTTTAAATTAATATTTCGATTTATTAGTATCTGTAGCCATGACAATTTATTTTTACTGGTTTTCGTAAATTATTTATATACGTCAAACGTCAATTTGACTTATGAAAAAGAAATAAATTAAATTATTAATGAACTTGAGCGATAGTCGATTGTAGAATGGATGAGGGGTTCCAACAGAAATAATCGGACTAGCAGTCTTTGGTGAAATTATTTATTTCAAGCCAACGTTTCGGCCATGGACGTATTATATAAACGTACGCAACGTAGGTGCTGCTTTACTGTATAAGCATTGACGCACACCTTAGAAAAGGACAGCGCTAGTTAGGGGCAAAGTCAAAAGATGAAAACACAGAGTGCTTAGGAATATTCATCTCATTAATAATAAATGACAATGTAAAATATAGTTCATATTCGATTTAACATAAAATATTTCATTCGTATATTAAATTATTTGTAAAAATAACAAATATAAAAAAGCACTTTTGCTTTAGCTAATATTATTTATTTAAAACTATTTTTATACACATTTAAGGTGTAGTCCGTCGATTGAAAATGATTGCTACATATCACAGAATTTTTGGATAGCTTCAAATTGTGTCTTCTAACTCCAATAAGCCAGTCTGTTCACAGATTTTCATCTTTCGGAAATCTACTCAAAAAACATTATAAGATATGACAGATTTACATTTACCTACACACAGAAGAGTTTCATCAATATCCAAAATAATCATTTTACATTCAATGCACAGAACTAAACGCTTATTTCGCGATTTTCTAGGTACCACAAAATAAATTAGTGCTGTTGATTTTGAAAAAAATAGAATTCGAAAATTCAGTTAAAAATTATTCGAAATTCAAAAATTCGCATTTCGAATTTTAATCTAAATTCTAAATTTCGAATTTTTAATAAAATTCGAATTTCATACACATTCAAAATTCCAATTTCAAGTATTTACGAAGTTAGAATTACATATTTTCAAGTGTAAGTTAATTGGCATTTATTGCACTTTGCTCTGTTCATATTAATTTCCGAAAAAATATTTACAAATTGTACTTCGCGGCGACATGTTCATTAAGAATATTTTACTTTCAACAAATGAGCGACAAATCTTGGTGTTTGGACTCAGAGAGCAGGTTTAAACAAGTCATATCATTGTAAAACACGAATAAATAGATGGCGGCTTCAACTATCGAATTACAAAATTCGAAAAATATCCCGAGTTTTGACTTCGAAATTCATAATTCGAAAAAGTATGAAGCTTATTTTTCGAATTTCGAATATTTCAAAATTCGAATTTTGTCAACAGCACTAAATTTTTTTACAAGTTAGCTATCAATTTTACTAGTTAGTAACAGGAGTAACAAATAAAAACAATAACTGCTATCTGTAAATTTGAATTATTTACGATAGTAGAAATCAAGTTGAACATTATTTATAAAGTTATTAACAAATATCTGTGTCATTTTAATTTAAGTTCAATTGTTTTTCCTACATGGCCTACTGAAAAATAACGAAAAATGAAATTTGTTTAAATTCCAATTGAATTTTTCTCAATATTTTTGTTATGTTAGGATATAAAATGAATACATGCTTGAATACAGAAAAAATACTCTGTCGAATGGGCGTAAAAAATATATATACCATCCCATTTTTTAAAAAAGTAACTTTTTGTTGTAGGTTGAGAACCACTGGTTTAAAATAAATATTTTATCCTGTATTCGGATGTTCCCCCTGGTCTTCTATTTTATTTTATCTTCAATAATGTAGAAATTATTTGAGGTAGCTCGTTTAGCTGTTACATCCTGTACAGGTACCGGGTGGCGCTTTAAATCCGTTACATAGGCATTTAACATGGGGAATAAAAATAATTTGAATATATGCTTCCCATTAAAACTTATTGTTAATTAATAAAGAAAAATTAAAAGAAATAAGAAAATGTGTCAGGAATTTTAAAGTAATAATTATTATATTTTATAAAAGAATTATTGAACCAAAAGTGACCGTAGCATAATGGTAACTTCCTTGCTTTTTGTACCAAAGATTCTGGGTTCCAACCCCTAGCATAAGTCTATAATTTTTTTTTATTATATTTTTTAACTTATTTTTGTGTTTTTGTTTTAATATTTTTTATTTGTTTCTATTTATGCATCTAAAATCAGAATAAATAAAAATATTTCTTTTATAAAAAATAATAATTACCACATTAAAAATGTCATAAAATTTTCTTATTTTATTTATTAATTTTAAACAATTTGTTATTAATATTATGCAATAAGTGCTCTCAAACATGTGTATAAAGTTTTACAATAAGTTTTAATGGGAGGCAAATATTGAAATTATTCTTATTTCCCATGTTAAATGTCAATGGAACGGATTTCGAGCGCCACGCGGTTTATAGACGAATAAAAAACTTGCATTTGTCTTTGATTTTATTATTTTTTTATTATTTACTGTTATTGGGACTGTGCCCTACACAGCCTTATTCTTCAAAATAAATAAAATTTGTCAACACTCAGAAAAGTCATGGAAGACGTCGTGGTAAGCATAATTTTACAAACAAGGGACGGCTGGTCATTTGTTAATGTTATAGTGTATACTTAATTTACGAATAAAGCTTTATACATCGTTCATTTATTTTCTTTTCTTTGACGTTTACATGACAAACAAAACCATCAGCTTATTTTATGTTACCCTGTATTAACAAAAACATCAAGTGTAACTATTTTCTCGGTTATGAATCCTCATTATATGTCGTTTGAGATAACGTTTATCACTAAATAATTTTTCACATTTAAAACATTGACATTCCTTACACCCATAATGAATTTTCATATGATTAGATAAAGCAACTCTTCGGGCAAATAGTTTACTACATATTGTACACTCAAAGTCTTTTCTTCCAGTATGAGTGGTCATGTGATCTCTCAGACTAGAACTTCTTGTAAACGATTTTTCACATACAGAACAATTATATTTCTTAATTCCAGTATGAACTTCCATATGTTTGGATAGATCACCCTTTTGTGCAAATAGTTTATAACAAAGTACATTCATTATTTTTTATTCCACTATGAAATTTCATATGGACTTTTAAAATACTATTTGTCATAAATGATTTATTACATATAGGGCAGGGATATTTCTTTATTTCAGAATGTCCTTCCATGTGCACTTTCAGATAATCCTTTCTCGAAAATGTTTTTTTACATTTATCGCAATGGTATTCCTTAATTTCACTATGTAATTTCACATGCCTTCTCAAAGCAACAAACAGCACAAAAAAAATTATTTGGCTTACTTTTCCGATTATCATTATTTTTAGTGATTGGAGTCTCATATTCTTTGTCACTCTGTTCAACTTTATCGGTTATAAATTCTTCCTTCTTCACATTTTGCAATACATTTCCATGCAATTCACTGCCTTGAGAAGTTGTTTCCACCGGTTCTTGTTTTATATAAATTTCTTCAAATTTAAGATTTGTTGTTGTCGCTGTATGTTCGTATTTCGAATTAGTGTTAACCGGATGTAGTTGAGCGTCCATGGATGCTTCTTGATGTTAATTAACAAGTAAAGATTTGTTTCACAAATGGATTAGATGCACACAAGAATTTTTCCCGACTTGATGATTGCCTAAAACATAAATTTTCATTCTTGTGATACATTTCCTTTTTTTGTTTCGAATGGCGAAGATAGTTTTTCATTAAATAAAAGCCAACTAAAAATAAAATACAAGTGAATCTCGGAACAAATAGGAATCTACAAATAACGTGTAAATGCGACACTAATTTCGTCAGTACAAGTTGTTATTGCAAACTAGATCACGCTTTGATGTTGCAAATTTTATAGGTAAATGAATTAAATTTAACCATAATTTGATACTAAGATAAGTTTCAGAAATATCAAATATCACTTTTCGTTCAATACACAGAATTCGACGGTTATTGTACGGTTTATTAACACAGGATGAATCTAACAAACAACAGTACAGAATAGTGTTCAAAATTTACGACTTGTTGAGAGGTCTGTCTTGAGGCCGGCCGCTTTGAACGCGACTTGAATGTAGTGGTGCGACAAACGCTCTGGTAGGCGCCACGCCCGTGTCACACACAACTATTTTGGACGTACGTTATAAAAACATACGATAATTTATCGTAGCGTACTTGTTTTCACACACAACGACTTTTTGCCGTTGTTTGACCTCAGTACTTATCTTGACGTCGTTGAAATCACAGCGTCGTTGCAATGAGTCAGGGAAAAGTTATTGCGTTTTAGTTAACTCATCGACGTAGAAAAAGGCGAAAATGCAATCGACTTATTTGGGTGCATCCGACCAATCAAATGAGAGAGGAAGTTGGTATCTTTAACACACTTTTAAAGGAGCTAGGGAATGATGAAAACCATCCAGGGCTTTACCCCACAACACTGGTCTAGCTTCAGTTGAAGACATTATAACGTCAGCACCAATATTTTCAGACATTTTAATAACAAGGTTTGCTGTCTTCGTGCCTACGACTAAAAATCGTCGCGTGTGAAAGGCCGCCTTTAGTCAAGTGAACCACTTTCTTCCCGCCGTCCATTCTAGTGACCAGGGACTGCTGTTGAACGGTAAGATCACGGCGCCGTGCCGTTACCGTAATAGAATGTGGACGTCTTTTTAACGTATGTCCGAAATCGTTGAGTGTGAAACGAGAGTTACGGTACGCCTTGAAGTAGTTAAATTTCCAGTTGTTGTTGTTATTTTGGGATTATGGCGCCAACATTCGAGATGCTTGCCAGACGCTCGCTATGTAGCGGCCAAATTTCGAACCGTAACCTGGGGTATTGTTTACATTGTTTGGCATACTGTTTTATATTATATATTACATGTTATTCATTTTAAACAATATTATAAATAAAAATAGTAACATTAGAATATAAATGACACAAATAAAGTTATATTTAGATTTACTAAAAAAAAAGTATGATTTATAACCTAGTATACTTCAGTAATTAATGTAATACATAATGTTGTTGTTTCAGGAAATATGAAGCTATTTTAAATATATAGGTACTGGAGAACACTTTTTGATGGAAACAGAAAGCAGAAAACAGATACGGCTAAATAAGAGAAAAGAAAAACATGCGAAAAAATAAAATAAAATTGTATTCTGCTTTTCAAAACTGATTGTCGAAATACACCTGGTACAAAAAATTAAAACTGCCAAGATGTGTTTACATTTAGCCAGCTGTGCATGAACAGATCATTGTTTGAATTGTAATACTATTATTATTTTTACAAAATATTCCTTTTATTCTGCAGTCAAAGTACGAATATATTTATAATATCTGCATCGGTATCACTAGCCATTCTTCCGCACAAAATGATGTGGCCAGCATCAAATAAAACTTCTCCTTGCGATACACATCTAGAGTTTTCTCCAGTACCTAAATATTTAAAATACTCTAGAAGTCCTAGCTTCATATTTCCTGAAACAACAACATTATGTATTACATTAATTACTGAAGTATACTAGGTTATAAATCACACTTTTTACTGACAGTAAATCAAAATATAACTTTATTTATCTCACTTATATTTGAATATCATTATTTTTACTTATAATATTGTTTGAAATGAATAACATGTAATATATAATATAAAAACATTAAGTTACCGTATACACCCATATATCGTACAATGTAAACAATACCCCAAGTTAGAGTTCCAATATTGGCCGTGTGTAGCGCTGACATCTACGATGGCATCGCGAATTATTGTCAATTTACTAATAGCTGTGGGGCACGCCATTAGAAAAGATAAACAAAAAGTTTGGTGTAACGAATGATTGCACAAAAGAAAAAAAAACTATTCACTTGTAAATTTGTTGAATAAACTGAGATTCATGCCAAAAGATAGCATAATTATATGAAGATGGCTGACAATCATTGAATGCACACTGCACCGCTTCAAGATAATCAAAAACATCGTACACACGCGGCCGACCTAGGAACTGATATTCGATTCGATTTCCGGCCCCGGCGGCCTCAAGGTGAATCATCCTAACACACACTTAGGTTAAGTTCAAGGCAGACTTTACCGGTAAACCGGACCGTGTGTAGGGGCCGTGGTAGTGCATTAAGAAAACAATTATGGCGATTTATGGTCGAATATCATATTTAAAACAAATGTAAACGATTATTTTTGAATGTAAACTTGATTTTCAAATCTTAAGATATTTTTAGCCAACTTTTGATACTGCTTCAGCAGTTTATTAAATACGTAAATGATCTTAATGTGCACATCAGATTTTCCAACTAAATATTATATACTTACGACATAAATTATTTTCAAAGTAAAGAATACTTCTTTAAAAGTTGATCGAGTTGTTTTGTCACTACTTCAAGTGGTCTATGTGAACATCATAGTTTTTCTACGGAAGTTAATTGAAACAGTTCATGACAAAATGATATTTAGAAGTATCAGTGGGAACTTCTAAGTCATCTGTAGATATTAGGTTAGGATTCACGCATAGTGTACATATTACAATTTGTATCACAGATGGCTCTGTAACATAAAGTGTGGTTTACATAATTCCTATCTGCATCTAAATATTTGTTTTATTATTATTATTATTAAAGTAATATATATTACACTCGCGATAACGAGAGAATGTGGAACGAATTCTTGAACAGAGACAAGTCACAACTCACGATCGACAGTGAACCACACAGCCGTATTGGTTGTGAAATAAATAGCATTCAGTCTGAAATTGAGACGCGTAGTGAAATAAATAGTTAGTGAAATTAATATTATTTAAATAAATAATCTTAGTTGTATTTAATAATAATCTTAGTCTTTAATTAGTTTTTATATTTGTTTATTCATAGTATTTGTTTTTTATTATCTTTCTCCTATAGTTTTTATTTATATATGTATACATGTGCTTCTGTTCTTCGCCATATTTTTTGACTCTTAGTTACATGTTCATTTTCCTACTACTACCAATCTTTACATCAGTAATATTCAAACATAAAATAATTCTACAAAATTACAAATAGATGGCACTACTTACTCTAACATCAAAATATATCTACACTGCCCCCATTTTGATGTTCATTTCAAATTATGCTATTTATTTCTTACGTATAATCCTGAATCTTGACAGCACTTTTCTAAGATTTCTTTTGATGTTGGTTTGGTTAAAAAATCAGCTGTCATTGATCTAGTATCTACATACTGTATTTTAATATTATTGTTAGGTATCTCATCCCGGATGTAGAAATATTTTCTCTGGATGTGTTTTGTCCTAGAGTGATATATATTGTTATTTGATAATTGTATGGCTGCTTGATTGTCCGCATTTAATATGATACTTGGTTCTACATAATTTTCAAATTTTAATTCTTTCATTAATTTTTTGATCCAGACAATTTCTTTGATGGCCTCTGTGATTGCAACAAATTCGCTTTCGCATGTGCTTAATGCTACCATGTCTTGTTTCTTACAAGACCAACTTACAGCTCCATTAGCTAGTGTGAATATGTAGGCTGAAAATCCTTTTCCATCCGTTATGTCATTCCAACTAGCGTCGCTGAAACCGGTAACTTTCTTTTCTCCTTTACTATACAGTATTCCCATGTTACTTGTCCTTTTTAAATATCTAAGAACGTGTTTGGCCTGTTTCCAATGTTCAGTCGTGTATTTGGAACAGAATTGGCTTAAATATGTCGTCGCAAACGCTGTCTGGTCTCGTGCCTTGTGACAGGTATATTAAACTGCCTATAAGTTCTTGATAGGGTATATGTGTTGGATTGAGTTCTGCTTCCTGTTCAATTATTTTCGATCCTGCTTTTAACGGTGTGCTTACTCCTTTGCATACACTCATGTTAAATTTTTGTAATACTTTGTTTATGTAATTTTCTTAAGATATGAACAATGTTCCTTTTTCTTTATTTCTTGTTATTTCTATTCCTAACAGATATTTTGCATCTCCAATATATCTAATTTCAAATTTGGTTTTTATTTTTGTAATTATGTCATTCTCCAGTTTCTTTGAATTCGACGCAATTAAAATATCGTTTACATATAAGCATAATATTACATATTTTCCTTCTGAAATTGCATATCGAAACACGCATGATTCTGAATATAACTCTTCAAAACCTAGTTCTAGGAGTGCCTTCTTTATTGTCGAATACCATATTAAAGCGCTTTGTTTCAGACCATAGATTCCCTTTTGTAGCTTACATACTTTATTTTTTCCACATTTTGATTTCTCCATTTAAGTAGGCTGTCGTAAAATCATATTGGTATAAATCCAAGTTTTCTTCTACAGCTAGCGCAAGGATCGTTGTGTGTTTAACGTGATTACCGGCGAAAACGTATCTTCGTAATCTATTCATTTTCTCTGGTTAAAACCACGCGCAACTAGTCTTGCTTTGTATTTATTTATTGTCCCAACTTCGTTTGCCTTTATTTTGAAAACCCATTTTGCATCAATAACTGTTTTATCTTTAGGTCTATCTATCTATCTATTCTATGTTTTGTTTTGTTTATGTGAATTTAACTCACTCTTTATTGCTTCTATCCATTGACTGGCTTCTGGTGATCTTATTGCTTCTTCATAAGTTCTGGACATTCTTTATATTTTGTTAAATTCACTTGTTGTTTGTATTTTTCTTTCAATCTGTTTGATCTTCTACAACTTACAGGATTAACTTGTATTTTATGTGTTGGTTCATAATGTTCATCTAAATTTTCGGTATTTTTCTGTCCATCGTCGATTGTTGAATCATCACTTATGTATTCTTCACTGGAATAACTTTCTTCTTCCGAAATTCCTTCACTTTTGTCGCTATCGGTCAGCTCATGATCACTATTTTCTTGATCAACAGTTATATCATTTCCTTGCAAACTGTCATGATTGTTACTGTTAACATTCTCGTTCATATTTTCTTGTATAACTTCTTGATCATTATTTGTTTCTTCATCTTCGCACATGATTATTTGTTGATTCTTATCTTCATTTTTGTCTATTTCAAATATGTATATTGGTAAACCAATTGTTGTATCTTCTTCAGTTGTTAGATTGCTCAATAGTTCTGCTCCTTGTCGGTCTTCTATAATTTTTGCATCTCTTACTAATATTACCTTTTCTCTTCTTATGCAATATATTCGTATGTGTTTACTTGAGTGGTCATATCCTAAAAATATTCCTTCACTTGATGTTGCATCTAACTTGCCTGTTCTTTGAGCTTTTGCTTGCCAGTAGTAAGCAAATGATCTGAATATTTTTAAGTGTTCTACGCTTGGTTTCTTACCAAAAAATCTTTCATTAGGTGTTGTGTTTATTTTTTGATATAATGTTCGATTCTTCAAGTAAATCGCATAATTAGCTGCTTCTGCCCAAAAAGTATTGGGTAGTTGGGAGTCTTGAAGCATGCATCTGGTCATTTCAATTATCGATCTATTGTTGCGCTCAGCAACTCCATTTTCTTGTGGTGTGTATGCAGCAGTCTTTTCATGCACTATTCCATTTTCCTCGAGAAAAGTTTTAAATTGTTTATTCTCAAATTCGCCGCCGTTATCACTTCTTATTCTTTTTATCTTTTTGCCCGTTTGTTTTTCAATTTCGGTTTTGAATATTTTAAATTTTTGTAGTGTTTCATTTTTATTCTTCAAAAAATATCCAAAAAATTTTCTTGAGTAATCGTCTATTATTATGTATATGTATTTTGACCCTGATAATGATGGCACTTGCATTGGCCCACATAGGTCCATATGTAATAGCTCAAGGATATTCGTTGTTTGTATATTCTTATGGGTTTTAAAAGTTTTTCTTGCTGTTTTACCTAGTATACAGCTGGTACAATAGGGTACTATACCATAGTCAAATTTTAACTATCTTAAATAAGAAAACGAAAATTTATATAAATTAATGAGTATTAGTGAAAAATTTTTGTTTTAATATTGATTAGGTCGCAAACTACAAGCGAGTAAAGTTGATTACTAATTAGGTATGACGCGGTAGGTCCTAAGAATTTGATTGGTCGCCTGATTTTAAAAACGAGATTCGCGCGTCTGCTGCGGTCACCTTTGAAAGATTATGAACTGTCACGTTGTTGTATAACCTAACAAAGAATTTACAATTTCATGTTTCATGAATTTGTTTAATTATAATATCTAGTAATATTAACAATAATAATGTAATTATAATTAAATCAATTTGTAATATGTATTAATTAAATTAATAATAATGTTAACTAATCAAAACAAACAAACAAACACTAGCGCCATCCGCCGTCATACTTTGTGTCAATAATGTCAAACTGTTTCAATGTACTATAATTTAATAAGAAAAAAATGCTTATTATTTATGTTAAATAATAATTTCTTTGTGAATATAACGTACAAGTTTTTATATAAAAATATTTCAGCTATGCAAACATGAAAAAAATCTGTTTTCTCAACTAACTAACACCACTGGAAGTACCAGCTACGTGACGCAAGAAATTCTTAACTTTAAAAATTCATATCTCGCTTATTACGTAAAATTTTTAAGTCGCGTTTGCACTAAAATTCTTATTTCATCCTGTTCTTACAGAAAAAAAATTAAAGAAAAAATGGTATAGGACCCTATTTTCTTCGATGTCTACATTTTTCTGTAGATTTAGACCATTTACCATATTTTGTTTCTTCATATTTATTATTGTCTGTGCACTTTGATGTCCGAACCTTTTGTGCCATTTGTTAATATCTATACTCGTTTTATATGCAGTTTCTATATGTGTATTTGCATTTGTGGCATCCATTTTATATAATCCGTTTGTTCTTGTTCCACTGAGCAATAATGATCCATCCTTTTGTGAAACTGTGCATTTTCCGTTTTGAAATATTACATCGAGTCCTTGTTTTTCGAATTCACTTACTGATATTAGATTTTCTGCTAGTTCTGGTATCCATAATACATTTAAGAGATCTATATATTTATACTTGCAATCTTCATTTAATAACTTTATACGTACAGTTCCTTTTCCGTGAATTTTCATAGATCTTCCATCTTGGAGTTTAACAGAGTTTGGTGCGGTACCTTCAAGTAATGTAAATAGGTTTCTATTGTACGTTATGTGACTTGTTGCACCCGAGTCTATAAACCAATCTTCTGACTGATTTGTTTCGTTATTTGTTCTTTCTTCTACACGTAAAGCGAAAACTTCGGTATCTTCTTCATTTTCTTTTGCAGGTTTTGTTTTTGTTGTTACATACGCCTTTTCTCGCCTGTCTTCTTTTCTGTCATCTTGTTGTCTATTTCTGTTATAATTTCTACTGTTATTTTGTTCTGTGTTGCTATTCACTCCTCTTCCGGATCTATTTTCTTGTCTTGGGTAGCGCTCTTCTGTGTCATTCTTGAGATTCTTACGGAAGTAGCAGTTTCTTGCGTAGTGATTTGTTTTTCCACATAGATAGCAACTTTTTATGCTTTTGTTTTCGGAATTTTTATGTTTCATTAAACATGCTGATTCTAATTTTGTTGTTGTTTCTGTTAATTTAATTTCATCTTCTTGCGCCTTTAAACCTGAAATAAATGACGCATTGGTTAAATTTTCTAGTCCACTGGCTTTCATTTGTAGTCTTATTGTTTTATATTCGTTTGGCAAGCCATTTAATATCAAGCCAAAATATTCTTCATTTTGTATTTTTGCTTCACATTGTTCAAGTTGGTCTCTAATATACTATCCTCTGGATAGATATTTTTCTAGTGTTTCTTGATTTTCCTTTTTGATTGTACTAAGCTCGAGCCTCAATTCCACCCTTCTTGATGACTTCTTGCCCTCGTGTATCTGCTTTAGCTTTAGCCATATATCTCGCCCCTCGTCTAGAGTCAGGACTTGTTGTGCTTGCCCTGAATCTAACGTACTCAGCAAAATTGCGCTCTTATCCTCATATTTTTGGATTTCTATAGCACGTTGTTTTTTGTCATCTGCTGTTGCAGCGCTAGGTAGTTTCTTCGGTTTTTCATTCTCGATTGTTGTCCATACCTTTTTTGCTTTTAAAAGTATTTTTGTTTGGTGACTCCATATTTGATAATTTGACCCGTTTAATTTCGAGATTGGTGGTAAACCTTGCATTTTGTTTTATTTCTTTCGTTATCTACTCTGAATTTATTTTTTAATTATACACCTTTTATTGCCTACTCGCAATTTTTTAAATACAGGA
>OY720463.1:13691478-13993478 GCA_963082715.1 Harpalus rubripes
AAACAATTGTACACAAATCCCTTTATGAGTGCGAAATAGGAAAAAATTGTTGATATTTGAGCCAGAACTTATTTTGGAATTTTGTTTTTGATGACTTACTTATTATACGGTTTGTCTCCCCAATAATGTGCCAGACTATTCACACACCAAACTATATTGAGCTGTAGAATGGTTCTAAAGAAAAATATAACAAATATACTGTTCTTCAAAGTTTCGCCTAATACATAATACGCAACTGCTTGTGGAAAAATTGCATTGACCACCACAAACAGTAGATAGTAATATCTGGAAAATAAAAAGATTAATTTTTCCAGCATAAAGTTTTCGACTTTTCTTGGTACATTCACAATCAAATTGAAATAGCAAACTAAACAGAGGTATTTCCATATAGCCATTTACAATAATGATTTTGACTGGGTGCACCGGGTTCAGAATGTACATCGGCTTAAACTTTACGAGATCCAAGCTTACACTTCAAGTCGGGAAGGAATTTTAATCGCCGTATTTTTCCCAATAGAGGCGCTGTAAACACTGTTTTGAATTTAACTATTTGATATTTATTTATTTTTGTAGGGTTGCATTTTAATCTCCAAATTTTATTAAATATAAGGTATAATCTAGTAGTCACTGGATATTAATATATATATATATATATATATATATATATATATATATATATATATATATATATATATATATATATATATATATATATATATATATAGGCTGTTTCCTTTAAAACAACCAGCACTTTTTTAGGCGAACTAATGACTATAGAAAAAAATGTTATATACAAGAAATCGTCAAGAATAAAGGGCTAATTTATTAATAATAACAAAACGAAAATTCGACCAGTGGTTCTCAATCGGCAGAAAAAAAAATTGCCTAGTTACGATAGTAGTAAACCCATTTTTTATTACATTATTTCTAGTTTTTAATACCATTTTTCTCAAAATAATTTTTATACAACCCTATGCTATATTTATATCGTTGAAATCAGAAAATGATATTCTATTTAAAGGGCTAAAAAATTAAATAGAGTGTCATTTAAAAAAAAA
This sequence comes from Harpalus rubripes, assembly GCA_963082715.1. Classification (NCBI taxonomy): domain Eukaryota; kingdom Metazoa; phylum Arthropoda; class Insecta; order Coleoptera; family Carabidae; genus Harpalus; species Harpalus rubripes. The sequence goes on from OY720463.1 coordinate 13,692,537, forward strand.
TATAATTTTGTTTTACCGTTTCAGAACCACTGGTTAAATATTCGGTTTGTTACTATTGATACATTATGCATTTATTCTTGATCATTTTTATTTTATAATAAAAATTATTTTGAAAAGAAAAAATTAAAAAATAAATATTGCTGTCGGTTGGTTTCGAACCCGACTCTCTAAATTGTGAAGCGCGCACGTTACCCCTACTCTATCAGAGCTGTTGCTTAGATACTATTATTTTCAAGATATGAATAACATTCATGGTACTTCTACAATTTTTCTTAATTTATTCTAATTTTACACTTGTAAATTGACTGATTTGAATTGAAATCCATAGAAATAGTATCCCCGGATAAGCATGCAAAATTTCATCTTAATATCTTGCACTGGGGAGATACTATTCACAATTAACTAATTTTACATGTTAATCACCCATGTGTCGGTCGGCCTAAGACACCCGGTATATTACAGGATGTGTTTTTTTTTATCACGGCCACCATTGATATCTTGAAAATTGTAAGTGATACGACTTGGTTGCCATATTAGGTCATTTTAGTAATGTATTTGTTTTTGCGAAATTATGCACAGCTGACTAGATAATTGCGAAAAACTGAATTTGGTTATTCTTATCTTATTCACATAACTCCTAAACTAACAGTTATCGAGAAAAATGTTTCCAACAAAAATATTACAATATTATAATGTCTATCCAGTGGCGCACAGAAATATTTTTTTTATTGGTAAATTTTAAAGATGGCAGAAACTACAATTTTTTAAAACGGAATGCATATTTGTTTTTACCCTATAAATATTCTCATTTTTTCTCTTTTTAATGATTAAATTTTATTGTGTTTCGTATTTGTTTTATCCCCAAAATTTAATTTTACGCGTAATTTTTCCAAAATTTTATTAATGTTTCCCAAAAATCTATATTATTTTTATTAATTGTACTTTATTTAATTAATGATATTCATTTTATGACTTTCTTACTCGATATTTTCATTCTAAACTCATACTTACAAAAAATTAGACTATAACAAGTCAATGGCGATCTGATAAAAAATATTTTTTGATCAAAAAAAAATAATTTAATTTATTTGCTGTGTAATTTTTTTTAATGAAATAATTTATATAACTAAAAGTAGTATTTCTAAATAGAAATCTTACCAATATTTGGAAAATAACAGTAAATTTAATATAAAATAAGAAAAATATATTATTTTTTTAGGAAAACAAATACGAAACACAATAACAATAATAACAATTATATCATTAAAAAGGAAAAAAGTGAGAGAAATTACATGGTGAAAATCAAATATGCATTCCATTTAAAAAAAAGTAGTTTGTGCTATATCTCAAAAATTTACTAATAAAAAAAATATTTTTTCGTACCTCCGTCCATTTTGACTAGTATTACAGAACTTAAAATCGTCCAGAAATGCGCTGTTGCTGACCTAGGCCGGAAAAAGGAGTTGGCATTACTGTTCTGGTGATATGTCAATTTAAGATTATTTTCAACACAAGAATTAACAAAATATTTATAAATTTTAGGGCTAAATCTTTAATTATTGTAACTTAAATAACTAAATTATGTCATAAAAATAATAATATGCTGTCATTGCTGTCATCTCGTATAGATTAATTATAAATTCCAACTTTAGGACTAATTTGTTTCGTTTGTTTTGTAACTACAACTAACTTCACGTGACACAATTGAGTTTCCGCTATCTGTCATTGAAAATATGCGAAATTACATAAAATATATACGTAACTAATGTTTGTATGATATATTTTCAATAAATATTAAATAATCACGCATTTTTAACTCAAATGTAAGTAATAATATTTAAACTTGCAATGCAAAACCGATAAAAATATATGTTAATTTTTTTAGGTTATGTAAAATAGAATTAAAGTGTTGAGATATATACGAAGAATTTATGGAGATGTCGGCACAAAAAATCTTGTGTATCACACGCCCAGAAACTGTTTTGCGAGATCTCGTATTTGTCAAAATAAACTCGGTCTCGCAAATATTCAGTTTCTGGACTAGTGATACAAATAACTATTGTATGCCACTGTATAGACACTATTATACTGTAACATTTTAATTTGAAATATTTTCCTCGATAACCGATAGTCTAGGAGTTATTTGAAAAAAAAAAACAAAATTAGTTGTTTGCCATTATCTAGTGACCTATACATATCTTTGTAAAAACAAATACATCACGAAAATGGCCCTCTAATATGGCAATTTTTGTCCCATTACGACGATGTCGTATCACTTTCAGTTTCGGAGATAGAAATGATGGCCCTGATGTATATATATATATATATATATATATATATATATATATATATATATATATATATATATATATATATATATATATATATATATATATATATATATATATTTCTAAATTTATTTTTATGGTGGATCCAAATTTTGAAATAAATATCCAAAATTAAATTAATCAATTGAATGCCATGATTATTTACTGGATCCTGGTCCAGGATATGGTTATGAATACAGTCCAAAATTCCCGTAGGTAAATTTCTCATGGTAGTATTAATTAATTGTCCTTTAATTATTAAGAGTTTTTAGAATTACGCACATTTTATTTCAAAACTCTCCTGAAAGAGGCAGATTTATAGAGAATAATGAAAATGAAAACTTTGAACAAACAAACCGTGTCAAATTCTGTCGGAATTGGGTTTTCCGCACTACGAATTCTACTGCTCCACACCAGTATAATTATAAATTTGACAGAATTGCGATTCTTCCAATTCTTTCTCAGGATAGATTTCAAATTAGAAATCTGACAGAATTGAGATTTCCCCAATTCTTTCTCCGAATAGATTTCAAATTCTACTAGTTTGGTGAAGGGAAAACCCAATTCTGACAGAATTTGAAATCGAGGTCCGAACGATTTCACAACTTCCAAACAAAGGAATAAAATGTCACAAATACAATATAAGGACCGTAGAGACATCTCTCGACACACTGTAGAGTAGACTTTATATATCTCTATCTCTAGTTGTCTCTTTTTGTCCAGCCGAGAACATAAAAAACAATAGTGACGTATAGAGCATGTTTTATCTAGTATATTTGTGGTCGTTGGTCATTAGTCATTCGTTTTTGCTTTTTTGTCTGATTAGCATTTGTCTACGTTGTTCGTTGTGTATTCTTAGAATTTCATTACTGTTGCTTTATTGCGTATCAAATCTTTATTTTTCAATACAAACAATAACTGTTCTTCGAGTTGCGTTTTTTGTATCATGCGGTACTATTAAAAATATTTTCTCACTATTGTCGCTAGTATTTTGGCACGATGGCACAAAACAGCGTTTCACCGACATGTTTACTTTCGTAAATTTCATGTTATCTTTAAATGTCACTTTGACATTTAACCTAATGTGACAATCAAAATGGCCGCGTGTAAGGCCGTATCCAAGGGAGGGGGGATCTGGGGGTTCAAACCCCCTCCGAAATGTAAAATAAAATACAAAAATTATAAGTGGTCTAACTAAGATGCTAGCATAGTTATGAATATACATCGGGAAATAAACATTTCCAATAAAGATGTTCTAGATATGTTTTCGTCAAAAGTAAGAAAGATTAATTTTGTTATATAAAGTTTAAATATTTTAAATATCAAAGTTCCTTTTTTGTCATGGAAGAGATATTTTTGTTATTTTTTATACTTTAATAAAAGTATACGCAAATGCCAAAATATGGTTTTTATTTAATATATACAGGATGTTTCCTTTAAAACAACCAGCGCTTTTTTGGGCGAACTAATAACTTTAGAGAAAAATGTTTTATACCAAAAATGATCAAGAATAAGGCTATAATGTATCAATAGTAACATTCCGAAAATTTAAGCAGTGGATCTCATACGGTAGAACAAAATTATATTTTTTTAAATGGCACTCTATATAATTTTTTAGCCCTTTAAATAGAATATTATTTTCTGATTTCAACGATATAAATATAGCATAGGGTTGTAAAACAATTATTTCGAGAAAAATGGTATTAAAAACTAGAAATAATGTAATAAAAAATAGGTTTACTACTATCGTAACTAGGCAACAGACCTGTGTATTGCATAGCCTATTGTAATATTATAACATTATTTTTAATACCATTTTTCTCGAAATAATTGTCATACAACCCTATACCATATATATATATATATATATATATATATATATATATATATCGTTGAAATCAGAAAAAAATCTCTATCTAATGGGCTAAAAAATTATATATGATACAATTTAAAAAAAATATTTTTTTCTGCCGTTTGAGAACTATTGGTAGAATTGTCGGTTTGTTATTATTAATAAATTAGCCCCTTATTCTTGATCATTTCTTTTATTTAACATTTTTTTCTAAAGTTATTAGTTCGCCCAAAAAAGCGCTGGTTGTGTTAAAGGAAACACCCTGTATACAGGCTGTGTCACAACACGAGACCACTCGGATGTGTAATTTTGAAGAAAAAAAATCTAACTTAAAAGATATTCGAGAAAAGACGTCTTAAAATTGACCAATCAGAGATCTGCACCTTTAATGTGCGTTTGCCGTAATTTTACGTTACTAGGGTTTCATACAAATCAAATCTTCTTTAAAATGTGTGGGCGACTGTAGTTTTCGAAAAATGTCAGTGTCAAATTAAATTTGACAAGTTGAATAAAAAAGGCTAATTCTTACCATGTATTCAGCCGCTGATTACTTACAAATGATTATAATTTTCGGAGAATGTGGACGTAACGCCAGAGAGGCAGCACGAGTCTATTCGGAATGTTTTCCGGATAGAAATCTTGTGACGTCACTGGGCAAGGAACGAGGCGGAGAAAAGCAGCCGCGTTTTGATCAATGTCATTTTTAATTGCAATTTTTTCTGTATTAAAGATCGATTTGAGGAAAAATAAAAATACGGGTCTATTATTTTTAATTACCCTATCGATTAAAGTTAAAAATAAAAATCTTGCATGACCTCGTTATGCCGCGTATAAATTTATGCCATTTACAGCCACCAATTACTTGTTCCTGAAATTTAGGTATCAGCTATGACGTTTGACTATTAACGTATGTAACAAGAATTTTGAGATATAAACAATTTTTTTTGAAACGTTGACATAAGGGGTTGTTCCTATGAACTAATAGTAGAGGAAATCTAATTTTACAACATTGATAGGAGACCATTATCTTCAATACAACGCAGTTTTCTAATACCCTGTCTCATTAACCTCTGGATGGCGAAAATTTAAATTGTCAACGTTTCTCAGTACCTTCTATACTGTCAGTGATGAGTGTTTAGACAAATTACGATCGTTGCACAATTATTCTACCCCAAAAATATTTGACTGTCATTTCAATAAATATTTTTTATTTGGTTAATTTTCGAAATATATTTTTGTTGTATACATTGATATTTTCTCCAATAAAAGCGGTGTTATAATTTTTTTTAGGAGATATTTGATTTTAATATCTTTTAGCTTTAAAGTGATGTCGCGTACGACGCCACGTTGTGGTTATTGTAACAAAAATTTCACATTATGGTTCTAGGATTAAATTTACTTCCCGGATCGTCAGAAATATTCTTGATTGCAACTGTTGTTCGTTTTGTTATACCCAGTCATTACTGTATACTTTTCTGCTAAAAATACCCAAAATTCCTTAATCAGTCGCGGCTCTCTCTCTAATTACGGGGCAACCCGATTATTTTCTTTATTATTGGAAATACAAGAAAATCATACAAATAAAAGTTGTAGAAGGTAAAGGGGAACATTCATTTATTGAAGAAAATATTTTTTTAACCAGTGGTTCTTAAATTATAACATGTACATGTAACCATGTAATCATTTTATATGTTTACATAATAAAAATATTGGGAAAAATTCAATTAAAATTAGAATAGATTTTATTTTTATAGATATTATATATATATACAGTGTGAACACTGAAAACCATGGCATAGGCGTTCAACATGGGAAAACGGTTTTTTACAAATATCATCTGTCCCGCAAGACTATATAGTGGGAGTTTTTGATATGGTTGGATAGAATATTTAATTTGGCATCGAAAAGTATCTAAATACTCCTAATTTAATGACTTATTATTGAAATATTTGCGAAAGTATAATGCAGTTTGACAGTTATTCCTTATAATTTGTTAAAAACAGTAATCATGGAAACGTATTCTCTAGCTGAATTGGTTAGATCGGAGCATCGTAATAATTATTCACGAGTTCAAATCCTGTCCGCCTCATATTTTTATTATTTTGTAAAATGTATTATTAACAAAATTACAAAATTAAAACATAAATTGTTTAGTAAATCAAGTATTTTATAGAATTAATTATTTTTTTAATTTCTTTAGGTACAATAATATTTTTATTTTATTTCTCGTAGATTTTATTCTATAAAATACTTGATTTACCAAACAGTTTAGATTTTAATTTTATAATTTATTTAATAATACATTTTACAAAATAAACAAAAATATAAGGCGGGCAGGATTTGAACCTATGAAAAATTATTACGGTACCCCGATCTAACCAATTTAGCTACTGAATACGTTTCTATGATTACTGTTTTTAATAAATTATAAGTAATAACTAACACTAATAAGCCATTAAATTATGAGTATTTTGATACTCTTCGATGCCAAATTAAATAATCTTTCCAACCATATCAAAAACTCCCACTATATAGTCTTGCGGGACAGATGATATTTGTAAAAAACCGTTTTCCCATGTTGAACGCCTATGCCATGGTTTTCAGTGTTCACACTGTATATATATATAATATCTATAAAAATAAAATCTATTCTAATTTTAATTGAATTTTTCCCAATATTTTTATTATGTAAACATATAAAATGATTACATGGTTACATGTACATGTTATAATTTAAGAACCACTGGTTAAAAAAATATTTTCTTCAATAAATGAATGTTCCCCTTTACCTTCTACAACTTTTATTTGTATGATTTTCTTGTATTTCCAATAATAAAGAAAATAATCGGGTTGCCCCGTAATTAGAGAGAGAGCCGCGACTGATTAAGGAATTTTGGGTATTTTTAGCAGAAAAGTATACAGTAATGACTGGGTATAACAAAACGAACAACAGTTGCAATCAAGAATATTTCTGACGATCCGGGAAGTAAATTTAATCCTAGAACCATAATGTGAAATTTTTGTTACAATAACCACAACGTGGCGTCGTACGCGACATCACTTTAAAGCTAAAAGATATTAAAATCAAATATCTCCTAAAAAAAATTATAACACCGCTTTTATTGGAGAAAATATCAATGTATACAACAAAAATATATTTCGAAAATTAACCAAATAAAAAATATTTATTGAAATGACAGTCAAATATTTTTGGGGTAGAATAATTGTGCAACGATCGTAATTTGTCTAAACACTCATCACTGACAGTATAGAAGGTACTGAGAAACGTTGACAATTTAAATTTTCGCCATCCAGAGGTTAATGAGACAGGGTATTAGAAAACTGCGTTGTATTGAAGATAATGGTCTCCTATCAATGTTGTAAAATTAGATTTCCTCTACTATTAGTTCATAGGAACAACCCCTTATGTCAACGTTTCAAAAAAAATTGTTTATATCTCAAAATTCTTGTTACATACGTTAATAGTCAAACGTCATAGCTGATACCTAAATTTCAGGAACAAGTAATTGGTGGCTGTAAATGGCATAAATTTATACGCGGCATAACGAGGTCATGCAAGATTTTTATTTTTAACTTTAATCGATAGGGTAATTAAAAATAATAGACCCGTATTTTTATTTTTCCTCAAATCGATCTTTAATACAGAAAAAATTGCAATTAAAAATGACATTGATCAAAACGCGGCTGCTTTTCTCCGCCTCGTTCCTTGCCCAGTGACGTCACAAGATTTCTATCCGGAAAACATTCCGAATAGACTCGTGCTGCCTCTCTGGCGTTACGTCCACATTCTCCGAAAATTATAATCATTTGTAAGTAATCAGCGGCTGAATACATGGTAAGAATTAGCCTTTTTATTCAACTTGTCAAATTTAATTTGACACTGACATTTTTCGAAAACTACAGTCGCCCACACATTTTAAAGAAGATTTGATTTGTATGAAACCCTAGTAACGTAAAATTACGGCAAACGCACATTAAAGGTGCAGATCTCTGATTGGTCAATTTTAAGACGTCTTTTCTCGAATATCTTTTAAGTTAGATTTTTTTTCTTCAAAATTACACATCCGAGTGGTCTCGTGTTGTGACACAGCCTGTATACAGGGTGTTTCCTTTAACACAACCAGCACTTTTTTGGGCGAACTAATAACTTTAGAAAAAAATGTTAAATAAAAGAAATGATCAAGAATAAGGGGCTAATTTATTAATAATAACAAACCGACAATTCTACCAATGGTTCTCAAACGGCAGAAAAAAATATTTTTTTTAAATTGTATCATATATAATTTTTTAGCCCATTAGATAGAGATTTTTTTCTGATTTCAACGATATATATATATATGGTATAGGGTTGTATGACAATTATTTCGAGAAAAATGGTATTAAAAATAATGTTATAATATTACAATAGGCTATGCAATACACAGGTCTGTTGCCTAGTTACGATAGTAGTAAACCTATTTTTTATTACATTATTTCTAGTTTTTAATACCATTTTTCTCGAAATAATTGTTTTACAACCCTATGCTATATTTATATCGTTGAAATCAGAAAATAATATTCTATTTAAAGGGCTAAAAAATTATATAGAGTGCCATTTAAAAAAATATAATTTTGTTCTACCGTATGAGATCCACTGCTTAAATTTTCGGAATGTTACTATTGATACATTATAGCCTTATTCTTGATCATTTTTGGTATAAAACATTTTTCTCTAAAGTTATTAGTTCGCCCAAAAAAGCGCTGGTTGTTTTAAAGGAAACATCCTGTATATATTAAATAAAAACCATATTTTGGCATTTGCGTATACTTTTATTAAAGTATAAAAAATAACAAAAATATCTCTTCCATGACAAAAAAGGAACTTTGATATTTAAAATATTTAAACTTTATATAACAAAATCAATCTTTCTTACTTTTGACGAAAACATATCTAGAACATCTTTATTGGAAATGTTTATTTCCCGATGTATATTCATAACTATGCTAGCATCTTAGTTAGACCACTTATAATTTTTGTATTTTATTTTACATTTCGGAGGGGGTTTGAACCCCCAGATCCCCCCTCCCTTGGATACGGCCTTACACGCGGCCATTTTGATTGTCACATTAGGTTAAATGTCAAAGTGACATTTAAAGATAACATGAAATTTACGAAAGTAAACATGTCGGTGAAACGCTGTTTTGTGCCATCGTGCCAAAATACTAGCGACAATAGTGAGAAAATATTTTTAATAGTACCGCATGATACAAAAAACGCAACTCGAAGAACAGTTATTGTTTGTATTGAAAAATAAAGATTTGATACGCAATAAAGCAACAGTAATGAAATTCTAAGAATACACAACGAACAACGTAGACAAATGCTAATCAGACAAAAAAGCAAAAACGAATGACTAATGACCAACGACCACAAATATACTAGATAAAACATGCTCTATACGTCACTATTGTTTTTTATGTTCTCGGCTGGACAAAAAGAGACAACTAGAGATAGAGATATATAAAGTCTACTCTACAGTGTGTCGAGAGATGTCTCTACGGTCCTTATATTGTATTTGTGACATTTTATTCCTTTGTTTGGAAGTTGTGAAATCGTTCGGACCTCGATTTCAAATTCTGTCAGAATTGGGTTTTCCCTTCACCAAACTAGTAGAATTTGAAATCTATTCGGAGAAAGAATTGGGGAAATCTCAATTCTGTCAGATTTCTAATTTGAAATCTATCCTGAGAAAGAATTGGAAGAATCGCAATTCTGTCAAATTTATAATTATACTGGTGTGGAGCAGTAGAATTCGTAGTGCGGAAAACCCAATTCCGACAGAATTTGACACGGTTTGTTTGTTCAAAGTTTTCATTTTCATTATTCTCTATAAATCTGCCTCTTTCAGGAGAGTTTTGAAATAAAATGTGCGTAATTCTAAAAACTCTTAATAATTAAAGGACAATTAATTAATACTACCATGAGAAATTTACCTACGGGAATTTTGGACTGTATTCATAACCATATCCTGGACCAGGATCCAGTAAATAATCATGGCATTCAATTGATTAATTTAATTTTGGATATTTATTTCAAAATTTGGATCCACCATAAAAATAAATTTAGAAAAAACTACAAATAGAATAATAAGTAAGTACACAAAAACAATATTGTTTAAATATCAATAGAATAATATAAATAATTATATACAATTCTTTTTATCCTTTGCTAATATTAATATCAATTTGTTTCATATATTTTATAATTGATTTTCGTTAATAATAATTCAAATGTTTCAAATATAGTACAGTTCATGTTAATAGAACAAGCAGTGACATCTAGCGAATACTCCGTGAGGAGACTTAACATATCTCTATCCTTAGTTGTCTCTTTCTGTCCAGCCGAAAACAAAACAAATGCTTTGAAGTTATATCTAGTGTATTTGTGATCGTTGCTAATGACCAGCACACAGACATATAATATATACTACTAGACTGAGTTTACAATGTTAAACGTTTGTGCCGAATTGAACCGATGGACGCCATAACGAGACGCTAAGTGAAAGGCGCGAAATTTAAACGTAAGAAAAATATGACAAAATATAAATATTATGTACACTGTAAAAGCTGAAGACAATCAAATTCAATAATAAAACAAATTTATACGTGAAACAAATAGGGAAACAAGCTTTGTAAACAAATACTAAACAAAGAAATAAACTTGAAAGACGCTGGTTAACAGAAATGACAGGTTGCTTGGCATCCAACATAAATTAAATAAAATTCACTACTACTAACGAAAATATTTATTACAATTATTGGAAAAATAATGTAAATTAAATATTGGTCGTATTTTTTATTATACAATTGAGTTTTGTTATTTTGAAATACAGATATTATATAAAATGCATTTATTAAGTTACTGTATAGTTATTTTCTTTTAGTTATGTCATATAATTTACACTAAAGGTGCGCGCGCAATTAGCGTCTCGTTATGGCGCCCATCTGTTCAATTCGGCCACGAAGAATTCGGCACATAGCTAGAAATTGCCGCCATGATAGATGCTCGGTCTAGTATATATCTTTCCTTGTCTATGGACCAGCAGCTGAGTGATACGTGGATAACTTCAGGGCAAATGAAAATTATATATATTTCTATCAAATATTTAGATATGTAATTCTCAATTTATAGTCTATATATTTTTTTCACTTTAAAACGATTTTATACAACAAAAAATGTAAATAAAAAATAATTTATTCATACAAATCGATAAATTAGACTATGCTTGTTTGATTTAAACAAAAAAAAAACGAACAATTTTTTTGCATGACCTCATTTCCACTTCAAGTGAAAATTAAACAGGATCTACAGTGATTGTGAATGTACTATTCAAGCTGCAACTTACTTTTGATGGAATCGTATGACAGGATCTTTGTATAGGTCGCTGACATCAACTTTCTTCCAGACGGCTATGCTATCGGGGTGTCGTTTCGTAACGAGCCAGCCTACATGCGAATAGAAAAGATCCCTCTTCGCGTTGTGTGGATCTTTGTCTGTATCTGTATTGAGATGGTGTGTTCGGTGGTCTCTAGCCCATGTTACTAGCGAGTACTACAAGAAAAATCTAATTTAACCAGCAGGTCCCTATAGAAGATATTTTTTTGTGAAAAATTCAAGGCTTGAACTCTGGACCTTGTATCATTGTGAAATGTTGCGTGATGTAGGGCATATAGCACGTAGACTAGAGACGCAAAGAACTCAATTTTGTTTACATCAGCAGAAATGCACATTAAAAGCTGCCGATCCGAGGATATATATATATATATATATATATATATATATATATATATATATATATATATATATATATGTACCGGATGGCGCTGGAAGCCAACGACCATAAATATACTAGACAAAAAATGCCCTATACGTAACTATTGTTCGTTATGTTTTCGGCTGGACAGAAAGAGACATCTAGAGATAGAGATATATAAAGTCTACTCTAAAGTTTGTCGGGAGATGTCTCTACATTTCATATAATGTATTTGTGACATTTTGCTCCTTTGTTTGGAAGTTGTGAAGTCGTTCGGTCCTCGATTTTGTAACTTTAAATTCTGTCTGCTTTCAAATTCTGTTGGAATTTTTTTTCCCCACAACGAATTCTACATTTGAAATCTATCCGAAGAAAGAATTGGGGAAATCACAATTCTGTCATTTCAAATTCTACTGGTCTGGAGCAGTAGAATTCGTTGTGGGGAAAACCCAATTCCAACAGAATTTGAAATCAGACAGATTTTAGCTTAAAGTTAAAAAATCGAGGGTCGCTTCTTCAAAGTTTTCTGGTTTCATTGTTCTCTATAAATCTGCTTTTTTCAAGTTTTGAAATAAAATGTACATAATTCTAAAAATGGTTAGAGCAACGGCTCGTAGTCATGATTACGCTAGGGGTTCTGGGTTGGAATCCCACTAAGGCATGGATGTTGGTATATGTAAATCTCTTTGTAATTGGGATTTAATCTTGTCAAGAGGTTTAAAAAAAAATAAAAAAACTAATTAATACTACCATGAGAAATTTACCTACGGGAATTTTAGTCGGACTGTATTCATAACGATATCCTGGATCACGATCCATTAAATAATCATGGCATTCAATTATTTCTCAATTTAATTTTAGACATTCATTTGAAAATCCGGATCCACCATGAAACAAAATTAAATTTAGAAAAAACTACAAATAGAATAAGAAGCAAGTATATAAAAACAACATTGTTTAAAAATCAATAGAATAAAATAAATAATTATATACAATTCTCTTTACCTTTTCTTAATACTAATAACAATTTGTTTCATGCATTTTATAATTGGTTTTCGTTAATAATAATTCAAATGTTTCAAATATAGTACAGTTCATTTTAATAAAACAAGCAGTGACATCTAGTGAATACTCCGTGAGGGGACTTTACATATCTCTATCCTTAGTTGTCTCTTTCTGTCCAGCCGAAAACAAAACAAATGCTTTGAAGTTATATCTAGTGTATTTGTGATCGTTGCTGGAAGCCCGTTACATAGGCATTTAACATGGTAAAACAGCTTTTTCTTGCGAGTTGCTCTACCAAATTATTTTAGAAAAAAATCTTCAAATAAAAGTTGTGGAGCATAAAATTCTACTTCTAAATTAATAAACAAAATTCATTTTGTATGTTTAGTAACTCAAGAAATTAAATATATTTTTTTGGAAAATTTTAGTTTAATAGCGCTAACCATGGAATTAAAACAAAATACAAACAAATGATTGATGTTTTAACTGTCAAATATTGAGACTTTTTCAGACAGATAAAAAAATATTACATTTGTTATGCTTTTTGTTGTAAAGGATGTGGAAACCAAAAAAAAAAAAAGAAAAAAAAACAACTTAGCACTAAAAAATAGAAAAAAATATCTAAGAGCAACAGTGAAAACCTCAGTTTGCTACAGACAATATTTCTCGAGATATTCAACCGTGAATATGTGACAGAGTAGCGTGTGACGTCATACCGACACGAATCGGTTGAGATGCCCGCTGCATTTGGATGCAGTTGCGTAGTTTCATTTGTGTAGACCTTACAAGGTTTACTAAAATATATATTCTTCGCTATTTGTTGTCATGCCGCCTAATTTTAATAACAAAAAGAATTCGACCGTAAAAATTACATAATTTTCCCCGGTAAGAAAAGGATCTCCAATGATATAACGCTTGGAAAAATCGTGTCAGTCGGAAGCATTTTACTCCGAATCATAATCATGTAGTTCGCAATTTACATTTTAAAATTGATGACTTTGAAAATAAATATTGTAGTTTTATATTAACCCTGCATTGATGGCGCCCAAAAATGTAATGTTACCGGTGCCGCGGAGTCTGACAGACTCCGCTAATATATTCTCCTTTAACATTAGTATCTGAAAGATTTTAAAAAAAATATAGTATTTATATTAACATTGCACCATTTGACATACATTAAAGTTGAATATGAAATTTGGTTGTTTGTTACATTTTAGAAAGTTTATATCCACACATTTTTATAAAATACATAATCCATACAAAATATACATAAAAAAATTAACTATATTTCTTTTAAGTATATGCATGTACCATGTACCTACATAACAATAAATAAATTAACATATAGTGTTTTATTTACACAACGTGAATAAATCATATTTGCATGTTTTAAACACATACTTGTTTGAACACTCTTGTGTCTATTTCGTTGAAAAAACTTTTAAACTTTTCTTTTTTTATTAATAAACAAAAGTAACCATCCGCTACTTGCGCATAATATTCTGTAGTATACTACAAAGTTAGGAAGATAGAGAAACAAACACGAAAATATTCAAATGAATTACCGAAATAAATGAACAATTAAAATCTCTGGAGTCTCACAGACTCCACACTACCACAGTAGGGTTAAAGGTAGAACACACCTAATATAAATAACGCAAGCATATTACTATTGTTAAGACGCATATTCTGCGTTACTGCCAATGCTGGTTCGGCCGGCTGATGTCGGTATGACGTTACAAGCGGCGGACGCGTTGTTTAAAACTCTTATAATTCTTCTATCTTTAACAATAGAAATATGCGGTTTGAAAATTTATTCTTACAATTTTTCATTCTACAATTTTGATTTTTGGTTTACACCCCCTTTAATTTCATGGCTATCACTATTTTTGATGTAATTTTCAACATTTTCATATCAAATTTCTGCCATTACAAAGCCAGCAAAATTAATTTTGTTTATTGATTCAAATGCAGAATATCATGATCTAAATCTTTTATTTGAAGCATTTTTATCAAAAAATAAAACGGCCACTTCTTTATCACTCTATATTTCGAGAACGGAACCGAATTTCTACAATCTGTAAAAACAGTTTTATAAAGAAAGCATTTGTTTACAATAATACAAATTAATATCCACTATTTTTGAAAATTGTAATTTCTACGTGAACGTAAAGTTGCAGTTCACAAAATTCAAAAAACTTATTTTTTAAAACGGAACATCCCTTTTTACCTCTCGCTAAGAGAGGTATTGAATTCATGCTAAAAATCGCATATCCAGATTTTAGTGAATAAGCACGTTTAGGATCCCTAGAATCCGATTATAACATTTTTACAATGATGTCCGTATATGTGTGTGGATGTTGGATCCACAATTTCTCAAATACTATAAGACTTAAGATATTTTTAACTACGGATTCCTCAATCTAACAACAATGGGAATAGTTGATTAAGTTTTGGTAACAATTGGACAACCGGAAGTAGTAGTTACAAGAAAAAAATCATCTAAATATTATTTATCGAAAATTTATGTAAATACTTATATTAAAGAGCGTTAAATTTTTTATTCGAAAAATATAAATTCATTATTATATCTTCTATAGATTTAGAGATAAAGAAATACATATAAAATAATTTGATTTAAAAATTCTCAGATCAAACTACTCCAAGGCAAGAAATTCAAATGTTTGTAATTGACACATAAATGTCACTGTCAAAAATATTTGTATGCCACTGTCAAAAATATTTGTACATTATTATGAAGATTATGAAAATAAAAAAAAGTCAACGCAAAAGAATATACGTAAAAAAGAAGAAAAAGAAAAAGAAAAGGAAAGTAGAAAAAGAAAATTTCAGGATATTGAATATAAAGAAAATGTATGAATTGTATATAATTTATATTAAAATATCCCATAGATTTTGTAAATATATGTGAGAATTATTTTGCAGTAAGACACGAATATATGTATTTGTATTTAAAAATATTTTTCGTTTTATGCGTACAACAACAACGTAAAATATCTGGCGAGAGGTTATGTGCTGGCCACATCAGATTTTTTATTATGCAAATGAATTCTTTGTTAAAAAATAAAGATAGTTTGTGTAGCATGTCATATGTTAAAAGTTGGTAGTTGTTTAGTAAAACGGAAAATATATGTTTAGTAGGATGCTCTACTAAATAATCCCCTTGAACGTTCGGTATTTTCATCTCTCGCTAAACCGTCTGTTAAATTAACTGTCAGTTAAAATAAAAATGTCATCGGAAAATTGGTAGATATGAGTGCAGGGGCCAATAGAGTATGCGGGTTGGAAAGTATGTGTCTACGGATATTCTCTTCGGATTATATTTACAAGGTATGGTTAGACATGCTTTTTATCTTGGTCACATGATCTATAGCTTGTCAGTTTTTTCAAAATGGCCGCCGAACTTATACCAATTTAATTGCTAGTGTGGCCAATACAATACCTTCCGCCATTTACTGCCCGAATCACAAAAAGATTAAGCTTTATTCTTCTTGAACTATTTTAAATCTAATCTGAGCATTTTATACTTTCATTTTTGTAAATGAATGACATATTTTATTTTCACAGCAGTGCGGCATTTTGTTTGGTTACATAATATACCGACAGAGCGGTTATGTCAGATTGACATGTGAAGGTGGTAAATGTGTAACTACAGTGCCATTAGTTCCTGACTAAACGTTTGTATGAAGAATGTAGAGAAGTGACATTTCTCAACATTGTATAGTCAGAAATTTGGGCAGTGATTGTTTTTCTACTTTGTCGCACATGAGCGGCAAAGTGACATTTTGCGCTGACAAAAGTGAGCGCAAATGGCTACTTTGTCTATAGACTGTAGAAAAATATATTTAGGTGTAAGTATAACTTACTTGACCTGCCATCATATACATTAACATCAATCCAATTCTCATTGGTAGTTTGGCTTTGTAAGTTCTGTGGGTCCATAATCTATGTGCTCCTGAACTGACCGCTGTGTCTGCCCACAAGGCTACAAACCATCCTGAAAATTACAAGTACAAAGATTGGTTGAATGGTTTTCAAAATGGCCAATTAAAATTATAAATTATTATTTTCTGTAATGTTTCCACATTTATTAAATTGACTTTTTTCTGCCATACCTAACATGACCGTACGTCCCGCTTTCAGGCTGTCTGTCCCGTTGTCCCCAGTGAATAAAAAATGTCCCGCTTTTGCAAACGGACCAAACGATAATTTATTATACCTTGATTCTTGATTTATTTTGATTACCAAGACTAACATCAACAAATCATGTAATGAGCTCCATTCCTTCTTGACAAATATAAAACAAATGCGTCTGCAAATGCGATCTAACTTCTAAGATTAATTTAAGTTACATATTATTAATACATTGTCACCATGTCCTTGTTTTCGAATAAATAGTAAAATAAGTTCTTTTTTTACAAAATATTTATATTTTGTGTGATACGATGTTGATATTCTGTGTGATACGACGTACGATCGTATATATTTGTGATCTGCTTGTTCTAAGTCAACAATCCGTTAAATATAATCTCTTTTCTAAAATGTTCAGTGATTTGGAAATTTATTTTTGTACATGAAAGGTGAAAAACGTGCAACTTCACATGCCCTGAAAAAATGTAACTTTCAATTTATAAGGCACTTGACCTTGAATAGAAAAAATATAAAATGGTCACGTTAAGCATGCCTATTGTTTTTATAACGTTTCTTTTGCCACAGGGATATTCTAAACCACTTCAACTCGCCAAATAAAATCATCTAGACTATACATAGTGTCCCAGAACGAGCTTACGCTGTCGTTATTTTAACTATTCAATATTATTTTCAGATATTTAGTATCTAGGGGATTTCCGACATGCCCGTTTGAACTAAAATACTCAAAGCAGTAGCACTTACGGTTTAACCGGAAGTAGACCCCAACTTTCTTATTTTGAATAAAATGCTATATTTTTTATTTTATCATTGTATTCAGCGGAAAATTTTACGTACAAAACAATAATAATATTTTACTCATGATCAACCAATTGCAGTGTAATAAAACTTTTTTGATTTTTTCCGTAAGAACGGCCACTTGTTTATCAATCGATATTTTGAGAATGGAATAGAATTTCTATAATCTGTAAAAACAGTTTTATGAAGAATTCTTTTATTTACACTAATATAAATTTATAATTGACAATTTTTGAAAAATGTAATGAAGTTCAAAAAGTACAAAAAAGCTCAGGTCATACCGTAGGTAAGGGAGGTAATGTGATCGGTCCAAAAATTCGATGGTAAGTTTTCAGTGAGTAAGCACGAATTAGGGTCCCCACTACACGTTTTTACTATTTTTACGATTATGTCTGTGTGTGTGTAAATATTTTATGATATATATCAAAATTTGGTACTTAAAACTTTTATATTAACAAGAAGGACATATTAGATTTTTTCTAAAATTGATAAACCGGAAGTAATACTTTACTTGAAGCTATGAACAGATTTTCGTGAAAAATATATTATGATATATTCAAAAACTTGCCAAATTTGGTATTTAAGACTTTTATATGAAGGGGAGCAACATATTAGATATTGGCTAAAATTGATAAACCGAAAGTAATACTTTATTTGAAGTTCTGAACATATTTTCGTGAAAAATATATTTATACAATCCAAAACTTTTAAAATTTGGTATTTAAGACTTTTATATTAATGAGAACGACATTATTAGATTTTTTATAAAATTGATAAACCGGAAGTAGTACTTTACAGAAAGCTATAAACAGATTTTCTTGAAAAAAACTTCTCAAATTTAGTATTAAGTAATTTGAAGCTCTTAACAGATTTTCAAGGAAAAACAATAAATGTATTACAGACTTTTCTATTTATTGGAACGAGAAATTAGATTTTGTTTATAAACGATCAATTGGAAGTGATACTTTACTTAAAGCTCATTGCTATTTTAAACTTCGAATTGACGGGAGGTTATTTGCTAGCCACATCCGATTTTTTAGTATGTAATAGTAATGATACAACTAATACATCACCGTATTACGAGTAGGCGTAGGAAAATAAATACTAATAATTTACTTACCCCAAAATAGAGATATGAACTTGGTTGATGGTATTAAAAAAAATCCATAAATTCCAAACAAATGTAACAGAAACATGGTCGCAGCATATGACCATATTATTTCTGTTCTCAACTGGAAATATGACTCAATTTTGCGGAGAATGCGCAGCATTTTGGAGAAATTACTAAAAAAAGTGATATAAAAATAAAATCTACAAAATATGATGAGATGAAAGATGTAACGTATAGTCCTAAAACATATTGGTTGGACTTGCATTGTCTTTATTTTTTAAAAATATTACAACGTTTCGACTGCTGCAAATCTACAGTCGTCGTCAGGTTACAAAATAATTATAATAATAAAATTATAAAACATAAAATAAATAATAAATATATAAATTGTAAAATATAGACTTTGATAAAACTATTCAGTCAAATTTTGACGTCCTCTATTTGACATAATAATGTTTTCCACAGGTTACTAATTTCAACGCTAGGTTTACTAATATTATTTGCATTTGAAAATATAAAAACTGCTTCTTTAAATTTTCTTTTCCTCCATTGTTCTTCCTTGTGGAGTATTTTAGCTTCTTTCCACAACATATGGTGCCCTTCCTCCCATGAATGATATGCTGCCCCAGATTTTGATACTTCACCATTTTTGGTATGCATTTTATGTTCTTTTACCCTAATTTCTAATGGTCTTTTAGTTTCACCTATATAAAATTTTCCACACTCACATGGAATTTGGTAAAAAAACTAATGCAAAATCAAACATTATGTACAAAGCATTTTGATAGACAACATTCTAAGAAAACAATATTTAATATATCATCGAGACAACTTACAACTTCTGAAGAGTCTCTTCTAAAGAAAGGATTGAATTTTGCCTTGGCTCCAAGAAAAATTCCAATACTTGATATCATTAGTGCGGTTGAAATGGTACACACGAATATAGATCAGACACAGGAAGAAGAATTTAAATGGAGAGTGAGAGAAACTCTGAAGCAAAAAAATATTCCGATAAAACCAAACCTTGACATTGAAGAAAATAGAGCAATGAAGAGTCTCAAAAATGATAACACAGTCAAGATTCTACCAGCGGATAAAGGAAGTGTTACAGTGTTAATGGATACTAGTTTATATGATCAAAAAATAGAAGAGCTATTGAATCAAGGAAATTATAAGAAAATTCAAAAAGATCCAACTACATCTGTAGAAAACAAAGTGTACCGTGCTCTTAAAAAATATAAAGAATATATTCCGCTTAGAACAAGAACCGATCTAACGCCACATTATAGCAAACCACCACATTTATACGGGCTACCAAAGATTCATAAGAAAGATTTACCACTGAGACCGATCACAAGTTCCATAAATTCACCTACATACAAACTAGCAAAATTTCTGTTACCAATAATTCAGCCACTTCAAGGAAAAACATCATCATATGTGAAGAATTCTAAACATTTTGTAGAACTTCTGAGTGAAATAGAATTACAACCACAAGATGTATTTGTCAGCTTTGATGTCGTAAGTTTATTTACGAATGTTCCTGTAAAGGAATCTTTAGAAATCATCAAAACAAGGCTAGAAAAAGATAACAACTTGAAAGATAGAACCGACTTGCCTATTGAAGGTATTATGGAACTGCTGCAATGTTGCCTTTATAACTCTTATTTCCAGGAAAAAGATAGATATTTTATTCAAGAAGACTGTTTACCGATGGGTTCATCGCTCTCACCAGTCATAGCCAATTTATATATGGAATTCTTTGAAGAATTAGCACTAGATTCAGCCAATATAAAACCAAAACTTTGGCTAAGATATGTTGATGATACTTTTATAATTTGGAATAACAGCGACACGGAACTCCAATCATTTCTGGAACATTTAAATAACATTAGACCAACTATTAAATTTACAATGGAGAAAGAATCTCAAGGAGCTCTTCCCTTCTTAGATGTAATGACAGAGAAAACGAATCGTGGACTTATAACGTCAGTCTACCGAAAACCAACACATACCGGACAATACCTAAATTATATTTCAAATCATTCGGGATCTACAAAGCAGGGAATAATCAAAACTTTATATTTTCGAGCAAAGACTATCTGTAATACCGAAAAAACTTTTTGTGAAGAAATACGAAATATTAGACAAGATCTATTAAAAAACGGTTATCCGGTAAGGTTAATTGAAAATACTCTTCGTAGCTTGGCGAACTATGAAGAATATTCTCATAACAAAAACCTTGGACACAGAATATCTTTGTCAATTCCATATGTGAAAGGAATTTCCGAGAAAATAAGAAGAATAGGGAAAGATTATAATATTTTAACTGTTTTTAATGCGGGGTCAAATTTAAGAAGTTATTTAACAAAAACTAAACCATCTGGCATCTTAGATTCAAAAAACTGTATTTACCAAATTCCATGTGAGTGTGGAAAATTTTATATAGGTGAAACTAAAAGACCATTAGAAATTAGGGTAAAAGAACATAAAATGCATACCAAAAATGGTGAAGTATCAAAATCTGGGGCAGCATATCATTCATGGGAGGAAGGGCACCATATGTTGTGGAAAGAAGCTAAAATACTCCACAAGGAAGAACAATGGAGGAAAAGAAAATTTAAAGAAGCAGTTTTTATATTTTCAAATGCAAATAATATTAGTAAACCTAGCGTTGAAATTAGTAACCTGTGGAAAACATTATTATGTCAAATAGAGGACGTCAAAATTTGACTGAATAGTTTTATCAAAGTCTATATTTTACAATTTATATATTTATTATTTATTTTATGTTTTATAATTTTATTATTATAATTATTTTGTAACCTGACGACGACTGTAGATTTGCAGCAGTCGAAACGTTGTAATATTTTTAAAAAATAAAGACAATGCAAGTCCAACCAATATGTTTTAATAATTTAACATTGTCTACAAACTTTAAACAGTATAGTCCTAAAGTTTTGAGAGAATTTTTAGATACTGACAACTTTTTTAAAACTCTTTTACTTATTAAACTAATTATTACAACAATTAACAATAAATATAACAATTAATATTTAACATTTAAATTATTGATAACGGATCATTATCTTCAATGGCCCTTCATTTTCTTCTAACTTGCCCCATCAGTCCTTGTACGCTATAGCTTCCCAATATTCGTAAACACTACCGAGTATTCACATCCACAGCTATCCCAATATACCTGTAACTTCCCGAGTACCTACTCGACACCAACTGCATACGCTCACTACGATACTGCTGTGCTTCTCACTAACACTTTACTCTCTAACACTTCATGCATATTTTGTTGTTAACTCATCCCTGTTTTGATATTCAATTACCCTAGTCGGCCATCTATTTTCAGCCAGAGCTAGTAATGTATTTTTGTGCTTTCCTAGTCCAGTATTTAAATGGGCTCATGCAAAAATTTCATACCTGAATATTTCATGCAATTCTATTCTTCTCCAGGGTTTCAAAAGAAACCACATCTATAAAATATTTTAAACGTCAACTTTCATTCGCTAGTCATACCATAAAAGAAAATGAGGCATAATTTAACCTGCTGTGGCTAAGCCATGATATCAGGCAGGCTGTGAAAACAAATAAATAAAATAAATATAAATATTTAAATAAATAAATATTTAAATAAATGAATATTTAAATAAATAAATAAATATTTAAATAAATATCTAAATAAATAAATATTTATATAAATGAATATTTAAATAAATAAATATCTAAATAAATAAATTTTTATATAAATGAATATTTAAATAAATAAATATTAAATAAATAAATATATCATCACGGCTTACAACCCATTGCTGGGTGTGCCAATCTGCTATGTACACAGGTATAGGTAATGATTATAACATAATGGAACCGTGCTGGCGCTTACCAGGCGTCACCTAGTCAAGATATATAAAATATACAGGGTGTCTCACAATTTGCGCCCCAGACGAAACTGACACTTGCCGACGACAATAGGTTGCCGACAAATAGAAGAAAATAATTTGCGGCTGCTTGCATAACGGATGAGTTACAAGACTTTTTAATCCACCAATCCCGGAAGGATATCTTGAGGTGTGATGATATTATTACAAAATAAAACTGGTTACTAGGTTTTAAAAATACTACTAGTGAGTTACAAAATTTGTTTGACTTACTGTAATTTTGACACTTTATAGTTGACTTTTCACTATCAACAAATTTATGTTAGCGAAGGTGTCATCCGAGATCATAATTTATATCGTACAGTGCAACGTGTTGTAGCAGCTGTGTAAAATGTGTTAAACGAAAATATTATTGTCATTTGAATTCTTTGAGATTAAAACAACAAATGGTGGTTCTAAAAAGAACCGTTTTTATTGTAATGCAATTTATAGTGGTAATAACACCCATGAAACGAGCGATTCTGGGAGCACCACCAGTTTCTTTTCGATCTGGCATAACTTGACCGGTCTAATGCGTCCTTGCGATTGCTCTCAATATCACTTTATGATCCACAAGATTTCTATCCGGAAAACGTTTCGAATAGACTGGTGCTGTCTCTCTGGCGTTACGTCCACATTCTCCGAGAATTATAATCATTTCTAAGTAATCAGCGGCTGAATACATGGTAAGAATTTGCCTTTTTTATTCACCTTGTGAAATTTAATTTGACACTGACATTTTTCAAAAACTACAGTCGTCCACACATTTTAAAGAAGATTTGATTTGTATAAAACCCTAGTAACGTAAAATTACGGCAAACACACGTTAAAGGTGTAGGTCTCTGATTGGTCAATTTTAAGACGTCTTTTCTCGAATATCTTTTAAGCTAGATTTTTTTTTTTTTTCGAAATTACAAATCCGAGTGCAGTCTCGTGTTTCCTCATTCGCTCTGGGGCGCGAGTTGTGAGACAGCCTGTATTGGTGTCCCATTTAAAATATGAAAGTAAATGTCACTTGCAGTTAAACGGAAGCACTACCAGCATGCAAAATACCATGATTAGTGAGCCCTTAAGACTAGTTTACAAATATATCAATATAATTTAAAAAATAATTGCCTATAAATAAAAAAGTTATATTGAGTAGCCCGTTTTTCAATGTTACTCTGTACATATTTGAAGTACAATTCTTCTTTTATTTTCTAAATACTTAAAAGTACTAAAAAGTATTTGAAAATTTGGGTGCAAGTACTTTTTCAGACAATTGATACTTTTCCGTTTCTACGGACTTTTCAAGGTACTTGTTCACAAAAATCTCAATGTGCGATTTTTGTTGAGTTATTTAAAACAAGACAGCCTGTAGATAGAACAAGAATAAGTTTGGTTTAATTCAAACGTGTATTAGAAATGATTCAAGTGCCGACTATAAATTCTCTTTCAATAATATACAGAATGGTGACTCGAAGGCTCGAACATAGGGTTTTAATGTGTAAAACCAGGCTGTCATAATTTCGTGCCTCCTGTGAGGTTGTTTTGTCGAAATGAAACTTGGTAACTAGGTAGAATCCTGAATTTGGATTTGTTAATAAATATTTGAGTGAAATAGTCACATTTAATGTTATTATAAATATTTAAGTAATATTTTATTCTCTATACGATTTGACTGCATTTTATACTTAATATTAAATGAATATAGAGTTAAATAATTATAAAGAAATTAAATTTCATAAAATAGACAGCTATGGATACAGCTAATATTAAAGAAAATTCTGATTGAAAAATGTCAGTGTCAAGTGCAAGTGACATAAGTGTGTTTGTCTTATAATTTGTATAAAATACATACAACAGCCGGAAGGTAATGTACAAGAAATATAATCTTTTGCAAGGAACTTTCTGTATGAAATTTGTACAAAATACATAGAACTGACGGAAGGTAATATGCTGGCCACATCAGATTTTTTGTGTATTTTTGCATTCCATATAATACTTTATTAGTAAAAATGGTTGAGATACAGAAACAAAAGAAAGTGTAAATATGCATGTAAATAAGTAGTATCTTTGTTCCAAGTTTCAAAACTTTATTGCCACTAGAACCAGAGTTATTAATAAAATTGTGTCTGGTGAGGTGCACCTTCAAAGGGCACACAGTCGTGCTGAATCACCCTGTATAGAAAGTGCAAAAGAACTAACTCGGAGTAGGCTATGAACAAACAAATGTGTGTCTTAATTTAAAAGTTTTTAAGTAAATGTCAGTTTAACACGATATATTACTAAAATTGTTACCTACTAAAATCAAAACTTTTTATTCTTAGATCTTATTTTAGAAATGGAATTATATGAGAAAATAAGAGAATGACAATATTCTTTTGTCATCTGTTAGAATGAATTTCAGATAAATTAAATTCAAAGATCAATTGTGACTTGACTTTTAAATTGAATAATGATCAGACAGTTTTTTAACACATACTTCAAATACTGAAAGTACTTGCGAGGCTAATCAAGTAATTTTCTTGCAAATGTTGCCTAGCTCTTCTTACAGTGCTATTATTAGTTGAAATCACTATATTAGAACTTAGCACTAAATTGTGAAATTAAATCGGAAATGTAAATAAGTCTTCTACTTACCGATTTCTAAAAAAAATAAGTAGAATGTCTATAAGCTTCGCACGAGGTTTCTGCTGGAGTCTGGAACAAAACTGAACTAGCAGTGGGTTCAGTGTGAAAACGCGAAAAGTGAACTAAGCGCCTAATATAAGAGTACATAGGAAGTTCATCAAATCAGAAATGACGTCATGTAATACTTAAGCAACATGGAAAGAAAATGTTAAATATAAGTTAAATCATCTATACAACTTAATTAATATTAAAATGTTATAAAAATTCATATTAGGTCATTTGAAATTGTAAATAGAAAGTTAATTGAATTGCAATATTAAAGTATTTTTCTAATACATTAAGGGGAATTTCAATGATAATATATTTTATACATGGGGAATACGAAATTTTATTGCCATAAGCCAAATTGACTTTTTATGACGTATGTAAATAATTTATGAAAACCAGAAAAACGAAAATATATGTATGGACTATGGATAATGGTACTTATAAATTTAAATTTTGAAATTTCTTTTTACCTCCCGTCACTTTTAGGTAAGGAAGGTATTGTCTGGTCAAAAAATTCGATGATAAGTTTTTAATCAATAAGACGGTTTTTTTTTTAAATTAAAACTTTCATATTCTTCTTCGTTACATTCATATGCAGAGCCATGGGCGCCCGCAGCCTTTTTTAGAAGGTGGGTCGAAATTTTTGTTGTAAGAAAAAAATGCGCCGCAGGCGAATTTTTAATAATTTTCAAGGTCAAACGTGTTTTAATGCAAAGTAAGATAATATAGAGTTGTTTTTAATGAAGCAAATTTAACAAATTCTTAAAAAAATTAAATCAATATTTTATGACGAAAATGCGTATGTACGCTCTAAAAACGTAGAATTGCATCCTTCTACTAGGCTTTATGATCCGAGATGCGAGCATAAGCAATAACTACAGAAACAGACAATCTGAAAATACAATGTTGTATTAAATTAAAATATATTACTGAGTAACAATATAATTATTCTATTGAACTGCTCAAATTAAAATGTATAATAATTAAATGTTAATTAAATCGCGCTCCTCACAAAATACGGCAACCCTAACCGTACGTAGGTACTTTTAATATAAATAAATATGCATTGTCTATTCATAATTTACTTTTCTATTTCTTTATTTCTATATAACAGTAAAATCGATAATTGTGAAAGTTTTGAGAAGAACGTGATCATAAAATGATTAGAATAAACTACGGCATATTAAAGAAAATACAACACCGAAAATAATGTAATATAATAACAAAACATAACATAATTTACTCATTCTGACACTTCAGCTATTTCGTACTTAGTAATAGATAGTATGTAATAAATTTATGATTAAAATATAAGAAAATATTACCAATAATTATTAAAAAATACAATGATACATTGAAATGAAAAAATAAAATTATTATTTTATTTTTAAAAATGGATACAGTCCATAAATGAAAGGGGGGTCAGTCGACCCTTT
The DNA here is from genome assembly GCA_963082715.1 of Harpalus rubripes. NCBI lineage: Eukaryota > Metazoa > Arthropoda > Insecta > Coleoptera > Carabidae > Harpalus > Harpalus rubripes. The sequence goes on from OY720463.1 coordinate 13,719,643, forward strand.
CGACCCCCCCCCCTGTGGGCGCCTATGTGCAGAGCTGATTTGATTTTGGTTACAAATGGTCAACCGTAAGTACACTCATATAAAGATTTTAACAGTTCCTTGGAAAAATTATCTTAAATAGGTATAATTTAATCATATTTAATTTTATTATAATTATTAAAGAATATTTCATTCTCTATACGATTTCACTGCATTTTATACTTGAAGAATCATTGGAAGAAATACCCTGGGATCGACAGTTATATGAAAATGTTTTGCAAAGTATAAAGAAAGAAGAATGCATAACTGACAATGATGAGCAAATTGACAAAGTATATGGCGACAATTCAATTACGATAAATAACGATATTCAGAAAACTAAAATTATTAATACAAACAGATACCGCTTGAAAATGCATATGTGTATACATAGTGAAAAATAAGATTTCCTCTGCCATATCTGTAATAAATATTTTAGAAAAAATCATGATTTGCAAATTCATATGAAAATTCACACAGGAATTAAGGAATATGAATGTACTTTATGAAAAAATCCTCCTATATACTAAACAGTTAGAGGATCTGTCTATATATATATATATATATATATATATATATATATATATATATATATATATATATATTCTTTCATCAAGACGATCGCCAAATTTTAATCACCTCTACAGCCTAAACGGCTTGATCGATTTTAATAAAAATTGTTTCAAATTGTAGAGACTTATTCAACTTAATTTCCTAGATAGGTTTCATATTTTTTATGTGCATAGTTTTTGTGTAAAAAATTTTAACTTTTGAAAATTTGAATTAAAACAAATTGAAACAAAAGATCTTAGTCATCCTTGAAATATAAGACGAAGAACGCTATGTAATGATACATTTGACATGTCAATTTGAACCTTTAAATGGAAATATTTATGAAATAAGGACAATTTGAAAGAAGTTTAATTCATAATTATAAATTATGAGAATGGGCAACTATATCCGTATAGGTAAAAAAGGCCTAAAACATTATAATTATAAATTATAAATTTTGACGGTTTACATGCACTTGGAAAGTGTTGCCAAACATGTCATAAGTAACTAGGTAAAAAACAAATATTCCTAACTAGACTAATGTGAAGTCCGTACACAAGTGTATTTTCTACTCCGCAAAATGTGAAAAAAATGACCCGATAAATATAGAGCAATAGTACCTCCCGTCAATTGAAAATTAGGATAGAGCTACATCGTTTGTTTTTGCAAAAAGTCAGAAGTATGTCGTGTTTGATGTCAAATGAAATGTTTTCTCAAGAGCTGCCATGCAGAAATGTCAAGAAATTGACAACTCGATCGTCCTTTGTTTTTTTAAAACGCTGTCAGATATATATCGTATTTCCTATCAAATGAAATGTCTTCTCAAGACTTGTTATGCAGAAATGTCAAAAAATTAACAACTCGATCGTCGTTTGTTTTTTTGCAAAAACTTGTCAGAAATATGTCGTGTTTGGTATCTAATACAATGTTTTCTCAAAAGCTGTCAAAAATATGACATCTCGATCGTCTTTTGTTTTTTCATAAAATCAGGAATATGTCATGTTTGGTATCAAATAAAATGTTTTTCCAAGAGCTGTCATGCAGAAATGTCAAAAATATGACATCTCGATTTTCTTTTGTTTCTTTCATAAAGTTGTCAGAAATATGTCGTGATTGGTATCAAATAAAATAATTTCTTAACAGCTGTCATGCAGAAATGTAAAAATATGTCATCGCGATTGTCTTTTGCTTCTTTTATAATATCAGAAATATGTCGTATTTGGTATTAAATAAAATGTTTTTCCAACAGCTGTCATGCAGAAATGTCAAAAATATGACAACTCGATCGTCTTTTGTTTTTTGCATAAAGTTGCCAGAAATTTGTCGTGTTTGGTATCAAATAAAAGGTTTTCTCAACAAATGTCATGCAGAAATGTCGAAAATACGACAATTCGATCGTCTTTTGTTTTTTTCATTAAATTGTCAGAAATATGTTGTGTTTGGTATCAAATGAAATGTTATCTCAAAAGTTGTCAAGCAGAAATGTCAAAAATATGACAACTCCATCGTCTTTTTTTTCATAAATTTGTCAGAAATATGTCGTGTTTGGTATCAAATAAAATGTTTTCTTAACAGCTGTCATGCAGAAATGTCAAAAAATGACAACTCGTTCGTCTTTCGTTTTTTCATAAAGTTGTCAGAAATTTGTCGTGTTTGGTATCAAATAAAATGTTTTCTTAACAGCTGTCGATGACTCGACCGTCTTTTGTTTTTTTCATAATCTTGTCGCAAATATGTTGTGTTCGGTATCGTATGAAATGTTTTCTGAAAACCTGCTACGTAGATATGCCAAAAATATGACAACTCGATCGTCTTTTGTTTTTTGCAAAAAGTTGTCAGAAATATGCCGTGTTTGGGATCGAACGAAATGTTGTCTCAAGAGTTTCTACGCAGAAATATCAAAAATATGAAATCTTGATTGTCTTCTGTTTTTTTTTGCAAAAAGTTGTCAGAAATATGTCGTATTTGGTTTCGAATGAAATGTTATTTCAAGAGCTGCTATGCAAAAATATGAAAAATATGACATCTTGATTGTCTTTTGTTTCTTTCATAAAGTTATCAGAAATATGTCGTGTTTGGTATCAAATAAAATGTTATCTCAACAGAAGTCATGAAGAAATATCAAAATATGACATCTCGATTGTCTTTTGTTTCTTTCATACTGTTGTCAGAAATATGTCGTGTTTGGTATTAAATAAAATGTTTTCTCAACAGCTGTCATGCAGAAATGTCAAAATCATGACAACTCAATCATCTTTTGTTTTTTTTTCATGAAGTTGTCAAAAATGTCTCGTATTTGGTATCAAATAAATTTGTTTTCTTAACAGTTGTCATGCAGAAATGTCTAAAATATGACAACTCGACCGCCTTTTGTTTTTTCAAAAAATTGTCGGAAATATGTCGTGTTTGTATCAAATGAAATGTTTTTTCAAGAGTTGTCATGCAGAAATGTCAAAAATATGACAATTCAATCATCTTTTGTTTTTTTGTAATGTTGTTAGAAATATGTCGTGTTTGGTATCAAATGACATGTTTTCTCAGGAGAGAGCTGTCATGCAGATATATCAGGAATATGACAAATCAATCGTCTTTTGCTATTTTTTATAAAGTTGTCAGACATTTGTCGTGTTTGGTATTAAATGAAATGTTTCCTCAAAAATTGCCATGCAGAAATGTCAAAAATATGACAACACAATCGTCTTTTGTTTTTTCTTTAAGTTGTCAGAAATATGTCGTGTGTGGTATGAAATGAAATGTATTTTGCAAAAATTTTTCAGAAATATGACGTGTTCGGTATCAGATGAAATGTTTTTTCAAGAGCTTCTATGCAGAATTGTCAAAATTGTGACATCTCGATCGTCTTTTTTTTCGCAAAAAGTAGTCAGAAATAAGCCGTATTTGGTATCAAATGAAATGTTTTCCCAAGAGCTGATATGCAGAAATGAGAAAAATATGATTACTTGATTATCTTTTATCTTTTGCAAAAAGTAGTCAGAAATTTGTCGAATTTGGTATCAAATGAAATGTTTTCTTGAGAGCTGCTATGTACAAATGTCAGAAATTTGACAACTCGATATTCATTTGTTCTTTTGCAATAACTAGTAAGAAATATGTCGTGTTTGGTATCAAATAAAATGTTTTCTCAAGAACTGATAGGCAGAAATGAGAAAAATATGATTACTTGATTGTCGTTTGTTTTTTGCAAAACGTAGTCAGATATATATCGTGTTTGTTATCAAATAATATGTTTTTAAAGAGCTGCCATGCAGAAATGGTAAATTTTGGCAATGTGATCGTCTTATGTTTTTTGCAAAAAGTTGTCAGATATATGTCGTATTTGGTAACAAATGAAAAGTTTTCTCACGAGCTGCTATGGGAACAAGTTAAAAATTTGACAACTCGATCGTCTTTTGTTTTATGCAAAATATTGTCAGACCTATGTTGTGTATGGTATCAAATGAAAAGTTTTCTTAAGGGATGCTATGCAGATATTTGACAGCTCGATCGTCTTTTGTTTTTTTGCAAAAAGCTGTTGCAAATATGTCGTGTGATCAAATGGGAGGTCCCCCTTTAAAGGCAATTTGGTTGGGTCAGTTTGGGTGAGCAAAATCGTGGGCAGATTAAGTGAGCAGGAGAGGAGTTGAACCTTTGATAAGACTGTTACCGTTTGCACTTTGGGTTTAAAGTATGCGCAGACAGACTGGACGTACGTAGACTGCCGAGTTTTCGCTAGTCCTATATACTAAACGGTTAGAGGATCTTTCTATATATATATATATATATATATATATATATATATATATATATATATATATATATATATATATATATATATATATATATATATATATATATATATATATTCTTTCATCAAGACAATCGCCAAATTTTAATCACCTCTACAGCCTAAACGGCTTAACCTGTTTTCATGAAAATTGTTTCAAGTGGTAGAGACTTATTCAACTTAATTTCCTAGACAGGTCTCATATTTTTTATGTGCATAGTTTTTATATAAAAAAATTTAAACTTTTAAAAATTGGAATTAAAACAATAATTTGAAATAAGATCTTAGTCATCCTTGAAAAATTTAAGACGAAGAACGCTATGTAATGACACATTTGACGTGTCAATTTGAACCTTTAAAAGGAAATATTTTTGGATTAAGTAGTAGGAATTATAAAGGATTTATTATCATTTAAATTAACTGCAGCCATGAGAAAATAAATTAAACAAGTTGTAAGTATTCAAAAATAATGTATATAAAATGAAATATTTTTATAATTTTACCTTTATTTTGCAGGTTATTTATAAATATATTATAGTAAATATGAATACCTATCGTAATATATACAACTAATATGTACCTATAATTATTAGATATCCACATATTTTAGAGATATTTAGCATAATTTTCACCTCGCAAAATGTGAAACAAAATGACCGATGACGAGCCGGAGGCCGACAAGAAAATTTCAAATTTGCGGTGAAAGTAATGTTTAAGTATTTCGTGCACCACATTATATTTATTAATGAAAATTAGTATAACGGTCAATTATAGTGTCGGGAATTCATTTTTGAAGTCGAAAATAACTCATTTATATCCGTATACGAGATAATTTACAGTAAAACACAAATTTTATTACTATTCCTTTAGCATTATACTATCTGCTGTGAATAATAAAAGGTAGCAAAATATAATAAATAATGTCTATAGAATTTAGTTTTTAAGTTAAAACAGCTGTAAATTTAACTATTAGTGAGTAAAAATAAACTATTTTAAATCAGCCAGGTGTCAGGTAACCTAAGTCTGGACACGAAAAACGCGGGGCAATGTATTACACTTAGGTACTTGAAAAGAATCCATAACAAAGGTAAGTGATCACTGGATAGAAATATAAAATTTAAATAATTCATGAGGTTAATAACAATTAAAATGTTTTCTTTAAAATGTTGTGGTTTAAAAACAATGTACTTTACATATTTATCATGTAAAATGTCTTGATTACAATAATACTTTATAACAATATAATCACAACTCAGCATTTATACAAAACATGTGCTAATTACAACAATAATATAGAAGCTCATTCATATTTATGTATGGGGCATCACCATTTCTATGTTAATTTGAAGATATTTCAAACAGTTCAGGAGTTATGAGCTCCCAAAAATTCATGTACCTACTCTTGATTAGTTACGGCTAAAATGTGAGATTTAAAATAGATTCAATCTCATGCTTTCTGTTGCAAATAGTGTTTATTCTTGCAAAAATGAATTTTAGAGGGTTGATATGTATATTTCCGGTATAAAAGTGGTTAAATATTGGATTAGAAACACATCATACCCAGGTTAAAAAAATGGGTTGAATTATGTATACATTTAAAATTTGGTAGCTGCAACATTATTTTTTACTTTAGTTTCCCCATTTTGAAATTATGAATTTTTAAAAAGAGGCCTATCATTTAAAATCAGATATCTGTATTGACTAACAAAAAAATCAATACTGTTACTTTGACAGGCGTGGTTAAAAAATTTATAATTCAAAAACGGGGAAAGGTATTCCAAATCTGTTTAGATGAATACACAGGGCAAAGATTGAAGTATATTTGAGAGAAATTTTTAATGGATTGGATAAAGGGTGCAAATTTGTAAACGGAATAAATATTAATAAAATAAAATTATAAATAATTCTTTTATCGCTTAGTCAAATTTACACTGCTTGTTCAAAAAGTACTATGTTTTGGTATAAAAATTATCTGGGGTCTGATTATGTAATTTTGAAATCTATTAGATTTCAATTAATAAACAAATAAGAAAACACAGTGAACTTAGCGAGCGACATTCGAAATCTGACATACTCGTATATTACCAAAATAGCAAGCCAACCAAATCACCCATATTTCAACCATATCTTAAAAACGGGGAAAGATATCCCAAATCTTGTTGAGACGAATAATACACAGGGGAATGATTGAAGTATATTTGAGACAAATTTTTAATGGATTGGATAAAGGGTGCAAATTTGTAAACGGAATAAATATTAATGAAACAAAAATTATATACTTACAATTTTTTTACCGCTTAGCCAAATTTTCACCGTTCAAAATGTACTATCTTTTATCTATCTGATTTTGTACCTTTGAAATGTACTATAGATTAAAATCTATCAGATTTCTATTAAAAACAAACTAGAAAACACAGTGAACTTAGCGAGCAACTTTTGAAATCTGACATATATTACGAAAATAGCAAACCAACCGAGTCATCTGTGTTTCAACTATATCTTTGATCCTCTGTACTCAAAAACATCTATACAAAACCATTCAGTTTACCAAAACCTTATCCTTAAAATTCTCAGCTCTATTAACTACAGCATTCCTAATATTTACAAAAATCTCTCCAAAATACCGCCCATAGTCCATTGAAATACCTAACATAAATTTAGATCTCAGTCAATAGAAAAGAAGAAGAAACAAATCATTTAATAATCAACAATCACTTTAGAACAGCACATTACCTTCCGTCAGTTCTGAATATTTTGTACAAATAGGGGATTCCACCATTTTTTTATAATTTCATTAGAAAGTATAAGTAATACTAAGACTATTGGTGAAAATCCGATGAAAAAATTCCTGTTAATAAACGAGTTATGGTCCCCCGAAGTTTGAAAATATGGACGTGACGTCACGTATATAAGTTTTTATATAAAACTGTTTTCTTCGTGGATCTAAAATGTTCTTGAAATGTATGCTATTTTTAAATTATATTTATAAAAAACAATTTAATATTATAACACTGTACAAGTGTACATGCTTTATAATTGCAAGTGTATCAAAATTATTAAGTTTAACGCAAGAAATTTATATTCAAATAAAAACTGTTTGAGAATTGCAGTACTGGGACTGGTAGCCATGTGTCCGATATTTGAATTTGTCTACTTTGATTGGTAGTATATTCCACCCCTAACTCAGTATTCGTTGTATATTTATAGGTGGTCTTTGAGTCGCCAATCAAAATAATATATATTGATTTCATATGAGTGACTAACTGCTAAAACAAAAACCACTTTATTTATTAGTATTCATTATTAAGCATCTACTTTCACTATTTTTTACTAATTTCTCTTAGTTTGATTGAGCTGTAATCCCCTATTGCATACAAAAAGTTTCTTGCAAATGATTCTTTATTTCCACAACATTATCTTCTGTTAGTTCTATGTATTTTGTACAAATTCCATAGTCATTGATACGGACATCTGTGAATCAGAATTTTCTTAATATAGTACCTAGCTGTTTCCATAGTTATAGCATATTTGGCTGCTTTATGAAATTTAATTCCTTTATAATTTTTTAACTCTATATTCAATGAATATGATTCATAAAATACAATCAAATCATATAGAGAATAGAATTTTCTCTAATGCTTACAATAACATTCAATGTGAAAAATGATATTTGACAGCATTTTTTCAAGAAGTTGAGCATGTTGCGTGGGCAGGTTGTGTGGACAGTTTCAGTGGGCATCTTGCGGTGGCAATTTGGGTAGGTATGTTACGTGGGCATGTTGCCTGGGCAGATTGCGTGGGCATATTGAGTGGCAGTTTGGGTAAGCCGGTTGCTTGGGCAGTTTGAGTGGGCTTGTTGCGTGGGCAGTTTGGATGGGCATGTTGCGTGGGCAGTTTGGGTGGGCATGTTGCGTGGGCAGTTTGGGTGGGCATGTTGCGTGGGCAGTTTGGGTGTGCATGTTGCGTGGGCAATTTGGGTGGGCAGTTTGAGTTGGCATATTGCGTGGGCATGTTGCGTGGGCAATTTGAGTGGGCATGTTGCGTGGGCAGTTTGAGTGGGCATATTGCGTGGGCAGTTTGGGTGGGCACATTGCGTTGGCAGTTTGGGTGGGTATGCTGCGTGGGCAGTTTGGGTGGACATGTTGCGGGGACAATTTGGGTGTGCATATTGCGTGGGCAGTTTGGGTGGACATGTTCCGTGGGCAGTTCGTGTGGGTATGTTGCATGAGCAATTTGGGTGGGCATATTGCGTGAGAAATTTGAGTGGGCATGCTGCGTGGGCAGCTTTGGTGGTCAGGACAGAATTCAAACACTTTGAAAGACTGTAAGCGGTAGCACTTTGGGTTTAAAGTGTGTTTAGACGGGTTAGATCTAGACAAAATAATTCTACTTCATGTGTATGGTATTGTAACTTCTTTTAACATATAAGTCAGTTTTTGTAAAACGACGTGCACCATTAAAGTGCTTTTTCATTGTGAATTATAATTTGTTAATTACAAATTGTAAAGTTGTATTTATAGTGTAATATAATGTAATATACAGTGTGAACACTGAAAACCGTGACATACGCGTTTAACATGGGAAACCAGTTTTTTTTCAAATATTATCTGTCCCGCAAGACTAAAAAGTATCTAAATACTCGTTATTTAATGGCTTATTATTGAAATATTTGCAAAAGTTTAATGCAATTTAACAGTTATCAGTATCACTTATAATTTATTAAGTATAATTATCATGGAAACGTATTAAGTAGCTGAAATGGTTAGATCGGGGCACTGTAATAATTATTCACAAATCCTGCCAGTTTTATATTTTAATAATTTTTCTATTTTATTGTAAAATGACTTATTAAAAAATCTGATGTGGCCAGCACATTACCTCCCGCCAGTTCTATGTATTTTGCATAAATGTCATACAGAAAGTACCTTGTAAAATATCCTATCTCTTGTACATTACCTTAGGCAGTTGTATGTATTTTACACAAATTCCATACAGAAAGTTTATACCAAAAGATCCTATTTTTCCAGTAAAATTATAACACAAACCTATTGTCAATTGCATTTGACACTGACACCTTTCAATCAGAATTTTCTTAATACAGCAGCTGTTTCCAGAGTTATAGCATAGTTGGCTAATATATCATATTTAATTTTTTACCTTCCCTCACCTTAGGTAAGGAAGGTATTGTCTTTGGTCAAAAAATTCGGTGGTGTTTTTGATGAATAAGCACGTTTTAAGGTCCCTAGAATACGATTTTACAATTTTACGATGATTATATATTTACAGGGTGTTTCCTTTAAAACAACTAGCGCTTTTTTGGGTGAACTAATGACTTTAGAAAATAATGTTATACACAAGAAATGATCAAGAGTAAGGGGCTAATTTATTAATAATAACAAACCGAAAATTCGAGCAGTGGTTCTCAAACGGCACAACAAAATCATTATTTTTAAGTGGTATCCTATATAATTTTTTAGTCCATTAGGTAGAGAATTTTTTTCTGATTTCAACGATCTAAATATGGTATAGGGTTGTATGACTATATCATTGAAATCAGAAAATAATATTCTATTTAAAGGGTTAAAATTTATATTGGGTGCCATTTAAATAAATATAATTTTGTTCTATCGTTTTAGAACCACTGGTTAAATATTCGGTTTAGTTCTATTGATACATTTTCCCCTTATACTTGATCATTTTTGGTATAAAACATTTTTCTCTAAAGTTGTTAGTTCGCCTAAAAAAGATCTAGGTTGTTGTAAAAGAAACATCCTGTATATACATATATATATATATATATATATATATATATATATATATATATATATATATATATATATATATATATATATATATGTATATAAAAGATAGTATACAATTTGCGAAATATGTTTTTATGTACGAAATCCAGTTTCTAGTAAAACTGTATATACTCGTGAGTTAATATTGTATCTCATAGTTTGAAAATTAAATTTATTACCTGTTTTAATATTCCTTATTGTATTTATTTTGTTTCTTGCCCACGGTGTAAGAACATTGTTCTTTTACCGTGATCTTTTCCTATCATATTTACTTGAATCACCTTTCTTTTTTACGTTAAATTGCTGAAAATAATATTATTTAATATTTTCTTGCTATAAAATGAATTAATTTATATTTATTAAATAGTTTTATGTAAATAAATTTTATTACGTATTATATTTAGACAGTTTTAGAAATACTGCATAAAATATGTTATTTTTTTCTGTTTTCTATGCTTTTCAAGCATCCAAGACATGTAGCGCCACAGCGGGATAACGGAGAACTAAGTGTATTCCGTCTGACCGCGTTTGTAGCACAGGAAATATAGCGAGTGTCGTTACATTAGCTTCTTATATCTACCGTGGTATTAAATAAATCATTTAAATTTGTGAAACCAAACTTTGTCAATAATAAACATTTTTATCTGTAAAAATGTGCAATGTCTGATTATTAAAAATTACAACAAACCATTGTTAAACATCATTTAATTATGTAAATTTTATTTGATAATTGACAGGTAATATTTTTTTCGTTTTTGTGAAAAAGGTTTGCATTATGACCAATAAAAGGACAGAATTTATATCCCTATCTAAACCAACGCTATTTTATTACATGAAACGAAGTATAGATTTATCGTAATTTGACCAAATTAATATAAATGTATTCGCATTTTGTGTTTTCCTCTTGTTTAATATAAACATGTTTAAAATATTGGTGATATATTGTTGTATCGTCTCTTTTTACATTTTTAATTTGTACAGCTAATGTAAAAATTGTGTAAATCAAGCTTTAAACTACATAGGGTACCTTTATAACCAGGGTATGGCCATGGCGTGGCTCACGTTTCGTCCGCCATTACCGGGACATCTGTTATATGTGTTGTTCTTGCGCAAATTATTATGTATTTTCGTGGATATTTGTTTTATTTTAATGAAACACACATTTAATTATCATTTTAATACGTATTTATAGTGTAAGTAATATATTTTATATTAGTTTATTTACTTGTGTAGTTTGTTAAGATTCCCACCACGATTACTGACATATTGAAAACAACTATAAATTACCAATATTAAGCACAATCATTTAAATTTTAAAAGGTAAGTTTAGAATATACAATTATTATGTAAATAAGAACTACAGATATTAAATTGGATGTGATAATAACAACCCATGTCATATATTCTACATAACCTCTAAATGTAAATATTAATAATAATTGTGTATCTCTTAAATTAATGAATTTTTATTACTTTTATAAATTCACAGTGTGATAATTTAATATTCTTTTATAATATAATATCACATTTATTACAAATAAATAAGGAAATGAATTACCGACAATGGCGGCAATCTTGGCCCATGGCCATACCCTGGTTATAAAGGTACCCTAAAACTACAGCGCCAACACTGCCATCTATGATGCAAATTTTAATAGTAATATTTTATAACCTTACAAAATATTGAAAGTAAAATTGTGGTGTCATTTTTGATATATTTTAAATCTATGCTTCCGAAACGTTAGTTTATATTATACAGAACTTTAACTTAAAGGTAACATTATAAGTTCTAAAAGATTCTATACAAATCTGTGAAATTTTGTTTCAGACGATTGTCAAGTTTTGAATAAAAGCACATAAATGTCCAACATGTAATGAATCTTTTAAACGATCTTTCATATGAAAATTCACAGTAGAATAAAAGACTGTAAAAACAGCTAAGTACTCAGCACAAAGCTTGACGGATCCATTCATCCGACTAACCACTCCGAAGCTTTGAAACCCTATGGCTGTCCGACCATGTTCAACTTTCTCCGGCGAACGGAGGTACGATTATGTAGCGACCTATAATGAATGGTTCATATCTCAGTTCATATGCTCAGAATACTCTTCATCCTGTCTCTATTCGTTCCACATTAGAGTGCATATCATAACTCATACTTTATAAGTCATACTTCTTATAAGCCATACTTCTCATAAGTCCGAAAACAACGACAGCCGAACACGCTTCGTTTTCTATCGGAGAAAGATTTGAAATCCGCATTACTCAACTAAAATGTTGTGACATGATCATACACCTATTAGATATATACAAAACAGCGTGCTCGATGGAGAGAGAAAGTTTCGAGGCCTTGGTTACTGATGCGCAAGCGTGAGTCTGGGGGCGTGTTTTCCTAGCGCGCGGTTTCCCAAGCGGGAAACCGTAATTCTGAACGCAATGTTTTAGAAAAATTTAACATATACGAGTTGATTGCTCATATTACAGTCTACTTATAATTTTAAAATTATTGCAAACGTCTTTCTTAAATAAGTTAATCATTAAAATGACAATAATATGCAATACGCAAATTTTATTAATAGCATTACTAATTTATTGTTCCAATTAATAATTTTATAATAAAATAAAAGTAAAGAAAGGAAAGGTACACATAATGTGAATTAAAAAACAAATATTTATTGATGCTTAAACAAAACAAGTCTACAAAATTTATTTCTAATATAGTCATTTTTTCACATAATAATTTTGTTTCGTGATGCAGCCCAATTTTTAGATAAGTATTTATTATAAATTTAATAATTTGAAATTTATGATTGTCTAAAGGATTAAGATTTTTAATATGGTTTATATATTCCGGTGAAATGAAAATATTGGAGGCACACTCATACAATACGGCTTGCTCCATAGATTTTACGATATTTTTGTTAGTAAATGCATTTTTTGTATTCTGTCGCAGAATTTTTTCTGCTGCTTTGCATACTATTGTAACATTTTCCGATGGGTTTATTAATTTTCCTCTATTTTTAATTGTAATAAATACACAGTTTTGTTCTGTTGCAACTAAATATTGACTGCAAAAAAAAACACAAGTTCAGTTTCAATATTTTGTTTACTATATAACCACCAATATATTCAACCACGTCTTCTACGTATGTATTGAATCGCCACATGGTGTTAACATAGTCGTGATCGAATATATATGGATACGCAATCGTTCTCATTGCCATAAACGGGATCTGTTATTTTTTTGGAGGATACATGCAATATGTCCAACCCATCCGCTAAACAGTTTGAATTATCGGCCAGTTTTACTTCACGTTTTACTAACAATCGTTTATATGATGCTTCAAACTGTTTTATTAAACCCTCCCCGACTCCTTATAGCGCTAAAAAAAAGTTTCAAAAAAATCCTGGCTTAATTTAAAACTTAATAAATAGTCCACATCCCCATTAATATCATCAAATAATTGTAAAATATTAAATTAATTATCATCCCCAAAAAACCAGGCTTCCTGCTGGAATGAATTATTATTGCACCCGTAGGTTCTGTCAAATTAGCGATATAATTTACGTATACATTACATTCGTCCCTCAATTTTTGTACGGTTTTATCATTAATAACAATTGACTCATTACCGCGTTTCGTAAATTTTGATTTCACATTTAAAATATCAAAAATATTGTTGAACATTTTGCAAAATTGTATGGTACCGTCGCACACGTTAAACATGCCGTTATCGTAATTTATCATTTTTAAATACTGTAACGCATTCGCTACACTTAATGATAATGTCTGTGTCGCCAGTTTTACATTCATTCTATTATTTTGATACTGAATATGTTTTTTTGTTGCTAAATGCAACCTTTTTCTTCTATAGCATGTTCATTTGATATATCTTGCTATAAAATTTTGTTGCCGTCCCTATCTAAAATTATCCCCTAAACAATTTCGGACCAATTTTATCATGTGGCATGCATCATAGAATGTGTAAATTTTATGTTTTGTTATGGGATGTAATATATGTGGACGGAAATTTTCATCTCCATAATTAAAATTTGCCCCCAAATTGGTACACATACTGATGTTTGAAGGTGCGCCGTCAAAAGTAATGGAGTGTACATGAGCCCCCGATTCATGAAGCAACTCCAAACATTTTTTCAATAAATTAGCCCTTTCTGAACCTATTAAGCTTTTTATTAAAAAATAACCCACGGGCACCTTCCAATTACCGATTAAACATACAGCCATGAATACGAGCGCGCATAGCGCCAAAGGTACATTATCATTATTATTATCTACTCCGAAATCTACCCCACCGTAAAACTTGTCGTTTTTATACACTAACTGTTCTCTGATACACATTTCATCAAGAGTCAAGTTTACGTAATTTTTTTTTTTTAGTTTCGGCCGATATGCACTTTAGTGCCTCTTTCGTAAACCCTGGTCTCCCATCCACAACATTGTACCACGCTCGTAAAGTGGACGGATGTGGCAACAAATTCTGCCACATACTCCGTACATAATTGTACGCCCTGGAAGACATGAACTGCAGCGAAAGAGGAAAAGATCTTAGCTCCGGTGTATATTTAGCTCTCGATTTTTTTTGTAGTATCCTATCTATTATGGTCTTCACAGATACAGGTAGTATATTCTAAAAAATTGTAAATAGCAATAATAAGAAATTTATTTACACAATGCACCCACAAAAAATATAATACAAATATCAATAATATTGTTATTGTTAATAAACTAATCTAATGATTTCAAAATTAAATTATTAATGTTATTTAAAAACCTATACAATTGTAGCTTAAATATTGATCTTCGGATTGAGGCTCAGTTGATCCTTGAAGTTCAATAACATTGTCTAAAGGCATGGGACCGGTGGGGGCCAACCTTAAATTGTTTCAATATATATTTGTGGGAAAAATAAAAATTATAGTTTTCTTACCATAATAGTATCTGCGGCGTCTTCAGATAAACTGTTATTTCGTTTAAGCTGTTCCAGCATTTCCCCCATTGATGTTATTTTCGTCTTCAATCTTTGATTTCTTGAACGTAACGCATTGTTTTTCATTTGTAATTTCATTACTTGATTTATCGCTAAATTCAAAGATACAGGTATCTCATTTAAACTTTTAATCCGTTTTAATTGCAATTCTCAATTTATAATAGAAAATAGAAACCTTCTCACTTGGAGAACTCATATTGACGCAATGTCTAAACCTTTTAAACCCAATTAAAGTTTTAGCTCATACAACCTGGGGTGTAAACCGAGACACATTGAAAAACATATATACGTATTTAATAATGTCACAAATTGAATATGGACTTATAGCATACGGCTCAATGCGATCCACAACAAGGGTATGTGATTGGTGACGAGCGCATATCGAACAAGTCCCCTCTATGTCACTATACAGAGGCTAACATACCATCTATTGAAAACCGCAGAAATGAATTGTTACTTAAATACACCTTGAAAATAAAAAATGATCCAGGCCATCCTAATTATAACAGTATTTTTTATAACACACACAATTTGGATATATTTAACCGTAAACCAGCATCTTCTATTTGCCCAGTTTTCATTGAAGGTTTTAAATTAAATTCCTAAATGGCAAGAGATTACAAATAAAATTTTACCATCATTCAATAGCATTTTTACTGCAGAATATTTTGCTATTATAACAGCTCTTGAAGAAATAAGTAATAAACTGAAGTCGCCTAATGAACAACAGCAAAATATAAGTAAAATTATAATATTTACCGATTCTCTAAGCTCTATACGATTTATTGAGAACACCAAGGAAAACTACTACTGACATATTTATCAGTACCTCCTAAAAATTATAATCGAACTACCTATATGAAACTTTAAATATAAATGTAATCTTTTTTTGGATACCAAGTCATGTAGGCATTCTCGGGAATGGGCTAGCCGATCGAACCGCTAGTAACCTACTGAAGAAATATTCAACAATCATACGACAATGACAACCATGTTGAAGCTGTTACCACACTAAAGATCTGCAACAACATGCTAAAAAATACCTTCCACAACAAAAATGTGCTAGCTGGAATAATTTCCAAGGTTCAAATCATATAAAAACTATTAAAGCAGACATATCTCCATAGGCAAAAATGAGATTCGAGGGTCTCTCACGTCGAGAACAAGTAAGTGATAATAACCAGGCTAACAATAGGACACAGTAATCTCACTCAAAATTATATAGTTAATGAACTGAACCCCCTATGTGTCAACAGTGCAACTCCAGATTATCAATCAAACATATTTTTAACGACTGCCCTATTTTCGATATTTATCGTAACCATCATAATATTTCTCTTGACTGCCTGCGCGATACATGTGGATGTGCAATCCACTCTGAAACATGCTGTGTAAATAATAATATACAAAATAACATTCAGAGAATATTTTTATTTCTCAAGGACATATATATATATATATATATATATATATATATATATATATATATATATATATATATATATATATATATATATATATATAAGTTATAGTGCTAACAAATAGACAAAGTGCTGATTTACCAGTATGTGACTCTATCATATTACATTAGTATAAAAAGACATGTAACGCTTAAGAGTAGTCAGTCTGTATTCCTTATTCATATTATCAAGTAGTTTATAGAATATTATAACTCTGTACTCACAAAAATAAACTTTTTAAAAACCTATTTGATCGAATAAGAAATTTAAGTGGCGCAGTCTTGGTAGGATTGCCAAAACAATTTAACGAATATAAATTGTTTCACTTTCGTGATTAATTTGGCAAATTCGAACATCTTCATACTTCGATCACCGTATCCTGCATCTGAAAGTACATCAGAAGCAAGAAACATCTCGACGAGCCGAGCGAGCCAAGCTGAACGGACATCAGTACAACTCCTCAACTCAACTTCGAGACCGTGTACGACTTCAGGGCACATGAAGCCGACACTGCTATTTTTGTGAGTACCATATGTCACTTAGCGAGCAAGAATCTTTGTCAGATTCAAATAATTCAGGACCAGACTCCGATCTCGAAACAGAAGATCGTATAATTAATTCAAATAGAAATCCTATTAATAATATCATTTTAAGACCACCAGTATTAAACATGGTTACCCCCGTATTAAAAAAGGAATATTTGGACATGGTGCCAGAGTTCCATGGGGAACGCGAATTACTCCCAAGATTTATTAGTGTGTGCGAAAAACTAGTAACAAAATTTTATAATACTGCAACCCCAACCGATTTTCAAAATGACTACCTAATGAGTAGCATATTAGCAAAAATTAAGGGCGAAGCAGCTATCAATATTGCAAGTTCCACTATTCAAAAATGGGAAGATTTAAAAGAAGCATTAAAAAATGCTTATTCGGACAAACGTGACTGGTTCACATTAAATATGGAAATAACCGAACTGAAACAAAATCCTAATGAAAACGTTTTTGATTTTTACGGTCGTTTGCAACATCTCTTAAATTTATTAATTTCTAATATTTCAACAAACGCCGCTACCGAAGCATCCGTTGTAATGATTGACTATTTCCAACATTATGCTTTGCGCGTCTTATTAAAAGGTTTAAAAGAACCTATAGGACAATTAATGAGGGCAAAAAACCCTACAGATCTAAATTCGGCTTTAAGTATGCTAGCGAATGATTTTCAATTTGAATATTACGCCAAATCCAAAAACACTAATCAGCATACACCGAAATTAAATCAAAAACTACAAACACACCAACCTAGATACAACTTTCCTAAACCCATACACTATTTTAATTATACACCCAATAAAAATTTGCATCGTTCACCAATGCAACAAACGGCATTCAGACAACAATATACACCCCAACAAGCAAGACAATATACACCGCAAACACCACGTCAAGGTCCATCCACCAGACAAACCCTTCCTGCACCTACTCCGATGAGTATTTCCACGCGAAATACAACCCAATATCGTCCTACACCTGGCCCATCCAGACAGGTACAAAACCACTACGGACAAAACCGCGCTAACACAGCAGGAGAATTATATAATATAAACGAGTCAGCTGTACCTGCCGTTGACCCATATGTTTATTACGATAACGAAGAACAAACTGACCAAGTTTTAATTGATAACGATTATGAAAATCCACAAAATCCCGACAATTTTGAAGACGATCATTTTTTAGACATTGCGGCCTCGGAAACAATACAAAACAATTACCCAGAGTCGAACTAATGAACTTGACAAATAAAAGTAAATTACCTTATATTATATTTCCCGAAAATAATTTGAAGGTTCTAATAGACACCGGAAGTACGAAATCTTTTATAAAACCTGCCATAGCGCATAAATATTACAAAAATTCTATTTTTAAAGACCCATTCCAAATTTCAACCGCGCATGGAACTTCGATTGAAAATTACAGCACACTCGTACCTATTTCAAAATTATTCAATATAAAGAAAACTGCAAGTCTAAAATATCACATTTTCGATTTTCACGACGAATTCGATCTCTTATTAGGATTAGATAATCTGAGTTCATTAAAAGTAATTATAGATCTGAATAAAAACTTAGTTACAACCCCTACCTGTCAAATAAAAATTCAACATCAAAATTCAGTAAATAAGATTAATACGAACAACATTAGCTATCCAAATAATAATGTAACATTAGATCCCAAAACGGAAAAGGTAATCAAAGCTCAAGTAACCCAACAAAACGGAACTATTCTAATTCCAAAACAACAAAAGAATAATCTAATTATCCCCGAATGTGTCACCACAGCCAATAATTACCATGCACTTTGTACAGCAATTAATAATTCGGAATCACATATCGAATTCACACAATTACAACCAATTACTGTAGAAAACATCTCCAACTATGAAACGTACTCATCACCTAACTTTAATTTCATTCAATCAGAAAAAATTAAATTTGATATTTCCAAAATTCGAACAGATCACATGAATTCGGAAGAAAAATTAGCTATTACTGAATTAATTCAAAATTATTCCGATATATTTCACGTAGATGACAAGAATTTAACATTTACTAATCAAATTAAACATTCCATAAAAACAAGTGACGAAATTCCTATTTATACGAAATCTTATAGATACCCAGAAATTCACCGGCAAGAGGTACGTTCTCAAACACAAAAAATGTTAGATCAAAATATTATTAGACCATCATGTTCGCCATGGTCATCACCTATTTGGGTTGTCCCCAAAAAACTTGACGCGACCGGTAAACGCAAGTGGCGTATAGTGGTAGACTACAGAAAATTGAATGAAAAGACTATTAGCGACAAATACCCATTACCAAACATAACTGATTTACTAGACAAACTCGGACGCTGTCAGTATTTCACTACTTTAGACTTAGCATCTGGCTTCCACCAGATTGAAATGGACAAACAGGACATTCAAAAAACTGCATTTAACACGGAAGACGGGCATTATGAGTTCACTCGTATGCCTTTTGGCTTAAAAAACGCGCCCGCGACATTCCAACGCGTTATGGACAATGTTCTGAGAGGATTAGTAAACAAAAAATGCCTTGTTTACCTCGACGACATTATTGTGTTCAGCACCAGCCTACAAGAACATATTCAAAATTTAAAATTAGTTTTCGAACGTTTAAAAAATTCAAACTTTAAAGTACAACTAGACAAATGCGAATTCCTTAAAAAGGAAGTAGCGTATCTCGGGCATATCGTAACCCCTGATGGCGTGAAACCAAATCCTGACAAAATTTCGGCTGTTCTAAATTTTCCAATTCCAAAAACTACAACTCAAATTAAAGGCTTTCTAGGACTTTTAGGTTACTATCGAAAATTTATCAAAGACTTCGCGAAGATAACTAAACCGCTGACTAGACGCTTAAAGAAAAACGCAGTTATTGACATCAACGACCCTGAGTACAGACAATGCTTTGAAAATTGCAAGAATTTGTTGACTAATGAACCACTACTCCAATATCCAGATTACGACAAAGAATTTAACTTGACATGCGATGCAAGCCAAGTAGCAATAGGAGCCGTGTTATCTCAAGGTAACCTAGGCAACGACCTACCGGTAGCTTACGCTAGCAGGACATTAAACGAGACAGAGATAAACTATTCCACCATCGAGAAAGAAATGTTAGCTATCATTTGGGCGACTCAGTACTTTAGAACTCACTTATTGGGACGCAAATTTAAAATCTATACAGACCACCGACCCTTGCAATGGCTATTCTCGTTAAAACAATGTAGCCAAAAATTAATAAGATGGCGCCTCAAATTAGAGGAATATGACTACGAGATAATCTATAAAAAAGGCAAACTTAATACCAATGCCGACGCCTTAAGCCGTATACCTATCGAAAATAATAAAATTCAAAATTCACAACCACAAACACAATTAAATGACACTCCACTAGCTCTATACAAAGACTATTTAGATAAGAAACATTGCCTTAATCACAATAACAACAACATTATAGAAGTAATAGGTAATCTATTCGACGCACCATCCGACTCTAGTCTAGCTCATTGCGTGAGCAAAGATTTAGAAATGGCATCGGGTATTGCCAAAATTTTCAAAAATAAATTTAATAATGTGCACAAGTTAAAATCTCAAAATCCTCAACTTCATAATCTAGTATATTTAAAAACCCCACAAAGATATCTACTATACTTAATAACAAAGGCAAACTATTACAATAAACCCACTAAACAAGACATATTTTATACCTTACTAAATTTGAGAAAATTCTGTTTACATCATAAAATCAGAAATTTAAGTATACCAAAAATTGCATGTGGTCTTGACAATCAAAATTGGAACGAAATTAAATTAATGTTAAAATATATATTTGATAACACTGACATACTAATAACCGTTTATAAACTCCCTGAAAACAAAACTACCCAGATTGAATTAAATATAAACGAAGCAGAAAACATGGAATACTTTCATAAATTCATAGAAAATTTTAACACAGAATTAAAGAATAAAACAGATAACAAAGACGATGATACTCAATCCCTTGCAGTCGAGGTAGGTGACTCACACCATAATGAGATAAACGATGACGACACAAGCGATAGTGATATCACAATATATTCAAGTAAAGAAAATCCTATCGTCGGAATACCGATAGTAGAATGCCCCGTAAACTATGGCAAAAACCAAATTATTATAACCGAAGTCGACCTTAACCCCAAACAGGTAGAAATTACAAAATTATACGATAACAAAAAATTACGATTGGAAGTAGAATTTTCAAAATTTAATTACAAAACTAAAATGATTGCATTTATTAAAGAATATCTTGTTCCAAAAGTAAAATATCACATTTATTTCAAAAATGAACTATACGAGAAATTCAGTTTAATCCTTCAAAATTATTTTAAAAATTCTCAACTATGTTTAGTAAAATGTACAAAATATTTAAGTGACGTCACCAACGAGGAAGAAATCATACACATTATATCGAATTACCATTGCGGCAAAACTAACCACCGCGGCATCGACGAAACAGAAGCGCGTATAAAACAAAAATATTACTGGCCAAAATTAAGGAAATCCGTTCAAACATTTATTAATAGCTGTGAAATATGCCAAGTAACAAAGTACGACAGGAGACCCTTAAATGTAAATTTAAATATCACACCCACAGCTACGAAACCTTTCCAAATTTTACATGTAGACAGCATTACTTTAGAACAAGCAAAATTTTTAACAATTGTAGATTCATTTTCAAAATATGCACAAGCATACAAATTAAATTCAGGACAAGGCATAGAAGTTTGTAATAACCTAGTTAAATATTTTACACATCACGGAATCCCAGAACAAATTATTTCAGATAACGGGTTAGAATTTAAAAACTCAGTCGTAAAAGAATTGCTGACACTACACAAAATCGACATACATTTCATAAGCTCACAACATCCAGAATCTAATGGCATAATAGAACGTTTCCACTCGACCCTTATCGAACACATCAGACTATTTAACAATCAAAATGAATACAAAACGGAGCCTATAGAATCCAAAGTAAATTATGCGTTATTAGCTTATAATAACACAATCCATTCGGTCACAAAATTGAAACCGTGCGAAATTATTACCGGCCATTTAGACACTAACTCTCCATTTAATATCGACCTCGAAAAACAGCTTATTAACAATTATATAGAAAGTCACAAGAATAAAACTAAATTACTTTACGAATCAATTAGAGACAAAATTCAGACGAATAAAGAAAAGGTAATAAGTAAATGTAATGAAAATAAAGAAGAACTGCCAGAAATCCCCAAAAGGGTATACGTGAAAAATAAACAGAAACAACAAAAAACTAAAAACAAATACAAACCCGAAAAACTAAGCAAAATTAATAAACATCGTAAAACAGGGAAAATCAAAACCACCCATGGTAATACCACAGAGAATATCCACCTCTCTAACATTAAACGCCCTAGACAAAAAACTTACACCTTTGAATCAATTCCAGGTTGTTCGCATTGGGACAAGGAACAATGATTAGGAACATAACAGAAAACCTCGGAATCCTTCCTATCAACCTCGGTCCTGCCAAACTCGAAAAGACGACTCATACATTCATACACTACTACAATCTCAAAGCTCTTCTTAACCAGTACAGCAGTCTAAACACACAATACTCAACACTAAAATCCACCATATCTAATAACTCACAGCATTTCAACGAACTTGAAAATTATGATAAAATATTAGAATTTATTCGGACAAATATCGACACAAAAATTAATAATATCAGAATTCATTCTGTTCATCATAAAACTAAACGTGGCTTAATAGATGGATTGGGGTCAATATTCAAATCAGTCACCGGAAATTTAGATGCCGAAGACGGCAAAAGATACAACGAAATGTTTGCACATATGCAAGAAAACGAGCATAATTTGGAAAGTCAAATCAAACTCTCATATTCGGTGAATCATCAAATTATTCAAAATTTTAATAAAACTATCTCGGATATCCAGCACAACGAAGAAATATTAAAATCTAAAATATTACAACTTTTCGAAATTATAAAGGATACGCACATTCAAAGTATACTATATTATGGTAAAAACATTTACGATCAACTTATTATATTATACAACTCTATATTAAATGTCTTACAAGACGTTGAAAATTCAATCACTTTTTGTAAATTAAGAACGCTGCACCCTAGTATAATACACCCCATGGAGCTACTAGCAGAATTAAAACAAATTTCAAAATTCTATCATTTACAGTTACCATTCGAACCTAGACAAGAGAACCTATTAGACTTCGAGTCGTTGTTAAAAATAAATTGTAAAATAGAAGCAACCCAAATAATCTATTTCATTTCTACCCCCATAAACTTTGAAAAAACTTTCGACCTCTACTACATGTACCCAATTCCAACCAAACACGAATCAAAATTTATTACAATCATTCCCAATACAAAATACCTTCTTAAATCTGATAAAGAGATCGTGCCGCTGAATGACATGTGCGTTCAAGCAAAAATATTTCAGTGCCCTAATAAGTACCACGCCCATTTCTCAGCGATGTGCGAAGAAGAAATATTCCAAAATCAAACTTCGAGTCACTGTCATTATACAAAAATTAACTTAATTACAAATCATGTCGAAGTGATTCCAGAAATCAACAAATACCTAGCCGTTTTCCCAAACGAGGAGAAAATCACCATTAAATGCCATGAAGAAACCAACATCCAAACCTTAGAGGGAATCTTTCTAATTAATAATCAAAACAACTGCGAAATTCACTTCAGGCAACAAATACTAATATTCCAAAATGAAAACCATGGTCAACCCCTATGACTCCCTAAATTGAATTTAAAATCCCAATCGTACAAAATTACAAATTTCTCCGTTAACCTAAATCCTTTGAAATTAAATGATATATCCTTCAATCCAATCGTCTCGATACCAGAAGAAAAATTCAATATGCACATCCCAAGTATATGGTCCATCATCCTGTATGCGATCGCTGCAATCATCGTTGGGTACTTCGTATACAAACACATAAAGAAGAGGAAACCAGCCACACAGAGGTCATCTCGCACCCCTGAAGACGTCGAACTTCAACTTCCCCAGGATGCTCGAATCTAAGGAGGGAGGAGTTATAGTGCTAACAAATAGACAAAGTGCTGATATACCAGTATGTGACTCTATCATATTACATTAGTATAAAAACACATGTAACGCTTAAGATTAGAGAGTCTGTATTCCTTATTCATATAATCAAGTAGTTTATAGAATATTATAACTCTGTACTCACAAAAATAAACTTTTTAAAAACCTATTTGATCGAATAAGAAATTTATTATATATATATATATATATATATATATATATATATATATATATATATATATATATATATATATATATATATAGTGTCCCAAAACGAACTTACGCTCGTTATTTTCAATACTATTCAATATTATTTTACGAAATTTGGTGTATCTAGGGGTTTTCCGACATGCCCGTTTCAAATAAAATATTTTCAAAGCAGTAGCATTTTCGGTTTAACCGGAAGTAGACCCTAACTTTCTTATTTTAAATGGAATGCTATATTTTCTAATTTACCGTTGAATTCAGCATAAAATTTTACATATGAAACCATAAAAGTATTTTATTATTGAAATAATTGAACATTATGAAACTTAATTTAAATAAATATTAGCATTTACGCTAACAGATACTTAGGTTACTTATCTATACACAATGACAGCTGTCATCTACGGCTAATGGAACGACATAACGAGAAACGAGTTAGTGGTTGCTAGCTTCAAAATTAGATTCAAAGACTCTGCTTATGCTTCTAAGTGAATATGTTTTATTTTTACCCATTGGAAAGTATTTTTCTTTCAAATACTTCCCAATGATGAAAAACAATAATTATCACAGTAATTTTTTTCAATAACAATATAACAAAACCATAACAATTCAATGGCTACTTTGTAATTTAAAATAGTACATCAAATGACATGTCAGTGTCAAACGATAAATGAAAATATACAAATGATTTAAGAAGTTTTTAAAAAGTGTTGCATAATAAACTTTTTCTTTCGTGACTTATATGTTGAATTCGACGCTCGTGTAATAAATAACTATTAATTTTTGTAAAAGTACAATGTACTGTTATGAATCATAGCGAACAATGTTGGACCAGTGTCAGTTAGTTAAATTAATTTGAACGTAACTATAAACAAATCTGATTGTTTATTCCTAGCCCAGAAACGGACGACGTGAGGATCACAACATCCAAAACAGAGAGTACTTAGAGAAGTAGCTTATTGAAGCTGTGAAGTTTGGAATTATTCCGAATAATATTCGAGGCCGGTTTCATAGACCGTAGTAGACTGTTGAGTTAAAGAGTTTCACTTTCTCTAACCGGCTGTTGGACTTACCTTTAACTAAAATTAGTTTAACTTTATTTAATGTAACTTTTATTTACGTAACTTAAGTAAAGGAGTTTACGCTTCAAGTTGTAAGCCATTGTATAGAAATTTATTTTTTACCGATCGGCTTCGGCAAAATTTGAGAACTTTTGTTTTCATTGCGTTTGGTTGAAGAAAATTTTACATTCTATATTTATATAGTTTACGTAACTTTTTGTTAACGTCAATTAGAAAAATACTGAATAAAACTATATCGTGATTTTTTTGTTAATTTTGATTTAAAAAAATAAAAAATATCGTCCATATTTTGCAAAACCAATCAAAATTCTAATATTATTACTTTTGGAAATATGACGTGCCGTATCTAAATTTTCAACCTAAATAAACTACCGTATTGTGTAAATTAAGCTTTATGCTGCAGTGCCATCTATAATGCGAATTATAAAACTCATAAATTTTAACCTATTTTGTGTACTTTTTATTATCTGAGTAGGCGTTGGCGTCGTCAGTTTTAGTGGTTTATGAGTGATTGCAATTAAATTCAGTAAGTTTGACATTATACCTTGGTTTTTAATTATTCTCTTTTGCTAACTGTGTCATATATTCTAGAAGTATAAAAGCGTCATTTCACTGATATCATACGGATGAGTGCATTATTGACATGTACTTCTTTGTGTAACTTCTCTTGAAGAAGACATAAGTATATTTGAATATTTCAATAATTGAAGTAGTGTTTCAACTCTGAGAAATAAAGCACTTATGGAAGTCTTTTTTACATAGAAATTCATTTATGTTGTAAGTATATTTTCATAGAAATTTTTATAAAGTGTAGTAATATTTACGAAGTTCATTAAGGTATTTATTACGGAAGTTTTTATTGATGTTGCAATGAACTGATGGTAAACTCCGAAAGTGATGACGTCATTCGAGCGGGAATTACAAAACGCCTGAACTATGTAGGGTTTGTAAATGTTGCCGTGATGAATGAACCATATTACCGCGCAATTTAAATAGCTGTCATATGGGTGTGTATTTAAGTCTGGTTATGTGTATTTTTAGATAAAATATGTTTTACGTGAATGTATTATTGCTATACCAGCGCCACTTTTAATGAACTATGCAAGACAAAAAAGCATTATTCAATGGACCTTTTCAATTTAAAGAGATAAAAGATATGCGCAATGGGGATCTGCGCATAGTAAGAACAATTGAGATCTATGACGTTTGTTTCTAAAAAAATTAGACGTAAAATGTGAAAATATCTCAGATAACTTTAAAAAATGTTATCGAAATAAGTTACAAAAGCTTTTATTGAAGTTGAAATGTCTAACGATACAAATTTTCACTGACTATTTCACTCATAAATTTATAAGCCAATCCAAATTCAGGATTCTACCTAGTTACCAACTTTCATTTTGACAAAACACCGTCACAAAAAAATTATCGCGCCCTTTAAGCCAATAGGATGTCGTATTTTTACTAGTAAGTGAGTTTTGATAAGCGAAAATTTTTTGACGTTTTAGAAAAATATTGTTTACATACCTGTCAAAGTGTGTATATTTTCATTGTTATCAGTTTTTATTAAAAACTAGTCGATTCGGACAGCAATCTATTTGAAGAAGTAAACTTAAATATAACACCTCAAAACACAATAAAAATTATGAGTTTTGTCAAGAAAAAAAATATATAAATGATTACCTGATTTTTATTTTGGAAATAGTCATCCGAATACCATTCGTGGTTAAATTTTATCCTGGAAAATTTTTCCGATTGCTTTACTCCAGCCTGTTGCCAATTTATCTCGTGATATTGATCAAAAATCACTCGTTTGACAACTGGTGATCTTTTTGTCAATGTCACTCAATAAATTGCTAGGCAACCGGCTCTCGTAACAATCTGAAAATTTTTCCGGCAAAAATTTACCACTTATGATATTATATATGAGAATACACGTATTTTAATGATTGCAATATTTTTGACGTTTCGTTTGACAGCCCAACTGGCAGTTGTTTGCGCCATTTGCAGCGATAGAAAGAGATAGCCGATAAATTGAAAAGGTCCATTGTGAAATTTGTGTTCAAAATGTATTTTTTACAGCCAGAAATTGCAAATATCAGGAGCCAAATTTAGAAATGATATTGTCAAAAGATTGAAAATGTAGCATGAATGCAGAAGATTAACTATAACTGGGGAAAAAATATTCTTATATCAAAGTTAGGGTCTTGCAAAATATACATATACTCAGTTTATTATTACTATAACTCTATGATTAGTAAAGTGGTAAAAACACAAACATTAAGATTGCCAATTGTAATAATTATTCACGAACCTTAAAGACAAAACCGCTCCCGACACCCAAAAAAACATCATTTACCAACTCGGATGTGAAAAAAACTATATCGGTGAAACATCACAACTCATTAAAAATCGGATTTACCAGCATCATTATCATTGTAACAGACTTAATGAAGAATACAGCACTCTGTTTAAGCACCATTGTCGAACTGGACATAAATTTAAATATTACAAAATAATGGACAGATTTCCATACAAAAATTTCCGTCTTTTATATGAGACATGCTATATGAACTTTTTAAAAAAAGTAATAGTATCAATAACCACACAGATTATAGAAATAATCTCATTTAAATCATTTATTACATAAAATTCAAATTTAGCGCTCTTTTCCCATATGTCAAACTTAACTTTCACTTTCTCCAGCTTTTCGTTTCCGCCATTTCTAAAGTAAACTTGGACGTTGATGACGCATTTCATAATGGGCCGTGTTAGCGGCATGTTGTACTGTTAAACATGTACAACACTGTAATTCTGCATCAACGTATATGTACTTGTATTGTTTATTTGTATTTATTTAGCTGAAGATGAACGGATTTTGCACGAAACGTTCAAATAAAATAAATAAACAGTGGAACTTGAAGGCCTTATAATTATTAATGCATATTACAAGTATTTAGTTAGAATTATTCACTTGCAGGTGAAAAAATTGTATTTAATCCTACGTTTAATCACATAGGGCATAAACAAGTGATTGAGGCTGATTATCGAGATGATTAGAAGTGTTTTAACTCTGTCAATCGATTATAGATTATTTTATAGAAACATACATCAAATTACAGTTATAAAAATATTAATTGTACGCAACTTTTATTTAAAGTATTTTTCTCTAAAATAATCCATAAATGATTGACAGGGATAAAACTGCTAATCACTTGTTCATGCTACCACCTAATATCTTTGTGTTTATATCTTGAATCACTTCGACAAATTCGATATGCACACATTATACCTATTGATTTTTTAAACCAATTTCTCAACTTGAACGTATTTAAATACACAGCTATTTTGGAAAGTGTCTGCATAGTTCGCATAATCACCGCAAGAGGCGCTAAAATTTTATCCCCTATTGAATTCATTCATTATTCACTTTTAAGTATTACATCCAACGACCACAAATATACTAGACAAAACATGCCCTATACGTCACTATTGTTTGTTATGTTCTCGGCTGGACGGAAAGAGACAACTAGAGATAGAGATATACCAAGTCTACTCTGGGTACGTTCGGCATTAACATTTTGAGCGCTCAGAGCCGTCGATTGCGTTCGGCATTGACATTAGAGCGATCTGTAGCGTTCGGCATTAAACTCGCTACGCATATTGAGATCGCTCTGTGTGCTCGGTGACCAAGCGCCGAGCACACGGAGCTCTCAAATCTGAGCATGCGTATAAGCCTTTAACTCAACTGTCATGTGGCATGTCAGTTAAAAATTTCATTTCCCCGTAAAAACTAGCAACTCAGAACTTAAACCGGCGGAGGGTAGTTCTTAGAATTCTGTACCGTGCTCTCGCCTAATAGTTCTAAAATATTTTGATTCATTTATAGCAAAAAGTTTTAAAAATGAACAACAATTTATTTACGTGCCCTTTATCTTCATTTACAGTTAAAGCATGTTTTATAGAAATATTACAAAAACATGTTGAAAATGAACAGATGTAGAATAATAGGGAAGTTAGAAATAATATTTTGTACAAATTACTCAATATTCATATAACCTTTTTCATAAAGCTTGTACGGTGAAACGTAATTTCATTTTTACCTACTAAGAAAACTTATAAAAATATATTTTAACACTTATGTGAAAAACTATTAATTCATTAATACACGTTTTACTCCTGTACTATTCCTGTTCCTAGTTGCATATTTGTGTATTATAATTTCCCGCTTAACATATGAATCTGGAGCGTTCGGCATTAGCATTAACATCTGTGAAATCCGTCACGTGACCTATGAGCTCTGAGCAATCCGTAGATTTCAATGCCGAACGTACCCTCTAAAATTTCGGTAGGACTGTATTCATAACGATATCCTGGATTACGATCCATTAAATAATCATGGCATTCACTTGCTCAATTTAATTTTAGACATTTATTTGAAAATCCAGGTCCACATATAAAACAAAAATAAACTTAGAAAAAACTACAAATAGAATAAGAAGCAAGTATATAAAAACAACATTGTTTAAAAATCAATAGAATAAAATAAATAGTTATATACAATTACTTTTACCTTTTCTTAATACTGATAACAATTTGTTTTATACATTTTATAATTGGTTTTCGTTAATAATTAAAATATAGTACAGGTCATTTTAATAAAACAAGCAGTGACATCTAGCGAATACTCCGTGAGGGGCCTTTACATATCTCTATCCTTAGGCTGCATCCCCATGCATCCGTATTCACGTATCCGTGTTACGTGATTTACGTACGTAAAAATCTAGCCCGTCCCCATGAGAGCAGTAGATACGGTGTCCGTTAGTCCGTATCCATACTGAATTTATAAATCGATGGTAGTAGTGTTTTGTATTATGGAATCGGAAACATTAATATTAACTGTACTCAGTTTGGCTCGTCAATTGAGCACAACAGCTTTATCATAACAACAATCAGAGTTCTTGAATAACCTTAATAGTATAGACGTAAATTTTGAGTTCGAAGTATTTTTACTGAATAGAAGTGGATTATTCAGGGTGCTAGCAATAATTAAAACCACAACAAACATCAAAATACATAACTTACAAACTAACTCCTATGCGCATGCGTCAAGTCATCCGTATCCGTGAAAAGTTGAAATTAACCAACTTACGTCCGTTGCGTTCTTGAAACGGACCGTTGTATCAATTCACGGTTTTGATTGGTTACAAATGATCACGTATACGTTAACACGGATACATGGGGATGCAGCCTTAGTTGTCTCTTTCTGTCCAGCCGAAAACAAAACTAATACTTTGAAGTTATATCTAGTGTATTTGTGATCGTTGATTACATCTCAAAACCAATAATAAACGTGGATTGTACGTACTGCTAATTCTATGCAACTAGTGTAGTTTTTTATTAAGATATGAAAATTAATAATAGGTGGAGTCAAGGTTAAATATAACTAAAACTATTATAACTACCTCTCAACCTTAAAATGAATTTTAATAAAAACTAAATACGTATTTCGAGAACTAAGCTCTCATCATCAGTAGTACAACAAGGGAAAGTTAAACAGAGTAGTCAAGATTACTCAACATGTCAACCATGCCAGAGTTGTTAGGACCTCTGGCATGGTTTATACAGAATTTTAACTTGCTGTTTTATTTTAGCATTGAGTTATGAAAAAAACATTTACTAGTTTATGGAAATTGTTTCAGACAATTATCAATTTGTAAAGAATTCTTGTATACGTTTGTTCCAATTTTGAAAGTAACCTTCACTCTTTAATTAATTAATTAATTAATTGATCAAGAAGCAATTGTGGAGAGCAGCACTGAGATTATGGAACATTCGACAGCCATAATTAATTATCAAAGCTTAGAAGAAATTACAGAAGAACCGCTGGAAGAAACAATAAATTGTCAAAAGTTTGAAGAAATTTTTATTAAAGAGGAACTGCTAGAAGAAAATTCACAGGATCATGAATTGTACGAAAATATTGTGCAAAATGTAAAAAAGGAAGAATGTATTTCTGTTAATGACAACCAGATTGATAAAGTATGTGACACCCCGATTTTTAAAAATAATGATATTCGGAATTGTAAAATTACTAATTCAAAGGGTTTTTGTTGTGTCGTATGTAATAAGTATTTTACACGAAAGGATAGCTTGCTGAGGCACATAAAGACACACAAAGGAATAAAAGACTATAAGTGTGAAATATGCAAAAAACAGTTTACACAAAGTAATAGTCTATCCCAGCATAAAAAATTCATAAAGGAATTAGAGAATTTCAATGCGCTACATGTAAAAAATCATTTTCAAACAAATCTTATTTAATGATCCATATGAAAATTCATACTAAAATTAAAGAATATACGTGCGAAATATGCAAAAAAGAATTTACACATAGTAGCAATCTATCCAAACACAAGTTAATTCACAAAGGAATTAGAGAATTTAAATGCGCCTCATGTGATAAATCATTTTCAGATAAATCTAATTTAAGAGTTCATATGACAATTCATACTGGTATAAAAGACTACAAATGTACAATTTGCAATAAACAATTTCCACGTAAACAATATCTATCCAGACATATGAAAAATCACAATGAAATAAAAGACTGTCAGTGTCCAACATGTTATAAGTCGTTTACACAAAACTCTTATTTAAAAGCTCATATGAAAATTCATAGCGAAATGAAAGACTATAAATGTGAAATATGCAATAAGCGATTTTCACATGTTAGTAATTTATACAAACATAACCAATTTCACACTGGAATTAGAGCATATAAGTGTCCGACATGTAATAAATCATTTTTACGAAATTCTCATTTAAACATGCATATAAGAAACGTTCATATCCTTGAAAGTAATTCTACTTGATGTGTAACTCGATATTTATTTCACCCAATTGCTCCATCACTTCTCCAGATCTTCGAAAATACCATAAATCTTGATGGTCATTCAATCATCCCCATGGAAAGGTGAAACAAGCTCAAGCTACTCAGTGTTGTACTATGTAATTTGGAATAGTTAGCGCGAATTTTGAATCTTCGTATATTTGCAGATGAATCATATAATAATGCCTGGTTTTATAAACAAACTCTAATTTCCAGGACTATGTATACATAATAACATACACAATTTTGGATTATAATTTTAATCCTGCATAACTTGTATTAAATATAATAAATAAATATATCATCACGGCTTATTACCCATTGCTGGGCGTGCCAATCTGCTTTGTACACAGATATCGGTATATATGATATATTAGCACCGTGCGGGCGCTTACCAGGCGTCATATCATAAGTGACATAACTTGTATTAATTATTATTTTGTCAATCATGTGAATTAGAAATCTTCCTATATTAGTATATCAGTAGATGAATTATATTAACATAAGAATTACTCGTAGATAAAAAGTAATATAACTTGTACTGTTTATTATTAGTGACAAAGTGACCCGAAGTAGTCACCTATGTTTTAGTCGTTCAGGGTACATGGAAACAATTGTTGTAATATTAAAACCTGCAAAGATAACCTGATTAGCAAAGCGCAGTGTAAAAGTCTCGTATAACTTACCAAAATGTAACTAAATTTATGGGCATTCGACCCGCAAGTTGGACACATCGTTTCCTGATGTAACTGTTTATAAACAGTTATTTATAACAATAATATTTTTAAAGATGTATTTCTCGACTGGATCAAAGTATTACTGGGAAAACTTGGAGAAAAACAATCAGATGAAACGTTTGAAAATGGTTTTATTACATAGCCGACGTTGCGGCACCAAAACTTGTTTCTGAAGATGAACTGTGTGGTTTACATTTTTCTAAAAATAATTTTGACAATATACTTTTGTAATTCAACATTTAAAAAAAATTCAACTCAGTAAGTTTACATTTTCCTGGAGAAGGCATATTTGGTGCCGAAACGTCGGCTATGTAATAAAACAATTTTCAAACGTTTTCATCAGACTATTTATCTCCAAGTTTTCCTAGTAATAATACTTTTGTTTATGTATTACGGCGCGACGATATGGAATTTGATAATTGCAGTTGCGAATGTTATCGCGCCTGGCAGCACCAGCGACTTGATTTATTATTGTAAAACGTAATTTGTTGAATATAAATTGTATTGTTGTGTGTATATTGTAAATTAAGGAAAACTATGAATATCTATAATTTTCACATATTTTATTAAATTAAGTTTTATTGTAAAACAATAGTGGCGACCTCAAATTTTTACAGAGACATCCCCACTATTTAAAATTAATCGGTTTCCACTTCCACCAGATTTGGCAATTGTTCAGTATAAAAGACCACACATCGCATAGAGAATTCAGTCTCCCAGAGAGAGTTTAGTTGTTCGCTGCTCTTGCTCTAGAGTACTTTCTCCGAGCTGATTTCTTCGTAAGGGTCCTCGTCCCAGAGAAAATAAGTCAGGTTTGGCGATAGTGTTTTGCCGCTTGACAACCGCCATTCTGTAGAACCATTTGCTTTTACCTGCTAGTGCCGCTTCATGGCCAATCGTGTCTTAGCAATCAAGTATAGATGGTCACAGTTAGGGTTCTTATTTTTCTATTTTGCTACCGTTATTTTATTTGTACATCTTTATACATAATTAATATTAAACATTGGTTAAGCTAAACGTGCTTTTCTGTGCAACCCCCTGGCCCGTCCTCCATAAAGAGCAATCCCGGCAACCAGCCGTCTTCTTTTCAGACACCGCCACTGCAAGATTGGCGCCCGAGAAAACTAACCGCCGAGACAAAGAATACGACGCCAATATGACGCAACCGCCCCCCGGGGGTGGCGTCACATATGTTATCAATTATATTTGCGAAATAAGAATATAGGTTGGATAACGTTAGTCAAAATCTATGGGCTTGTAACGAAGTTAGAGCTATTGTATTGTTTTTAATAAATATTTTAATATTCATAATTGGTAACTTCGACATCTACGGCGTAAACAGTAGCCAATCAGATCTATTTATACGGCCCACCTATAACGGACAATACAGAAAACCTTCTGTTCGAAACATCGTTCACGATCTCCAGTCCTGTTACACCTAGAGAAGTGCTACTGAGAAACAATCATACCAGGTCTACTTCTACTGTTTTATTAACGCTTCAGGTTATCTCAACACTTGCTGGAACCCAGATAATTCTACGAGCTACAAGAATACCTCCGTTAGAATGTAAGAGAACATTATCATTATTTTACTATTATTAAGTACTTTTAAAGTCATTAACCATAACCTTTGTAAAGTTAGAGTCAACTGATTCAAAACTAACTGTTTACAAAAGTCTCTCCAGTCAAATTTAGGACTATATCACAAGGTCAAAATAGAACTGCAGTTCTATATTGACCTTTTGATACAATTTACGCATTTTTTCTTATAATTTGACATCACCAATCTATGTTTTTGATTATGTATCATTATTATTTCAACAAATCTGTAATTTTAAAATAACGTAAACTAACCCTGAGGATGGTCAATTTGTGACCGAAACGTCGATGTTGTTTATTGTTAATGTATCAATAAATAATTTGCTGTTCAAGGACTGGTTCTCCATTAATTCACCTCTTCAAAACTATTTATATAGTTTGGAAATAATAATTTAGGTGTTAGTTGTATTTGGTAGGTGACTGACTAGAGGCAGAGTATTCGTAATAAAAGGGTGTTGAATTTAAATTCTTTATTTTGTTATTATCGTAATAACATAAATAAATTACTTTTACTTTTATTGTATTATTACGTAGAGGTCGGAAAATATGCAACATGCATATTTATTTTTTAAGAATATCAAATAATGTATAATGCATATGTAAAATAATGTAAGTATGTACATGTACACATTTTCCCAATTGATACACAACTGATAATTTTAAAATGTTACTTCGAAGAAAAACAATCGTCTCGTACTTTGTTGAAGAAGAGATTACAATAAAAACTTTATGTTAAGCCGGGTGACCACTTAGGGTGGTATGTGTAAATTGTGATTACCAGTTATTTTCCTTTTATCAAAGAATTTTCCCATTCTCAGGTAAATTCTACTCCTCTTAGTTTGAATTGCAATATTTTGTTTAATTCCATTTTTTATTCTGAGGTATAGTATTGAATTATATTTAATTATATAATAAAAAATAAATATATAGTTTCGTTTATTTTGATATTTGGAGACAATTTTAGAGTTTTAAAACTACTGAGCGGAGAGGCATTTGACCTTCCACCATTTTAGTTTTTTCTAGTTTGTTTTATTTTGTTTCGACTAAATATATTTTTTTGTAGTATATTATTCGACTCCTTTTGTGTATTAGAGTAATCCTTATTTTTGAATTTGTAAGATTTTTTGTGTTGAGTTTGTTAACATTTTTGGCGCATGGCGAACGCGGGTGAATTCACTCTCTGCATCTGGAGACTTCGATCTTGTGACGTCCCGAAATGTTGGGTGTCGGTGCACATTTTTTGTTTT
The DNA here is from genome assembly GCA_963082715.1 of Harpalus rubripes. Lineage (NCBI taxonomy): Eukaryota > Metazoa > Arthropoda > Insecta > Coleoptera > Carabidae > Harpalus > Harpalus rubripes. Next base: position 13,755,747 of record OY720463.1, read on the forward strand.
AAAATTTCGAACTATATAGTGATAATCTACTGAAGTTTTGGTATTGTTTTTGGGTTTTGTTTGTTTGTTTTTGTTAAAGTTTTGTCGAGAATTTTAGGCCGTTCGAGGCAAAGTTCATTTCGACTACATGTTTGACAAAATTTTTGAATCGTGTTTTAACGCGTCTTCTTTCAGTAGTGTTTTGTAGTACCATCTTAGTTTATATAATTTAGTTTATTTTAGAATTGTGCTTTAAATTGTAAAGTAATTTAAACCAATATTTCGAGAGGTTACTGAGTCCGGAGCCAGCTGAAGTTGCACTTTAATTTTTGAGGACTCGTTACAGGTAATTTGAGCCGCATTCATTTTTATCTGCGTGGTAGAAATTTCCTTTTTGGGGTTAAAGTTTTCGGTCAGTTTTACGTAGTTTGATGTCACTTTTTTTGGACTTTTAAAGTCTGGCGTAAAATCTGGCCACGTTTGTTACTTTCGAACTCACTCCCTTGGTCCCGCTACATTTCAGAGCTGCCGTCGCTTTTGTCAGACCAAAGGCAGGTCTCTGATTGGCTGAAATTGGAGACAGGAGACAAGTTTACCTAATGTAATTTCGGCTAATTAAAACTGGTGCTGATGTGAGCGCCATCTGCTGAATGGTTTAAATCAAACAGTAAGTATATATTCCTTACTGCTTAAGCATAATCCATTCTTAAACAATTTAAACAAATCATGATTTAGAAAATTACATACATACATAAGTCAAAAGAACTTGGCTCATATTTTTTTTACTAATTAATTTATTTTAAAATTTTAATAAAAGCTTTTGTAATAAGATTGTTTTTATACATATATTCAATTTTATCATCTTTTTGGTTATTTCGAATGATTTATATAAAATTCAGTGAATTAATTTAGTGTCAAACCTGAGTAAATTTATACATATTATTTTAATTAAGTAATTGATATGATACCCAAAGAATCTGTTCGTTCATATATTATCATCATTGTAATCAAAATTATAATAATTTAACATTATAATACGAAATAAATGAACAATGTTTCTAACCAATAATTCGACAAATTCCTCCATAAGTAGACGTTTAAGTAAGTGACCAATATCAGATACTTAGATTGAGGCTCACTTAAATCTGTTTAAGTCTGGAAAGTGTTTAAAGAACCCTTAACATTTAATTGATGTTGGTGCAACTGAGCGTAAGTATCTTAAAATAAAAAAACCGACAGTGGAGGTGAATCACAATGCTTTCTATCGTTTTGGTTTACTTCTAGGGAATTGGAGTCGGGTATCCGCTTTTATTACCTGTTTTTTCAAGGCTTCAAAAATTTTGTAAGAAAGGCATGAAATAGGGCCCTATACCATGTTTTTTTTAAAAAAAAAATTGTAAGAACAGGATGAAATAAGAATTTTAATGCAAACGCGACTTAAAAATTTTAGGTAATAAGCGAGATATGAATTTTTAAAGTTAAGAATTTCTTGCGTGACGTAGCTGGTACTTCCACTTGTCGACAAACTGCTAGTTCTACAGAGAACAGATTTTTTTCATGTTTGTATAGCTGAAATATTTTTATATAAAAACTTATACGTTATATTCACGAAGAAATTATTATTATTAAGCATAAATAACATAAATAATAAGCATTTTTTTCTTAATAAATTATAGAACAATGGGAGCGTTTGGGCAAAGCTTATCGTAGATGGCAGCAACGGACTATCGTACGACGCCCGGGAATATTTGAATTGGTATCATCAAAGTTACAACTTTATAACATGTGAACTATTCAATATATATTATTATTGAATATTATCTTTTCACTTTAATTAGTTTGTAATAGTTCATTTTGCACATTCGTTTGTTTATGTACAAACTTTTGTTGTGAGGTTATTTAAAAAATTTGAGAATGTCGAATAAAGAGAATTATAATTTGTGGAAATTAGAAACGCTGAAAACTGAAATGAAGATGCCGTGGTGCGAGTGTACGAGGGAGAAAAAGTGATTTAATTTAGAGGCAGGTCATTTTGTTTTGACTATGTAAGGTGAAATTTAATTGAATTTTTTTTTTTGTTTTGTACTTCGGAGAAAATATTATTGGGACTGCACATTTTCTCAAAATTCTCCTCGTATTACGTATTCCTGAAAATTTGATTTACAAATAATTAACATAAACAAGTTTTAGATATTTATAAGTTTCACGAAAATCTTACCAGTATCATAACTTTCTGTGAGGAAATCTATTTTCTTTTAATTCGTCTAACCATAACTTTCTTTCTATTTTATCTCTCGACAAACGATGCATGTTTGTTTTACTTTTAAAAACACAACTTGTGTTGGCGCGAACTATCAATTTTCTTAACAAATTCTGCAAATTTCGTTACACTTTATGCTAGCGCGCTATACTACGTGTACGTATTTCACTACACACTTCCAGAAAATACGCTAGTCCAGTGCTGCCATTAATTTGCACAATAGCCACCAAACACTCCCATTGAAACAGTTTGACAATATTATAACACAAAGTATGAAGGCAGATGGCGCTAGTGTTTGCTTGTTTTGATTAGTTTATATTATTTTTAATTTAATTAATACATATTACAAATTGATTTAATTATGATTATATTATTATTGTTAATATTACGAGATATTTATAATTAAACAAATTCATGAAACAAAATTGTAATTTTTTTGTTAGGTTATACAACAACGTGACAGTTCATAATCTTTCAAAGGTGACCGCAGCAGACGCGCAAATCTCGTTTTTAAAATCAGGCGACCAATCAAATTCTTAGGACCTAACGCGTCATACCTGATTAGTAATCAACTTTAATCGCTTATAGTTTGCGACCTAATCAATGTTGAAAAAAAATTTTTTCACTAATACTCATTAATTTATGTATATTTTCATCTTCTTATTTACGATAGTTAAAATTTGACTATGGTATTGTACCCTATTTAGCAACATCTCATATTGTAAATGGTGCAAGTAAAATCTGCAAAGAAAACAACAGTGTGTTTTAATAATACAACATATCAAACTACAGACAGTACAGAACCAATTTATCTCCGATGTGATGTGATCGAGCCAGTGGCGTAGCTATCGGAGGGCAAAGTGGTGCAGTTCACCAGGGCCCTAGAGTTCAAGCGGCCCTAATCGCGATTTAAATTTTACTTAAAAATTCGTATAAGAAATATACAAATCATATAAATAACTAGAAGCACTTCAATGATATTTTATTTCGTACTTTCAAACGAAATATATTTATATTTACATTCATTTATATTTAGTCAATAGAAAGATAAATTGAGTTTTTATTAAAATATTACCCACAATTAAGGTGACCATACGTCCCGAATTTTCAGTCTCCGTCTCGTTTTTTTACATCTCGTTTTTTGTCCTGAATTTGCAGCAATTGTTCCGAATTGTCTCGAAAAACAGTTGTGTGAGAAGTTTAAATGCATATATTTATTTCAGTAGTGTAGATTGCAAACTGAGAATACGAACGTAAGATACGCTCGCCTCTGCCACACCGGCATAAACAGGGGATTCTGCGCAATAACCAAATGCGGAATTCACTTGCTGTGCGGGGATGAGAATGCGCGTATTCATTAATCAGAAATATATACAGAGTAAAAAGTTGTTTTGTTCGTTAGAGGGCCCAAATAATTTTTTTGCACCGGGGCCCTTAGCGGCCATGCTACGCCACTGCATCGAGCTATCGTACAATATTTTTAATTGTTTCAATGTACATATTTTAAGATAAATAATAAATAAAACAATCAATCCAATTTCACAGACATATGTACAGAATTTTTCATTGTAAATTTACTCTATCTAATTTAGGGCCGGTATTTCCATCTCCGGATAAAGTTCAGGATAACTATCCGTCAGATAAATGATAAAATATCGCATGGAAATAAAAGCATAAATAAAGTAAATTATATTGAATGTCATTTTTTCATGCGATATTGTTCATTTATCCGACAGATTAGTTAAGCAGCACTTTATCTATCCGAAGATGGAAATACCGGCCCTTAGTGAATTATAACTATACTCTATCCGTTTTAACTACAGACTAGATGGCGTTTCGAGCGCGGCCGTTTTTACATGTATTAAATAAAGAATTCAAATTATGGCGCCATTCCTGGATTTAAAAAAATCTTTCTAATTAACATTGTTTTTATGCATACACTTACTTATAATCTCCATACCTTTGTCTACATGTCGGCGAAAGGGGCCCGCATAAATAAAAACCACATTATTCAAATAAATTTTGAAGAAAACAACGTAAAATAAAAATATAATTCACCTTTGAAATATAAATATTTACTCTCTGAAATATATATATATATATATATATATATATATATATATATATATATATATATATATATATATATATATATATATATATATATATATATACAGGATGGTGGCGGTTAGGGGTGAACATAGGGATTTAACATGGGATTTTAGTTTTTTGCAATTTCCTGCTCTCCTGTTCATTTTACGGCAAAAACTGTAGAGTACAAAATTGTTCAGAATTAAAAATTGCATACAAAAATGTATTTACATTTATTATTATGTTTTTGGTTTCTTCACAATTTTAAAAAGAAATTTCAAAATTTCTATTATTTTGTAGCAATAGCCATGGAATTTATTTTTTTCTGGTTGTCAAAAATTATTTATAAACGTCAACCATGCGTTAATCTAACTTAAAAATTAAATAAAAACAACTTTTAATTTTAATACGCATTTTTTATTAGCTATATCATTTAATAATAAACCAATTCCAAATGTATCAACAGTTTCATAAATAGTTTAAAAAATTGTGATCACAACTATTGTAAGGTGAAATAAATTAACGAAAATAATAATGATAATAGAAAATGTCCTAAAAAAGAGAATGAAGACTTCGTTATGACGTCTTCTAGCTACACTAGCTGTGTTCTCAAATTTTTTAACAAGTTTAGAAATTGTTGCAATATTAGGAATTGGTGTATTTTCGTACTTTATGGAAAACAAATCACGTATTCTTCTAAAACTATTTCCACCATAATAATTTTTTATAATGAAAACTCGTTCTTCATTCGAATAAACATTCATTATTAAATTAACTTTTTATTAGAAAAAAATTCGAAAATTTCACAGAAATGAATGACATTATGTTTAAACATTTGAGTTATAAATCATGGCTATTGCTACAAATTAACAGAAATTTTGAAATTTCTTTTTAAAATTGTGAAGAAACTAAAAACATAATAATAACTCTAAATACATTTTTGTATGCAATTTTATACTCTACAGTTTTTGCCGTAAAATGAACAGGAGAGCAGGAAATTGCAAAAAACTAAAATCCCATGTTAAATCCCTATGTTCACCCCTAACCGCCACCACCCTGTATATATATATATATATATATATATAAATTAATTGATAGATTTCTGGATATTGGTTTTTAAAAACTATTGCTTTCTACAATAAAGTATTAAAGTTTATTGTTTGGATTCTACATCAAGACTAACTAAAAGTTTACAAAATTGTGGAATAAGTACAGTACATAGATAAGGTGAAATGTGATCTTCCTACTGCTCGCGGGGACATGGCGGATGTCGGGAACTGCTGATGTCTGCAGGATACGGTTAGGTAACAACTCCCTCCTTAAGAAGAAACTCTAGGGTGGAACGACCTGAGTTTCGTCGAATGCCCTTGGACTTGGAGTTGGACTTTGTTGAACTACCTTTTTCTGTAAAAGTTTGTGTATAGTTTTTATCGCAAAGTACAGTAATATCACCAATGAGAGTGAGATGACACCGATGATAGAGCCTTTCGAATATTTTTCATGAAGACTGATTGATTCGATGGGAAGTTCTTCTAGTTCCTGAAGTTGTAGTTGATGGAGTTTATCAAGTGACACTTTGTCTAGTTGGAGTTTTTCCACTTGTGTTATGGTTGAATTTCGCATGTTGATTTTTTCTAAAGTCATGGGATGCCCTGGTATTGTCTTCAATTTATTCGCGTAGACGTACGATGAAATCTTTATTGAACAGTTTGGTGGTACGAAGATTAGATAGGTTCCTTGAAGGGACGCGATGGTATTTTGTTTGCACGAAGTTTGTATTTTTCGTTGTTTTGGAAAGATTCCAATATAATGGGCTTCATTGATTTCCACTATCATTTGTTGGGTTATCTTGATTGGTATTTGTTGACAATTGGTTGCTGTAGTGTCGGTTGACAAAATTGATGTTAAACATTCTTCCTCCTTTTGTAGTGGTAGAAGATTTGTACTTTTACACAGGAATTCTGATTGCAAATCGATGCATTCTTCGTTACTATATTGGTATACGTTGTCGCTTACTGATAGGTAAGTGGCAGGTGGGATGATCGTTGATTGATTTGAGTTAGGGATTGAATATAGGTGATAGTGATCGAAAGTTTTAGGGTGTATCAGAGGAAAGTCTAGTGAAAACATTATTTTTTCGTTTATGATATGAATTTTAATTTTGATAACGTTATAATACTTCGATATATCATTAATATTTGAAAATAGTAATTGTTTATGATTATAAATTGAATATAATTCGTTAATAATATCCTTTAAGTCCTGATAAGAGATAATGCTAGGGTGTACGACTTCTAGATTAGCAAATGTCACAGCGTTTTCGATTTCTTCTAAGTAATTTAACAATGAATCAAGATTGTATTTTATTTGTTCTAAAATTTCTTGTGCTTCATAAAAATGAAAAATATCAAAATTTCCTTTGTTTATTAATGGAATTAGCTCATTCGTCTTATCTTCGACATTGATTTGATTTTTAACGATTAGTGTCAGTGAATCGTTTATATTCGACATTATGTTTTTTGAAAGTGATATATGATTGTTTAATTTAGTAACAATTTTATTTTGATCTGTTTCTAATTTTAAAATATTGTTACGAATTTCTTGAGCATCGTCGTTGTCCATGTTACCACTAACAAATTTGACAAGCGATCCCAAAGGGTTAATTAGTCCTCGTTTTTGGCGTTTTTCGGGGTATAAAGTGTTTAATTTTCTATTTACAATATTTAATTGGTATTTTAAGTGTCCATAGCAGTTATTTAATATATGATGAAATTGAGGGGTAGCAGAGTCTACAATTGTTTTCAATTCTGGGAAGTTATCATTTAATAAGTCAACTCTGCTTTTAATGGCTTTAAGGTCAATATAATGTAGGAAAGTATGGGAAGCGATTTTAATTTTGGCATGTCCTAGTTTAAATGGGAGAATTCCGGGATTATTCGCTAAGTTCTGTATCTGAACTTCTTGCGTCGTTGTCAGGTGGAGAGTCGCAAGTCTGCAACAAGGGAGATTTTTTCAATATTTTGTTTTCTAAAATTTTGAATTTGTTTTTCTTTTGTTTTAATTTAGTATTAAAAACATAATTCTTTCGTCTAGGTCTTTTTACATTGGATAAGTGAAGGTCTTTTGATGTATTACCATGATCTGGTTTTATTTTTGCTGTTTTCAAAGTAGGGTTGATTTTTTCAATTTTTTCGGGTTTGAATTTATTGTTGGTTTTACTTTGTTTCTGTTTATTTTTCACAAAAACAGTATTAGGTATTTCGGGTAATTCTTCGCGATTTTTATTCGCGTATTCAATTGTTTTTTGCTTATATTGTTCATTTGTTTCTTTAATTTTATTATATAGTAATCTAATCTTCTCTTTGTGATTTGTTATGTAGTTGTTAACTAATTGTTTTTCTAATTCAATATCTAGGGGTGAATTTACATCCAAATGTCCTGATATAATTTCACAAGGTCTTAATTTTGTAGAAGAATGAATAGAATTATTATACGCTAAGAGTGCATAATTAATTTTTATTTCAATTGGCTCTTTTTTATACTCGTCTTGATTGTTTAGTAATCTAATGTGTTCTACTAAGGTCGAATGAAATCTTTCAATCAATCCGTTCGATTCCGGGTGTTGTGTACTGATGAAATGTAGTTTTACTTTGTGAACTTCTAATAATTCTCTAATTAAGGAATTTTTAAATTCCAGGCCATTATCGGAAATGATCTGATCGGGTATTCCATGGTGTGTGAAATACTTAATAAGGTTATTAACAACTTCTATTCCTTGACCTGAGTTTAGTTTATAAACTTGAGCGTATCTTGAGAATGCATCAATGATTGATAAGAATTTTTGCTTTTCTAAAGTGATTGAATCGATATGTAAGATTTCAAATGGTTTTGTTGGGGTAGGGGTTATATTAAGTTTTGGCTTTAGAGGAACTCTATCGTATTTAGTTTTTAAACATATTTCACATTCATTAATATAAGTTTGTATTGATTTTCGTAAATTTGGCCAGTAATATTTCTTCTTTATTTGATTTTCTGTTTCATCGACGCCTCGATGATTAGTCTTACTTTCGTGATAGTTCTGAATTGTTTGTTTAATTTCTGACGGGTCTTCAATATCTAACAATTTTTGAGTGTATCTTACTAAATTAATTTGAGAATTTTTAAAATACTTTTGAATGACTGAACTAAATTCTTCGTAAATAGGGTCTTCAAAATATAGACAGTATTTAATTTTTGGGATAATATATTCTTTAATGAAATTGACTATATCTATAACAAAATTATTTTTTGAAATTTGAACAATAAAACGTTGTGTATTTTCGAAAAGTTTTACGATTTTTGGTTTCTTAGGGTCAAAGTTAACTTCTGATATTATTATTTGGTTTTTTCCGAGGTTAACAGGTTTGTCCAAAATTGGGATTCCTACGATTGGGTTTTCTCTGTTTGTGTGAACAGTTTCATCGTCTGATATGTCATTGTTAATATTCTCATTGTCGGGTTCGACTATTAATGAAATGTTATCATTTTCTATTTCGTTCGTATTATTAAAATTTTTGTTGAATTCTTTCATGTAATCGAATATTCCTCCGGAATTTTCAATCGTTTCATTTGTGTTAATTTGGATATGGGACAATGCATCCGCGTTTTTATTGAGTGAACCTTTTTTATAAATAATTTGGTAGTCGTATTCCTCTAACTTGAGTCTCCATCTCACAAGCTTAGAGTTCGGCTCTTTTAATGAAAATAACCATTGCAGAGGGCGATGGTCAGTATAAATGATAAATTTTCGTCCAAATAAGTATGGTCTAAAATGTTTCACGGCCCAAACAATTGCTAGTAATTCTTTCTCCACTGTAGAGTATTTTATTTCAGTGTCATTCAACGTACGACTTGCATAAGATAACGGCAAATCTGATCCGACTTTTCCTTGAGATAATATTGCGCCTATCGCGTAATTGCTCGCGTCTGTTGTCAAAATGAATGGTTTCTCAAAGTCAGGGTGTTGCAAAATTGGTTCGTTTGATAGCAGATTTTTGCAAGTGTTGAAGCAGTTAATGTAGTCAGGGTTTTGTATGTCGATAATAGCATTTTTCTTTAAGAGTGAGGTCATTGGCTTTGTTAAATTCGCAAAATTATTAATGAATTTTCGGTAGTAGCCAAGTAGTCCTAAAAATGCTTTTATTTCTCTACTCGTTTTTGGTAAAGGGTAATTTTGAATAACTTTAATTTTCTCTGGATTGGGTTTGATTCCTTCTGATGTAACTAAATGGCCAAGGAAAGCAACTTCCTTTTTCAAAAATTCGGACTTATCGAGCTGAACTTTAAGGTTACTTTCGCGTAATTTTTTAAATATTTGTTTTAAATTTACAATGTGATCTTGAAGAGATGCAGAAAATACTATTATGTCGTCCATGAAAACAAAACAGATTTTATTAAGAAATTCTCTTAAAACATTGTCCATAACTCTCTGAAAAGTTGATGGAGCATTTTTCAAGCCAAATGGAGTTCGCAAGAACTCGTAGTGTCCGTGTTCAACATTAAATGCTGTTTTCTGTATGTCGTCAGGGTGCATTTCAATTTGGTGAAATCCACTCGCGAGGTCTAGTGTGGAAAAATATTGTGATCGTCCAAGTCTGTCTAAAATGTCAGATATATTGGAAATTGGATAGCGGTCGTCTATAGTTTTTTCGTTTATCTTTCGATAATCGACAACTATGCGCCATTTTTGTCGACCTGATGCATCAGCCTTTTTTGGCACAATCCAAATAGGCGATGACCATGGAGAATCGCTTGGTCTAATAATTCCTTGTTGTAACATATTATTTATTTGTCGTTCAACTTCGGGTTTGTGTATGAATGGGTATCTGTAAGATTTAGTGTGTACAGGAATTTCATCAGTTGTAATAATTCTGTGTTTTATTTTATTCGTAAAAGTTAAGGGGGTACCTTCGCGGTAAAATAAGTCCGTAAATGATTTTACAAGTTTTTCGATTTGATGTTTTTCTTCCGCATTCATATGCTCAGTGCGTAATGAGTTTAATATTTCAGATTTATTAGGCGTGTTACTATCGTTATAATTATTATGAATTGAGATATTAAATAATTCAAATTCAGTATTATTAAAAGGATTAGTATTGATTGGATCATACAAATAAATTTCTTGGGGTTCATACGTGCTGTTATAAATATCAACAGGGGCATATCCATTTTGAGAATATGATACACCTTCTCTTATTATACAGTTGGAAATTTTTGTTTGTGGGATTACTATATTTCCGTTTCTTGCGTTTACTGGTATTTTTAATGTTTCCAATGTGCAAGGTTCTATTCGGGCGAAAAATAATAATTTCTTTATCGATTCGTAGTGAGATAATTTTAATGTCGCATTTGGGGTTTTTAAAAGTGAATATTTTAAATCTAATTGTACATTTAAGTCTTTCAGGGTATCGTAACCAATTAAACCGTCGAAAAAATGATGAAATTTAAACAAATAAAATTTAATAGTTTTGTCCACGTTAAATTCTGGGAATGCTGGAATTTCAATACACGAATTTCTTTTTGCTGTTTGAAATATAGAAGAGATCGTGAAATTTTCTTTCTTTATATTATTTTTAAAATATTTTTCAGCTAATTCAGGGTTCAAAAATGATTTTGTCGCTCCTGTATCGATCAATAGTTTTAATGGTGGGTTCGAGATTTTTATGAATGGTAGATCTTTCTTATCATATATTGAATGTAATTCTACGTTGGGTTCGTTAACTGGCTCGTTTTGGGAAAATTTTGACTACTTCCAGCTGACTCTGGTTCAAAAGAATAATTTTCAATATCGTCAGCTACATAAAAATCGTTTTCCTGGAAGTACGGCACTGTATTATCAGTCTCGTAGTTGTCGTAGTCAAATTCCGTCGAGTCATCAAAATGTGTAGTATGTATAGGTTGTTCTACATTATGTAACTCTTCAGAAATAAAATTTTGTGGTCTTTGATTTTGAGGTCTTTGTAACCTGGTATCTTGTCTTGGGAAAGTTCCATGGGATATTCCACTCATAGGTGTGGGTTTAGGTTGGATGGGGCGATTTGCAGAGCCCTGGGGTTTCCAAACATTTATAGTATTTGTTTTTGGAATATTATTCCCAAATACTTGCTGATTGCTAAAGAATCTTTGTGGTGCTTGCATTTGTCGGGGTTGTAGCTGAATGGGGTTGCTAGGAAATTGTTGAAATTGATTTCTTTGAAAATTTTGGAATTGTGGGTAATTATAATTATAAGGTAGTGCTGGTGGAAGTCGAGGAAATTGCATTTGTCTTGGGTTATGTGTGTTTGGATGTGGTTTTTGTGTAGATGTTTTAATTTTTTCATACGAGGGTTTTTAATAATAATAATAATAATAATAATTTATTCACCAGAAAGAATTATACAAAAATAATATAATGGTTTGTCAATGTTAGGTATCACAAAAAAGCATATATATATATCAAAAAATACTAAAAGGATTGATTCACAAATAGCAAAATACATAAAACAAATCAAAAAAGTATACAACAAATTAGTAAAAACATAGTATTGTCAAAAAGGTAAATTAATATTACAAACGAAATTACAAGACGAAATAATTTTCAATAATAAATTAAAAATTAATTAAGAAGTAGTACAATTGAAATACTCGTCAAGGGAATAAAAACATTTATTAGTAAGGGTGACCATAATTTTCTTTTTAAAAGCTAGTGTGTTGTCGATCTGTTTAATACTATCTGGTAAGTGGTTGTATATTTTTATAGGCATAAAAGAGACATTATTATGGTAAAGACTTAATCTATGTTTGGGTAGGTATATGTTATTTTTTTGTCTCGTATTGTAACAGTTGACCAGTTGATAGGTGAATACAAATAATGATAAATTTTTCTTAACAAAAACTACTGAACAAAATATAAAAATACAGGGTAATGGTAAAATGTACAAGTTTTGAAATAGTTCTCTGCAAGACACAGTGACATTTTTACCTGTTATGGCTCTAACAATCATCTTTTGTGCTCTAAAAATTTTTATAGTATGGGACGAATTACCCCAACAAATAATGCAATATGAGAGAATTGAATAAACTTGAGCATAATAATATTTCATTAATACATCCAAACTAACATGATTGTGTTTAAGTCGTCTGAGAACGAAACAAGCTGAATGGAGTTTAGTGACCAAATAGTTGCAGTGTGTGGTCCAACTGAGATTGTACTCAAGATGCAACCCAAGTATTTTTGTGCAATGAGTCGGTTCAATTTGACAGTTGTCAATATGACAGGATATATCAGAGGTGTTACCCCGTAGCATAAAATGAATCATTTGAGTTTACTGTAGTGGCCGCATCGTGTGAACCCGAGGGTCGCCAACGTTAGCAGCAGGGAAGGCTGTAGTGACCCGCATCTGTGGTCGCCAACGGTAGCAGCAGTTGGGGCTGTAGTGATCTGATCCAGCTGGTTAAAAGGAATGTCTCCGGATCACCACCGAAGCGGCAGAGGTTCCGTAATAACTAGCGGTACTGCCCGTAGTTGCCAACATGTATGTACTGTGTGTGAATGCCTGAACCTTTTTGTAAATGATTGCCTCCTCACTGAGTATTTCTCATGTGTTAATTCTTTTGCAGAAATAATCACGGCGTAAAGGAGGATCCGCGTGACCGGGTTCGGCCAGGCGACGGTCATCTAGATTTATTATTTTTTTGTATTAATACTCTATATACTGGTTTGGGTGATAAATGTGTTTTAATATTCTTATTTTCAGCGCCAACATTTAATCGTCATTTATAACATTGATGAATATCATGTTGTTTTATTGTCTAACACATAAATTTAATTTTTAAAATATTTTATATAAAAATAGAGCGATTAGTACTGCCATCTATAAGACAAATATTTCTTAGCGCGCTAAGTTTGAGGAAACCATCAGTTCATGTTAAATGCTCTATTTTTATAAAAATTAATTTAAAAATTAAGTTTAATGTGTCAGACAATTAAATAACATGATATTATAGAATAGGTATCCTGGATATATATATATGTGTGCAGTCGAACGAATAAATTTTCAATGTTAACAAGCATCACCGACCGTTTTAACTTGTCCGTTATTTACATTACGTTTTTTTTAATTATTATTCTTTCGTATTTATTTTAGTTTTATAAAACAAAATCAAGTATTTATTTAGATTTGACCAACTGTAACATAATAGTATTTAACTGGTCGACTAGCCTTTTGCGGCTGATTCAGACATTGCAATAAGGTTCAAAATCGCACAAATGATTTGAAAACATACGAATGACTATGCCTTGTCTCCCGTTCTAAAGGCCTGTGTCCACGATGCTAGAAATCGATCCGAATTCTCGATCACATTTTTTGATCATACTTATTAAACTTGTATGACTACAGATGTTAGGTTGGTCGAATTTATGAAGTTAGTTTCAGTCATTTCTGCCAATACTAAAAACTAATGAAAAATTTCTGACAGGGAAAATTAATTTTTTTTATATTTGAAATAAACTGTTTCAAAATACTGAATTTCAACTTTGATTCTAAATCAGAATGAATCTTAAGAAACTCAAAAGGTTAATTTCCATCTTACCAAAAATGCGTAGACAGATAATATGTATGAAATTGTCACGTTTATCAAACGTCAAGATCACGTCAAGAATTTATTTTAAGTTGGTAGCACGTAAATAAAGTTAGTAACTTGTATGAAAAAATGGGACAGAACGTATTTTTTCATTCTAGCTTTCTATTCGATCTTTGCGTCCGAGTTTGTAATGTCCATGATCCGAGTTATCGAATTGCGGACTACATCCGAGAACTCGGATCGATTTCTAGCATCGTGGACACTGGTCTTAACACCGGTTTTATTTAACTAAAACCAAAACCATACCAACGACTGGGCACCAGTGACCTCTATATACAAAATGGACCGGCGACTTGAATAACTTGCGTGTATCCACCGAGAATACCACCCGCCTTACTGGTGGGGTATCTATCTCCCTCTAACTTTCGTGTATAATTGGACCAAGCAGATTTGATTACATTTTATCCTTTTATTTAATGTGAAATTGTTTTTAACCATAAATCGATTGGGAGTTGAACTGAAAAACAATTTCAAACATTTTACTAAATTCTAATAACATTATCTGAAATTAATTGAAATATTCTTTCATCGAATGATTTAACATAGGAAAATCACAAGGAAAAAAGGGCGAATGGCACTATTACGTAGCTAAATAAACATTGAGACTATGCTCCTTATTGTAATGGAAGTTTTTACATAAAATTCTACCGTATTTGATGTACACGACGCATACCTGAACTCTTTTAAAATGCAACATTTCCCCTTTTTGCAGTGTGGTCTTCATATGTATTTTGATATTAAAAGTAATTGTCGAATTATTTAATACAAAAAGTATATACACAAGTCATAACTTTTATATTTTATAAAAGAATAAGCATATCAAAAGAAGGATTTGTAACTATAAAATGTTCATCGTTAATTCGTTGAACTGGTACTAGCTGGCGCATGCGTACTTCTTACTGTTAGAAAGAGATAGCTACCCCGCCATGACAGTTGAGTGGATACAGCTCGTGCCGTTGTAAAGAGATAGGAGTCGCCGGTCCATTTTGTATATAGAGGTCACTGCTGGGCACATACTTCTAGGGTACCTTTATAACCAGGGTATGGCCATGGGCCAAGATTGCCGCCATTGTCGGTAATTCATTTCCTTATTTATTTGTAATAAATGTGATATTATATTTTAAAAGAATATTAAATTATCACACTGTGAATTTATAAAGGTAATAAAAATTAATTAATTTAACAGATACACAATTATTATTAATATTTACATTTAGAGGTTATGTAGAATATATGGCATGGGTTGTTATTATCACATCCAATTTAATATCTGTAGTTCTTATTTACATAATAATTGTATATTCTAAACTTACCTTTTAAAATTTAAATGATTGTGCTTAATATTGGTAATTTATAGTTGTTTTCAATATGTCAGTAATCGTGGTGGGAATCTTAACAAACTACACAAGTAAATAAAATATATTACTTACACTATAAATACGTATTAAAATGATAATTAAATGTGTGTTTCATTAAAATAAAACAAATATCCACGAAAATACATAATAATTTACGCAAGAACAACACATATAACAGATGTCCCGGTAATGGCGGACGAAACGTGAGCCACGCCATGGCCATACCCTGGTTATAAAGGTACCCTACATACTTCTAGGGTACCTTTATAACCAGGGTATGGTCATGGCGTGGCTCACATTTCGTCCGCCATTACCGGGACATCTGTTATATGTGTTGTTCTTGCGCAAATTACTATGTATTTTCGTGGCTATTTGTTTTATTTTAATGAAAAACACATTTAATCATCATTTTAATATGTATTTAAAGTGTAAGTAATATATTTTTTTTATTTATAAGTGTAATTTGTTAAGATACCCACCACGATTACTGACATATTGAAAACAACTATAATTTACCAATATTAAGCACAATCATTTAAAATTTTAAAAGGTAAGTTTCGAATATACAATTATTATGTAAATAAGAACTACAGATATTAAATTAAATGTGATAATAACAACCCATGTCATATATTCTACATAACCTCTAAATGTATGTCTTAATAATAATTGTGTATCTCTTAAATTAATTAATTTTTATTACCTTTATAAATTCACAGTGTGATAATTTAATATTCTTTTATAATATAATATCACATTTATTACAAATAAATAGGAAAATGAATTACCGATAATGGCGGTAATCTTGGCCCATGGCCATACCCTGGTTATAAAGGTACCCTACATACTTCAGGGCAGGCGGCTGACACCTCAATGGATTTCTATTTGCAAAGCAATAGTTCAGCCCTGCAAAACCAGTCCGCAAAATAGCGCTAGTATCTGTGTTAGTATCGTAACCAGGCAACAGGGGCGGTTTGTTTATACGTTTGATTTTGATATGACTGTTGTCTGAATTTGCTGATTTAAATCAATGCTTTTCAAAACATTTTGTGTCATTTAGTTGTGCAGCTACTAAGAGTAAATTGTGTTCTATTCAGTGGATTTAGTGGCAATTATATATATTGTGAAAAATGACGACATCTGTAAGTATAAACAATTAAAATTTGACTATATATTTAGCCTTGATCATGAGTTTATAAGTGTTTTATTGTTATATTAAAATAATATATTATTTTCCCAGATACTAACATGTGTCTATCATAAGTGTATTACGTGCAGTCTCCCTGTCGAGGAACAAGGGTACATGTTTTGTTTCCCAAGAGTGGAAAACGTACGGCGCGACTGGATTCTACGGATGGGTCATCTTGATCTACTGCAATCTGCAATTCTCGTACCAGCAAATATTAGATCGAGGATTCCATTATTGTCGATTTCATTTTATAGATAAGCTATTTCGGACACCGGATTTGAATCATCGTCAAATATCTGTAGACGTTTTTAGTTCTGGTAAGATTTTCATTTATACTAAAATTGCTTTGAAATTATATGTTAAGTAATGCGTAACTGCCAAAATACGAAATATTTCTTTACATAAGATTATTCAATTTTGCTATTTTCGCATTTCTATGAAAGTTTTATTTCTTTATTAAAACTGTTTCAAAAATAACTAACAATTTATAATTTTTTTAGTTGCTGCCTCAGAAATGATGGAGGTAGAGGAACCGGTATTTGAAGTTCTTGCTGATAATTTGCCTGATATCGAAGAGACCCCGACAACACGTAAACGTTCTGCTGGTGATGCTACTGCTTCTGTTTTTGGTACGTTTTTATTTCAAATAATTTTTAATTTGCACTTAACATACGGTTAAGTATGAGTTTTGAAAGTTATTTTAAATTATCTAATATTTTTTTTTTTGTCTTTTCAGTTGCTGATCTAGAAACACCGAAGACAAGCATATCAGTTATTGAATTTCCTTCCTTCAGAGTGGCGCCAAAGAAACAGAAATTATAGAAACGTCTGCAGACTGTAGAAGGCCTTTTAAAACTAAGCCAAAAACGGGGCAGGCATTTATCTGAAAAGTGTAACCGCAGAAAAGTTGATGTCCTTTGATAATATCGAAAATAATGATTCTTTGCCACGAGTATCGAAATGATAACTAAATCTGTATCATAATCTGTATCGAAATGAAAATCTATATCATAATGAGTGTAGTACGGATAACATATTTAAAAAGTATATTAAAGCATAGAAGTAGAAAAATAATGTTTTTTTCATTTATTATTTTCAGATTTTCTATATAAAATGATTAATATATTCTGTAACACAGTAGTTTAATTTTTATCTATCGATAATTTTTTCTACAATAAAAAATACCTGATAAAACTATTTAAAAAATTCACTTGTCAAAAATATTATCGATATATAAAAATTAAACATTGTGTTACAGAATATGACAGAATTTCAAATTTGAATTATTTGAAACAAGCATTCAATTTTCCCGCTTTTTAGTTTAGTTTAGCCCTGCAAAACCAGAGGCGCTGCGAACTGCGTTTTTATATTTACTATAGAGTTGGCAAGTCTGATAGTGTAGATGGTCTGTGCTTCAGGGTTATTAACAAAATCAGTGTTGCCAATGTACTGAATAAGCCGAAAATGTACTTATACTCTATCCGTTTTAACTACAGAGTGTTGGGTGAGATAGGGCCTAAGATTCTAGCTCTCTGATTGGTTCATACGTGAACCGAGTTTACACAGTAAAATAATTGACGCGAAATTTAAATTTGCTTGAAAACTATATCAATTATTTTGACGTCTGACAAAATAAATAAAAGTCAACAAAGTCAATAGTACATATTATTAATTTCTGTTCAGTTCTGTTTGTTAATTTTCATAGTGTTTTGGCGTTATATTTCATATTACATAGTTTTCGTTGTGCGCGTTTTCTTAGTTTTTAGTTAGTAGGTCGTTAGTTTTGTTATTGTTCTCTTCATTAATATTAGGAATGAAAATAGACAGATATGTACGTACAAGACAAAATTACTGAAAAAATGTCACTTAGAAAGAATGTTTTTAAATTCAGGAATGGCGCCAAAATTTGAATTTGTTATTTAATACATGTAAAAACGGCAGCGCTCGAAACGCCATCTAGTCTATAGGTAATGACATCTGGTGGTATTTTGAGGAACTATAGATGACGGGATAATTTATACATGTGACATTTGTTTGACTATATAAACAGAAGTGTTATCTATTATGTTCTTAATATATGCGTTTAGGTATATAATATCTCTTAATATTTCACACGTAATGCTTAAATGAAATTAGTAAATGTCAAATTATCCCGTTAACATTAGTTCCTTTGACAGCCATTTTGGCGCTACGATCTTATTTTCCATCGCCTATATTCAATAAATTTGACAGCATTATTTAAAACTGTTTCATATGATTTTTGTCTTGTCTCCTTTGTTGTATAAACAATTTAAAATAAGGAAGCCAAATTTGTTGAATATGGTTGTCAATACATTTTCTATTTAATCAGTATATTGGCAACACTGACTTTGTTAATAACCCTGAAGTATGTGCCAAGTCGTTGGCATGGTTTTAGTTAATACGGGTGGTAGAATCAACGACCAAATATAACGAACCAAAACTTCATTTGGTTTGTTTTGATTTCGGCTGGCCAGACAGAGAAAGTAGAGATAGAGATATGTCTTGTGTAGTCCAAGTATGACTCACTAGAGGTCACCACTGAGACCACGTAGAGTATCAGTGTCTAGTTTGAATGTTGCTCACTAGAGGTGCAAGTGTTCTTAGTTAAAATTTCGTGGTTAACATTTCAGGTTAACTTTAAATAATTTAATATTAAAGAAAAACCAACGTTTCACTCAGAAAACCACTTCAACTACAAAACAAAGACAAAATACACAAGACTATACACTGACACTCTACGTGGCCTCTAATGCGAAATACTCGAACTGGACAAGAGATATCTGTATCTCTAGTTTCTCTGTCTGTCCACCGAAATCAAAAAAACATTCAGTGAGGAGGAATAGGGCATGTTTTGTCTAGTTAAGTTTGGCCGTTGATTCGAACCACGGTCATGCTAGCAGCCAATTTTATTAATAAAATATGTAAATAAATAATAATTTAATCATCAAAATGTTAAAATTAAACTATGCTTGTTCGATTTATTGGGTGACAGGTACAAAATAAATAACCAAATTATAGTTTTAAATTTTCTTTTTATATTCGATCATTTATTATTTACATTACAAATATTTGTAAGGTTATAGACGTTGCTCATATTTACATATAGACCAACCCATAACAAATGAATGTAGTGGAGGGCAGCCGTCAGAAATAAATTGCATACATATTTTATGGTTTAATTTTATGAATAATTTGTATCAAAATTCTTCGATTTCTATCATGTTAAACTATTATTCACGAAAGGGTAGAATTCTATAACTCGTCCGTTATCAAACGGTACCGTTATCACTATGGTTACATAGAAAATGACATTTTATTTGTCAACTATGACGTAAGTATGCGAATCATCTTATAAAAAATAAGTTGCTATAGTGATAACGGTACCGTTTGATAACGGACGAGTTACAGAATCCGACCCGAAAGATGACTATTCAAGGTCATTTGTGAGCCGTCTGATATAATATTACTTGCCGATAATTTCATTGCATTTTATATGCATATACATGAAATATTTATAGACACATTTTAACAGAAAAAATGAAAAATTTATTTGAAAATTATGTTTCTTTCAAAATAATGTCGTTCTGAAAGATTTATGTTTTTCACTTATGTTTTTGCAAAATACAAAAACA
The DNA here is from genome assembly GCA_963082715.1 of Harpalus rubripes. NCBI lineage: Eukaryota > Metazoa > Arthropoda > Insecta > Coleoptera > Carabidae > Harpalus > Harpalus rubripes. Next base: position 13,775,937 of record OY720463.1, read on the forward strand.
TTGACAACTTATAATCCAAGGAATAATAATTTGATTTAAACGTCAACGCCACTGGGTTAATATTAGCGCAGAGAGCAGTGTAGTACATAATTAGGTATTTGTAACTCTACGACATATGTCATTATTATTTATAGTGTGTTAGAAAGTAATGCCATTATTTACGTATATCTGTCACACCACATAAATTAAATAGACATAGGTCAAATAATCTTTCTCTTTCTAATGCAAAATGTTGCCAAGGTACTGTTGTAAAGTGATGTGTATTCTTTCTTCGAAAGAATGACCTTGAATAGTCATTTATCGTGAATAATAGTGTAATAAGATATATACATAAATAATTCTTAAAAATATTCAAAAGTGAGGTTAAAATCACACTTGCCTCCACTTATGACGTCATGTTGGATTGCCTAATTGTACCAACGAGCACAAATACACTAGATATAACTTCATAACATTTGTTTTGTTTTCGGCTAGACAGAAAGAGACAACTAAAGATAGAGATATGTAGTCCCCTCACGGATTATTCGCTAGATGTCACTGCTTGTTTTAATAAAATGAATTGTACTATATTTGAATTATTAACGAAAACCAATTATAAAATGCATAAAACAAATTGTTATCAGTATTCAGAAAAGGTAAAAGTAATTGTATATAATTATTTATTTTATTCTTTTGATTTTTAAACATTGTTGTTTTTATATACTTGCTTCTTATTCTATTTGTAGTTTTTTCTAAGTTTATTTTTGTTTTATATGTGGATCTGGATTTTCAAATAAATGTCTAATATTAAATTCAGTAAGTATGCCATGATTATTTAATGGATCGTAATCCAGGATATCGTTATGAATACAGTCCTACCGAAATTCCCGTATATAAATTTTTCATCGGGTCTCGTGGCCGCGATCCGAGTGTCTGGTCGCGAATCTGGGGAACCGGGTTCGATCCCGACCGACACCAAATATTTTTCAAATTTTAAATGGCACAAAATTGACCCCTGTGGTCAGGCAGTATTTAAAGTTACAAAATCGAGGCCCGAACGACCACAACTTCCAAGCAAAGGAGCAAAATGTCATAAATACATTATATGGATCGTAGAGACATCTCTCGACAAACTTTAGAGTAGACTTTATATATCTCTATCTCTAGTTGTCTCTTTCCGTCCAGACGAGAACATAACAATAGTGACGTACAGGGCATGTTTTGTCTAGTATATTTGTGGTCGTTGAATTGTACACTAAGGCCAGTTGAATAAAACATTGTTAACTAATCATAGATACGTATCAAAAATACATTGGAAAATTAGCCTAGTCTTTTATGTCGCATGAATTTTCATATGGGTTTTTAGAGTAGAATTTTGTGTAAACGTTTTATAACATAATGAACATTTATAATCTTTAATTCCATTGTGTATTTTCATATGTCTGTTTAGATCACTCTTATGTGTAAATTGTTTATTGCATATATTACAGGTAAAATCTTTTACACCACTATGCATTTTCAAATGGGTTTTTAAAGTAAAATTATGCGTAAACGATTTATGACACGTTTGACATTTATAGTCTTTTATTTCATTATGACTTTTCTTATGTTTCGATGCATCACTACTAAATTTAAATTGTTTATTGCATAGTTCACACTTATATTGTTTTATTCCACTGTGAAGTGCCATATGGTCTTTTAAATGAGAATTTTGTTTAAATGATTTATTACATGTCGCACATTTATATGGTTTTATTTCAGAGTGAATTTTCATATGGATGTATAAAGTAGTATGGTATGTAAATAGTTTATTGCATATTTTACATTGCAAGTCTTTTATTCCGCTATGAAATTTCATATGGTTGTTTAAAGTTGTTTTATGTGTATATGATTTGTGACATTTTGTACATTTATAGTCTTTTATTCCATTGTGACTTTTCATATGTTTGATTAGACCACTACGTCGTACAAATTGTTTATTGCATATTGTGCACTGATATTCTTTTATTTCACTATGAATTTTCAAATGTTTCTTTAAACTACAATTTTGCGTAAATGATTTATTACATATGGTACATTCAAATTCTTTAATTCCTTCGTGTATTTTCATATGTACTGTCAACCTTGATTTCTTCGTAAAACTTTTATTACATATTGCACAACAAATATTTTTAGATTTCTGAATATCGTTATTTAAAATAATTTGATTATCTTCTTCTTTTTTTACACTTTGTAAAACATTTTCACACTCTTCAAGATCCTGGGACGTTTCTTCCACTGGTTCTCCTTTAATATATATTTCCTCGAAGGTTTGATAATTTGTTATGGGTGTTGAATGTTCCATGATTACTTCGTGATTAGTTAATTAACGACTAATGATCACAACAATTATTTCCAACTTGATAATTTCCTGAAACAAATTTTCATAAATTAGTAAAAAATCTTTCAGAATCCATAGTTAAACTATTATTCACGAAACATGACAATTCAAGATCATTTGTGAGCCGCCTGATATAATATTATTTGCAGATAACTTCATTGCATTTCGTATGCATAGGCATGCAACATGCAATATTTATAGACACATTTTAACTGAAAAAGTAAGAGTAATTTATTTCATAATTATGTTCTTTTCTAAATAATGCCTTTCTGAAAGATTTATATTCTTCACTTATGTATTTACAAAATACAAAACATTGGCTTAATTTGTAAACCAAGGAATAATAATTTGATTTACACGTCAACGCCACTGGGTAAATATCAGCACAGATGGCAGTGTAGTAGATAATTAGGTATCTGTAATTCTACGACACACGTCATTATTATTTATAGTGTGTTAGAAAGTAATGCCACTATTTACGTATATTTGTACACCACATAAATTAAATAGACGTAGGTCAAATAATCTGTCTCTTTCTAATACAAAATGTTGCTAAGCTACTGTGATGTTTATTCTTTCTTCGAACAAATGACCTTGAATAGTCATCTTTCCTGAATAATAGTGTACAGTTTTATTTTCATTGTTTCAAAATATTCGGATATGTAAATAAAAATGCGAACCTGATGGTGCATTTTGGAACAAAAACAAAGCATGTATTTCATAAAAAATTCAGGCGCGAACGTAGAAAATAGATAATAGAAGTAATATTTACAATTAATTAAACTACTATTATTTAATATTTATTGTAAAACTAGTCCTAAAAGAACCAAACTGTGAAGATAACCTAACAACTACTAACTAAAGTATTTAAAATGAAAAATAATAATTAATCTACTGCTACAATCGATAAAAACGGAAATAAACAAATATACTTTACCTAAAATAATAATAAACATTGAAAGAAAAGTGTAAATACAACAAGATTTACAGAAAAACTAATAATAACAAGAACGGGCACTCGAATGTTGTTGTGAACCAGTGTTGCCAACTGCCGGAAACAAAATTTCCCTTTCTACCAGTCAACTTTAGGTAAACTATTATTCACGAAAGATGACTATTCAAGGTCATCTTTGAGCCGTCTGATATAATATTGCTTGCAGATGACTTCATTGCATTTAGTTTGCATAGGCGTGCAACATGAAATATTTATGGACATATTTTAACTGAAAAAATAAAAGTAATTCATTTCAAAATTATTTTTCTTTCTAAATAATGCCTTTCTAAAAGATTTATGTTCTTCACTTATGTTTTTACAAAATACAAAAACATAGACTTAACTTATAAACCAAGGATTAATAATTTGATTTAAACGTCAACGCCACTGAATAAATATTAGCACAGAGGGCAGTGCAGTAGATAATTAGGTATCTGTAATTCTACGACATATGTCATTATTATTTATAGTGTGTTAGAAAGTAATGACACTATTTACATATATCTGTCACACCACATAAATTAAATAGACATAGGTCAAATAATCTTTCTCTTTCTAATACAAAATGTTGCTAAGCTACTGCTGTAAAGTGATGCGTATTCTTTCTTCGAACAAAGAACCTTGAATTGTCATCTTTCATGAATAATAGTGTAAGGAAGGTATTGGTCCGTATTCCGAGCGCACTATTATAATAAAATCGCTTTTATGGAGCGCCCTTTTACATTATATTCTTAAGAAGAGTGTGCTCCATAAAAGCGCTTTTATTATAAAAGTGCGCTCGGAATACGGGTCAATTTTTGGAAAGGTGGTATTGGAGTTATGAAATTCGAAAAGATCGTCACACACACATATACATACATACATATACCTTGTTCCATTTAAGCCATTCAGTATTGCGGAGCATAGGGAATAGTTTTGACATCTCTGATTGGCTGAAAATAGCGACAAGACACAAGTTTACCCGATGTAATTTCGGCTACTTCAGATTTGCGCTGTTGCCAGTGCCATCTACTGAATGGCTTAAATGGAACAGAGCAAACATACAAACAAACATACATCCATCCTCCATACATACAGACATCATCTTAAAAAGAGTAAAATCGTATTCTAGGGACTCTAAAACGTGCTTATTCATTAAAAACTCAATCGAATTTTTTGACCAAAGACATTGGCCCGTATTCTGAGCGCACTTTTATAATAAAAGCGCTTTTATGGAGCACACTCTTCATAAGAATATAATGTAAACGCGCGCTCCATAAAAGCGCTTTTATTATAAAAGTGCGCTCGGGATACGGACCAATAGCTCTAATCATTGCTGTACGTTTATAATTTCTTTTCATTGAATGTTGACGTCCAAACACCCTAAATTGGGTATAGATACAAAATCGTCGTATTTTTTTCAGAATCTACGTATTTTTCTGCGTTTATACCCAAAATTTAATAATTTAATATTTGTAAACATAGACGGGAAATACTGTTCTATCTTTACATCGTGTTGTCACCGAGAAATGCTACGGACTTAACATTTTGTTTCCCAATAAAAATTTTAGTAATAAGAAGATTGCATTAGAATGAAATAGTTATATATTCCTCTCTCTGTCTTTCAAGAATCAATATTTGCGAGTTAAGTGTTCGCTCCTGTCTTTGTTATTCTATGTCGTGTTGTCTCTGTCATACAATATGTCTTTCTCTGTCGCAAAATCAATATGCACTCGCTAGTTATTAAGAGGGGGAAGAGAATAGAACAACAATGGCTCCCGCTAATTACAAACGAAGATATAGCACAGTACCTCCCATCAATTGAAAATGAGGATAGATCCGGTGTTTACAAATATTAAATTACCAAATTTTGGGTACATATATAGAAAATTACGTAGATTCTGAAAAAAAAAATACGTCGACTTTGTATCTTTACCCAATTTAGGGTTTTGCTAAACCATCAATTTTAGAGCAAAATTGCAAATGGCAAAATTTGTAGAGAATATAAAGTTATGTACGATGCACCAAAGATATATTTCCTATTTGACCTAGTTTTGGGTGTGAAAAATTTGGACTTTTCTTATTTTTAATAATTGAGAAGCCAAATTTTGGTTATATACACAAATAAATACGTTGATTCCAAAATCGGTATCAAAACTATCTCCACCCATTTTAGGGTGTGGTATCATTATCTAGTAAACTATCAACTTTACGCGAAAATGTTATAAAACAAAAGTTGTAGAGAATCAAAAGTTATGTAAGATTCATCCAAAATTACAAAAACCTTGAAGGTTAATACATAAATAATCAAACAGATATACTGACATTACAATATGCGGATGACATAGTCATCTTTGCGAACAGCCCAATAGACGTACATCGCAAACTTCTGGCACTAACTGAATACTGCAACGATATGCAACTTAAGGTAAATGCAGAAAAAACACAAATCGTTCATTTTCATAAAGGAAGACCACCAAAAAGAAACATAAAATATAATTGCCAGGGTAACGAAATAAAATTCGCCAACAAGTACACGTACCTAGGAATCACACTCACCTCTTCGGGAAAATTTATTGACAACACAAAAACATCAATTTCAAATGCAAAGAAGATTGCTGGAACTATAAAACAGACAATGGCGAGAGCAAAATTACATTCTTGGGGCACAATTATTAAGCTATACACTTCTCTTATACTACCAGTTCTTACATACGGAGCAGAAATTTGGGGTCCCTATGAACGTAACAGTATTGAGAAAGGGCAGCTCCATTATTTCAAACATCTAATTTCATTGCAATCAACAACTCCAGGCCATATTATTCGCAGAGAAACTGGTCAAGCTAACGTAGAAATATTAATATTCAAGAAAATGCTTCTTTGGTGGTACAAAATCTTACTCATGCCTAACACTAGGTACGTGAAAATATGCTTTGACAAACTCGCACAAATAACAGCAAATAAGAAAAACAATCACCAAATTTGGACCATTTCTTAGAAGAAATGCTCGCAATGGCAAATTTCCATTGGCTCTGGGAAGAACAGAATCTAATAAAACTAAAAACTGAAATAGACAACATACTCACGGCATACAGTTTAACTCTGTACACTGCAGATTCAGAAAGAATTAAAAATTCGTCATATAACCCGCACTACGCAAACTATAATTTTACCCGAAACTACCTTTCCTATAACATTTCTTACAAAATTATAAAAACCTGTAGCCTCCTAAGAACATGTAATCCAAAATTATTTTATATATACCAAGACGGCTTGTGCCATAAATTCAGAAATGATGAAATCTGTTCGATATGCAACAAACTCGAACCAAACGATTTAGAACACTTCCTCTTCCGTTGTCCTATATTCTCCCCGATTAGAAATAATTTTCTTTTAAAGAATTACCCCAATGAAGGCGTAACAATGGGCATAACATCGCTGATGGCGGAGCTGACCGTAGAAAAGATGTTCAATATCCACAACTACGTCCACAACTCGCTCAAGCTACGGGCCTTCGCCATGAATTTATAATCTAATTGTTAAATATTATACATAATGTTATATTAAATATTTATATTACCAATCCTTTGTCACAGAGATGTATTTTCTATCTCTTAAACAAATAAATTCTATTCTAAGATTCATCCAAAATTATTTTAATATGGAGCTCCAAATTGGAGTTGTATAATTTTGTCGGCTAATGACATTTTTATTTCCAATTATTAATAACTGTTTCTTTAGGATCAATGAACAGCATTCAGCTCTCGGGTGTGGCAACTACAGAAATCGTGGGAATTCCGGACCTGCTGGACTTGGAAAACATCTCCAACGACTCGCCTGATTTCCTTTCATTCTATCGCCGATATCTCCTGAACTGAATGGAATTCCTCATCGATTTGAACTCTACGTGGAGTTCTACGTCTGTATTTGTTAAGTTCATTTTTTAAAATTAATCAGGGCCGGAGTTATTAAAGTTTAAAAAATGTCAGGTAAAGAGATTTACATTGTCTTTAATAACTCTTTAAGTAATTGGAATTTAGCTTCGATTCTTGAAAATTTGAGCTCTACGTGAAGTTCTACGTCTGTATTTGTTAAGTTAATTTTTTAAAATTAATCAGGGCCGGAATTATTAAAGTTTAAAAAATGTCATAGGTAAAAGAGATTTACATTTTCTTTAATAACTCTTTAAGTAATTGGAATTTAGCTTCGATTTTTTGAACTCTACGTGGAATTCTATGTCTATATTTCTTAAGTTAGTTTTTAAAAATTAATTAGGGCCTGAGTTATTAAGTGATAAAGATTTTTAGACTGTGCTTACATTTTATTAGGTAGCAATTATTGCAAAATACGTTGTATTTGTTTTAAAATGAATAAAACTTATAAAATAATAATATTTTTTATTTTACAGCCCCTATTATTGATTTTCAGTGAAAAACGTGCATTTCAAATTTTTGAAGTATTCTCGTTCCTGTTATTCTTATACCATGAGAAATTTTCAACAAAATTCGACGAAAAGGGTGTGTTGAGAATTGAATAATTACAGTCGTAAATTTGATAGCAATTTTTATTTATTTATAGTTCCAGATATAATTGGCTCAAGTATTCGGCAGATTAGTAGTAAAAGAATAGGTATCACTTAGTGGATAGTTGGTGGATTAAATAATAGAATGAATAGTAGAATAGTTAGAATAGTTATTATAGTTAGTTAGTATAGTTAGCTTCAAATTTCCTAAAATGAGAAATATATTTTATTATTAAAATCCTTGTTTTGAATAATAAGGACTTAAAGACTTACTTTGTATTTGACTGTAATTATTTTTCTTTTGACTTAATGTTTTTTGATCAGTATTTTTTTATAAACAACTTGTCATATCTTTTTTTCTTTTTGCCGAATACTTGATTCACAAAATATAATTTGACTACTAGATTTTAATATATATTTTTAACATTTAACAAATAAATAATTTTTTCTACAAACACTATTAAAAATTGAATTTTTAACACGGCGTACTTCAATTAAAAATGCGATATTTTAACTCTAGTGTTAAAAGTAAATTACCTTGGTAATGACGAATGGAACAACAAATCGACATGTTTGACATATGTCAATTTTTTTTACAAATACCAATTTAAATGAAATGAATGTGTTATAGAAAAAATTGTGTATGATATACGCGTTAAAAGCGATTTTATTTTGTTCGAAGCTTTGGATCACTCCGCTTCGCGCCGTATTCCAAACTAAAATAAAATGTCACTTTTAACACTTATATCATAAATAACTATTCTAGCCGTAATAGGGTGCCTAAAAGAGTAATTTTTTTCGGTACATAGATGCTTCTTTATTGTTTACAACAATATTAAGGTCTTTTTTAAACCTCCACAAAAGATCTCAGAAATACTCCCCCAAACCAAAGATAAACGCGAACCCTTGTCGTCCCCGGTGTTTACAGTATTCCTTGTTCTTGCGGCACAGTATACATTGGTGAAACAGGAAGAAGTGTTCACACTAGATTATCAGAACACAAACGCTGTCTGCGTAATGGTATGGTATTAACATCTGCGGTCGCAGAACACCAACACAACACAGGACATAACATCTTATTTGAAAATTCCCGCATTTTAGCTCCTGTCCCTGAGTTTTACAGACGTAAATACAGGGAAACTTTAGAAATATGGAAACATCCGAATAACATCAATCGGGATGATGGCTATTTCTTGAGCCACATGTGGAAACCGGTGATTCTCGGAACACGACACGCCCAATCTACCATTACGAACTCGATTCCCATTGGTCCTCATTAGCTCTGATCATGTACCGTATCTTTAGATTAGTATATAACTGTCTTCTCGGCCTTCCTTCGTCACTTGGTTTATTTGGCCTCTAGCGTGGTTTACATGTCGGGTAACCTTGTAAACTGAGTCTCCCCTTTTGCTGCTTAAACTCGGCCTCTAGCGTGGTTGACACGTCGGGTAACCTTGTTTATGACAGTACTATCCCCTTGCTCCTGAAGATGCCCCATATGACTGCGGGCGAAACGTTGAGCTCTGACTCAAAATATGACACAGTCCATTCCCGGAAAACGAATATTTCTCATGACTCAGACTGTGGAAGCCTACGCAATTATGTATTTTGTATATGTATTTATCAGTTTTTCGATATTTATATTCATTTAACCTAAAAAATGATAATTGGTCTTATATTTGTATAGATACTACAAATATTTGCCTGTCTTCCCATTTTATTTATGACTGAATACTATTTACATCTTCATTCAATTCCAAAAGTATTCAAAATATAATAATTTTTTAAATATCTGACAGATCGGTAGATAAATTTTATTTTAATACACTAGAGAGACATCTATTCTCCTAATGTCGAACCTATCTTTCTACTGCATATGTATTTTTTCCCAGTGTAAATCGAACTTTGCCGAGAGGGCCTGTAGTATTGTCCATACAATTAAATAAGTTAGATATATCTTTTATAATAAGATTTATTTAAGTTTTTTATTCGTCTGACATTACATTGTGTATTCTTGATATAAAACAACTGTTGTACTGTCCACTGTTATACATAGGCTACTCTATTCTATTTAATATTAGTTATATAATATAATATAATTTAACATAATATATTATATGTATTTATTTGTTCTTGAATGATTGTGGACTCTAGTGAAAGTATAATATATAGGGATACGTCGGTTTTGTAACAATAAATAATGTATGACTCAGACATCATGTAATTAACACCTAATTTATTTTAAGGTACTATAATTAAACAACAACATAACAAAACAAATAAAACTTAAGGGTGACATTTCTTGGGCAATAGATCCAAAAAGGTTTCTAGTGAAGGCACTTATTGGGAATACCAAGGTATTCCAAATAGATAATAGGGTGTTGCACTGCTTTTGGTGTTGATCTAGGCCTCTTCCTCGACTTTGCCATAACAAAGAACGACAGCCACAATTATACCTAGCAGGATCTAGAAGATGAAATATTTAATTATTATTAATACTTATAAACAAAGATTGTCAGGTAAATTACGAGTATTAGTTTTATCATTAAATATTTACTTTATTACTTTTTACCTCCCGTCATACCGTAGGTAAGGGAGGTAATGTTATCGATCCAAAAATTCGATGGTGAGTTTTTAGTAAATAAGCACGAATTGGGGTCCCCACAACACGTTTTTATTATTTTTACGATGATGTGTGTGTGTGCGTGCGTGCGTGTGTGTGTGAGACGATTTTTTCATCCACAATAACTTATAATAAACTTCCAAATATTTCTATTTTCCGTATTTAAGCTTTCTGATTGGATTTTTGGTAAAATTGGATAACCGGAAGTAACTGTTTACTTGAAGCACATACCAGTTTTTAATGAAAAACTATATTAAAATATGATCCAAAACTTTTCAATTTTAGTATTTAAAACTTCTATATCAAGGAGAACAACATATTAGATTTTGGTTAAAATGAATATACCAGAAGTGACACTTTACTTGAAGCTCTGAACAGATTTTCGTGAAAAATATGATATACTCCAAAACTTGTCAAATTTAGTATTTAAGACTTTTATATGAAGAACAACAAATTAAATTTTGGCTGAAATTGATAAACCGGAAGTGATACTTTACTTGAAGCTCTAAACAGATTTTCGTAAAAAATATAATAAGATATATTCAAAAACTTGTCAAATTTAGTATTTAAGACTTTCATATAAAGGGAAGCAATATATTAGATTTTGGCTAAAATTTATAAACCGGAAGTAATACTTTATTTGAAGCTCTGAACAGATTTTCGTGAAAAATTAATTGATACAATCCAAAACTTTTCAAATTTGGTATTTAAGACTTTTATATTAATGAGAAAGACATACTAGATGTTTTCTAAAATTGATAAACTACTTTACAGGAAGCTAAAAACAGATTTATTTGAAAAATATATTTAAACATAATTCAAAACTTCTCAAATTTGGTATTTAAAACTAGTGTGTAATTTGAAACAATATTAGATTTTGACTATACCTATATGTTAAACCGAAAGTCGTACTTAATTTGGAGCTCTTAACAGATTTTCGAGAAAAAACATAATAAAATATAATCCAAAATTTGGTATTACAGACTTTTCTATTTATTGGAACAACAAATTAGATTTTGTTTACAAACGATCAACTGGAAGTGATGCTTTACTTAAAGATCATTGCTATATCAAACATGGAATTGACGGGAGGTCATGTGTTGGCCCAACGACCACAAATATACTATATAGACAAAACATGCCCTATACGTCACTACTGTTTGTTATGTTCTCGGCTGGACAGAATGAGACAACTAAAGATAGATATATAAAGTCTACTCTAAACTTTGTCGAGAGATGTCTCTACGGTCTATATAATGTCAAAGCCAGTAGATATAATAAAGTGCCGACATGGCGGCCATCTTGGCTTTAAAAAGCAACAAAATCAATTGCACTGCTGTTGCACGTGCCAAATGTCACATATAGACGCTGTGGAGGTCGGTAGACGGACAGTTGATCGTGATATGAGTATATAGTGATACAAATATAGTAATATATATATCGCGTAAACAGTCTACAAGAGTCTGCAACAGACCGGCAGTCTAAGATTGGAACGCGTAGTGAAATAAACAATTTGTAATATCGTGGAAATAAATAGTAGTGTTAGTGGTTAAATAAATAAATAGTGTTAGTGTTATCTAGTTAATTATAGTTTTAGTCGTAATTAATTTTTAATAATTGTTTAACCTTAGTAATAGCACAGTATAAAAAGTATTATGCAGTAGCGAAACTCATTATTCTCTGTCACAGCGCGCATGCTCAATCAGCGCAACGAGAACATGGCGTAGAACATGAGCGTAGAGTTTAACTTTTATCACAATTAAAATATTCAATACAATTATTTATTTGTACATAAGATATATTGAACGGTCATATATTTTAAATTTATAACAATTTAGCTAAATTTCAGTATATTTTGTATATAAAATAAGGATTAAGAAATATACATCCGTGTCTGCCTGTTGATATCGCCGCCTATGGCATTGTTTTCAATGATTCTGACAGAAGGCGGGAATATAATAATCTTGAACGATAATAAAATCGCAGACAAAAATTTGTGTATAACTGGGAAAAAGACATCATGTTGTATATTGTTATTATTCTAAAACCATGTAAAATACTTTTTATTTGTATTGAATAACTGGTTGTAGTATAATACGATATTATACTTTGCGGTACCATTTGAATTAGCGCCACTACGCGCAATAGAAACATGGCGGCTTCATTCAAGGTCACTCAGTTTGGTATCAAAAGTACAAAGGTGCCGACACAGAGTTTCGCTACTGTATATGTTGTGTATACTGTGGTAATAGTAACTTTCTTTATAGTTTAATAAGCACTTAATTTTAATTAGTAATAATTGTCTAATATTTACTCTTCACCCAAATAAATAAAAACTTTACAATACGATGTCTTACCTGTATAAGAGAAATAGCTATCATCGCAATAACCACTCCTTTATCGAAGCTTACAACAGCATAATAAAGCTTTTCATCACAACCATCTTCGTAGGGAGATATGCAAGGTTCGGTTCTATTTAACAACCCGGGACAACAACTTTGCGGTAAAGTATGATTTATCAGTTTGTAATCGGAAGGGCCGGTCATACCGCAGCATTTATTCTAAAATAATGTGATTATTTAAGACAAATGTACCTATAGTAGATAGTTCAAGGATTATATAGGTGTTTTATTTTCGAAAACCGATGGAGTGGTTATCAAATAATCTTGTTTTGAAATTTTTGATGAATCGCCATTTTGTCATTTGAAAAAATAATTGTAAATGTAAATGTTTTATAGGGCACGGAAGATCACATGACTAATCATATGTTTTGTCCCTTTCTCATTTCAGACTCGATCTTCAGCTCTGTTCCATGCTAACTTTCGACGCAGTGCGCATGCGTCAGTTTGAATAGCTGTCATATTTTTCTAGCGGTAAATTTTAAGAATGAGTGCGCATGCGTGGTATTTGTTGCCGTTTTGTTATTTGGCGGTTCTTATGCATACAGCGATTGATTGTGTTATTGTAATTCATTGTGGTGTTTTATTATTTGTTTCTTTTTGTTATCTTGTTTGTTGTTATTTCTTTTATTGTTATTTTTTGTTGTTTGTGAGTGTTGTCATTCTTTTTCAAACGATGCCAGTGCGTTGTTGGGTGCAAGATTGTCGTCGGACTATAATATAAAACTGTTTGCTATCCCATCAAGGACCGATTATCGAGGTAATATTTAAAACTTAATAATATTTGAACATAAGTAACAAGTGACAATTTGTATAGGTAGAGTAGGTGTGGTAAACTATTATTCACGAAAGATGACTATTCAAGGTCATTTGTGAGCCGTCTGATATAATATTACTTGCAGATAACTTCATTGCATTTCGTATACATAAGCGTGCAACATGAAATATTTATGGACACATTTTAACAGAAAAAATAAGAGTAATTAATTAGAAAATTATGTTTCTTTGTAAATAATGCTTTTCCGAAAGATTTATGTTTTTGCAAAATACGAAAACATGAACTTAACTTATAAACCAAGGAATAATAATTGGATTTAAACGTCAACGCCACTGAGTAAATATAGGCACGGAGGGCAGTATAGTAAATAATTAGGTATCTATAATTTTACGACATATATCATTATTATTTGTAGTGTGTTAGAAAGTATATAATGCCACTATTTACATATATCTGTCACACCACATAAATTAAATAGACATACGTCAAATAATCTTCCTCTTTCTAATATAAAATGTTGCTAAGCTACTGCTGTAAAGTGTTGTATTCTTTCTTCGAAAAAATGACCTTGAATAGTCATCTTTCGTGAATAATAGTGTAGGTAGGTTACATGTGAAAAACAAGAGAGACGTCGTCTGTGGCTCGTGGTCGTTTATGTTTATGAGAATATCACTTGCTGACATATTATCGATTACTCAGATTTGATAGCAGGTCGTTGATGAAGCGCTAAATTTATAAATTGTCAATTACTGTTGGTAATATTTGCTTTTTAATCAAGAATGAAGACTAAGAGCATCCTGATCGTAATACTTATGAATATACGCCAACCTAAAACCTAACATCAGCCGATGCGATGCGAGCGCCGCTCTAGCGGCCACGTGCGACAACAAAGCGCAGACAGGTTTAAACGGAACAAAATCTGTTTTATACATTGAAGTAAATAATCTGTAAGCATTTAATGCGCACATGATAAATAAAGTTATATAATTACATCAAATGACTTTTTAAATAAAAAGAAGGGATCATATTTTTTATTTGACTCAAATCAAATTTGCTAATACAGTAACTTTGTGTCTGCATGCTTCTTTTTTTGCTGTAGAATGAAATGTAGTCAAGTAATTTTTATTGATTAAATAATTTAATAAGTAAATATACATTTATGTTATTTATATACGTAGCGTCATGGATCTCTTCAAATGCAGTATCATCAGTTTGAACAGATATTTCACAGGTCTCCTTTCCTATGGATGATGTTGACGGTAATTCACCCTCTTCCAAATCTAAAATAATTTATGAGTGATTATTTAACGGTATATGATTGTATACACAAAAATACATGTTTGTAAAATATTTGAAAGGACAGAAAAAGATATAAACAATTTACCATTATTAATATTATTTATTTCCATCAATGGTAGGTACTCTCATGCTGTTCCATTAATCTTTTTCTTCGATCTGCAGATTCCAACGAGAGAGACACTAGAGTGTTGTTTACGCTCAATTTCCGAATCACGATTCGAAAAACCGTCAAATTTCGATTCTTGGTTGCGATATTGCGTGCTAGGGCAGCTGGGAATACAACAGACTCGTTCTCCAGTTTGTGTTTTCGCGGTATCACTCATTTTAACGCCGATATATTTTAAATTTAACGCGTTTTCACACAACGTAGCATGCATGATGCATCGGTTGTGAATCTGTCAGCGGTTTCTTTATGAAAATGGCCACCAGATGTAGTGCCAGTCGATGATGGGTTGGCGTATACATATGATCACATTGTTATCTTTCATTAAATTATATTATTGAAGAATTCAATAAAAACCTATTTGATTCTTGTCATCATTTTATTCTCATTTGATATCTTGCTAGAAATGTGACAGCTATTCAAACTACGCATGCGCACTGCATCGAAACTAGAGTCTGAAGTTAGCATGGCACAGAGCTGAAGATCAAGTCTGAAGTGAGAAAGGGACAAAACATATGATAGGTCACGTGATCTTCCGTGCCCTATGGGGCCGAAAGGTAATTTTGAAAGAATTTTTTTCAATATTAAAATAAGAAATTCATGACAATTTTTCGAAAAACAAAACAACTCCAAAAACTACGAATCAGACCACCTTAAAAGAACCTATGCTCTGTTCCATTTAAACCATTCAGCAGATGGCGCTGATTTCAGCGCAAATTTCAAGTAGCCGAAATTGAATTGGTTAAACTCATCTCTTGTCTCCAATTTCAGCCAATCAGAGAGTTCAAGACTATGCTCTATTCTGTAGTAGTAATATATAGTGCATTGAAAATGATCGAAAATTCTGCATGAAAATATGTGTTGCCTAGAAACTGCATGAGTTACTATCAAAATAAACGAACGCAGTTTCTTACAGGCGACACATTTTGAATGCTGAATTTTAAGACCATTTTTAATGCACGAAATATATTTGTTAGACTATTTCCAGAACAAAAAATCTTTTATTATTTTAATCGATATTGTAGCACCAAAAATTCGAGACTGTTGTTACCCCTAGTCCCTATAGGTGGCAGCACTTGCTGACATGCCAAGTTATATTGCCCGCGCAATGTGACAGATTGCCAGATAACCTGTAATCTTGCCTGTAATATAATATGCTGAGGTACAAGTTTTGTGTGTAAATAAAAGTTGTGTGTAAAATAATCATTCACTCTTGCTTCAATACATAACCAGTGTTACAGATCAGAAAATCTCCTGGAAAATAAATAACCCGTAACAATACTTATAATATTTATATGTAAAATTTGGCTGTAGTATTCCAAATGGTTTTTACTGTCAAGTCTTTATAATTTTCTTCGTTCATTTTACCCATTTTGTATGCACAGTCGCAACATTATCTAACGTTGTATTATCAAATTGATAGGATTTCATCACAAAATATTTTAAACTGCTTCCACACATACACTTTAGATCTTTTAGTATTTACAGGAATGTGTTGTTAATACTATTTTCAATACTTATTTTCATATAAAAACGTTCCAAAACGATTCATATTGGTATTAAAAATATCAAACAAACTGTTTAAATCTGTTTTTCTATTTCGGTGTTCTTATGTTTCTATAAAAGCACTGTTTATCACTGAAAACACGACGTTTAGAAAATCTATAAACGTACTGTTTTTGGCGCCTTTCATGTTCTATAGGTGGTAGTCATGCTTTCATAACTGACAGATAACCTTAAAATGGTAAATTGTTTGTGTTGAAATATTACTTCTAATTGTGGATTTTTATCCTTTCACTAGGTGATAGGACTAGAAAGAAAAGAAATTTATAGCTATAGCTGTGTTAGTTAAGAAAGAATAAGAATCTGTGAAGTTAAAATTTCAAGTAAAAAATTATGAAACAAGAAACAATGCGCTCAGGTTTACTTTGTCAAAATAATTAAAACGGTAAGTTTTATTTATTACAATTTAAATTTATGGTAATACAATTTTGAATTGAATGTATTGTCATTCCAGGCAGGTTACGAAATGTATGATGCACGTTACTTGAAAATGTTAACACTGTCTACTCAATTTGTGGCGGCTACTAGTAAACAAATATGAAAAGTTGACGTTTTAATCCATGATTTGCAGTTCCACGTTGTGGCGAACTATCGAATATATGCCATATATGTTTTGTATTAAAAATTGTAAGAAAAGCTGTTGCCGTTATCTGTGCAACTGAGCAGTGAGTGTTGACAAAATGGTGGAAAGTAAAAGTCTAAAGCAATAAATTGTTCATTAAAGTATTTCATTATTTAAAGAGTTTTATTTATATGTTTTCTCAATAAAAAGGTTTGATGGTCCACGTAACGTCCTTCAATCCCATATTCATGTTTTATTTATGATAATAACCAACACGAAACACCGATATGTCAAATCAGGATGGTTCATTAATAACCTTGGAGTTCATTGTATGTATTGGTTTTCCTCTTTCATAATTGTATAATGCTTGATACAATGTTTTAATGTAAACAATCAGACAAAATCACAAGATACACAAACTGTCAAAATGTGAAATTTCAATTTTTAGCGGGAAACGCTACCAACATAACTGATAAAAAAAACACCAACTCATATTTTTGACAACTCCTTTTTTTAAAAATCTAATTGTAAAATTACCTCAATAGAAAAAATAGTATAAAAAACATGTATCATAAGGCCTGTTGATGCACTCGTCCTTTGTAAAACTCGCCTGGCGGCTCGTTTTCCAAACTTGGACTCGTACGTTAACAGATTGCCTTATGATACTTGTGTTTTAATGTACTATTATAAACTATTATTCACGAAAGATGACTATTCAAGGTCATTTATGACATAATATCACTTTTTTGTTTCTTTTTAAATAATGCTTTTCTCAAAGTTTTATCTTCTTCATCTACATTTTTGCGTAAAACAAAAATAAAGAATTGACGTAAAGCATAAAATAATAATTTGATTTGAATGTCAACGCCACTGGATAAATATCATTGCAGAGGGCAGTATGATAGATAATTACATGTCTGTAACTCTACGACATATGTCACTGCTATTTTTAGTGTGTTAGAAAGTAATGGCACTATTTACGTATATCTGTCACACCACACAAATTAAATAGACATACGTCAAATAATCTTTCTCTTTCTAATATAAAATGTTGCTAAACTACTGCTATAAAATGCTGTGTATTCTTTCTTCAAACAAATGACCTTGAATAGTCATCTTTCGTGAATAATAGTTTATATTACCAATCCTTAGCAACACAAACAAATTAGCCCGCGCCCACCTCTAGTTCAAAGCCTACTCCGAGTTAGGAATTTTTTTGAACACAGTGTATTTATGAAATCGAAAGTAACGTGTTTACCCTTAATTTATTTTTTAAAATAGGCAATGAGTATGGAAAAATATTTGTTTGGTCAGGGAAAACCTGGAGAAGTCAGAGAATTTCACTGTAAGATTTGAGTGGCAACCCTGTATATATTAACCTAAATATAAATACATAATAAAATAATTGAATATATTTATATTGTTTTAGAGATACCAACACATGCGTAATCTTCGTTACAAAAATGTAAGGAACAAACAAACATTGAATATGTAACTCGTTTTCCAATTAACAGTTTAATTTCAAGGATCAGCGTCCTTGTTTAATCTACCATGCTTTATGTCTCAATCATTGCTTCCCTGATTGCTTCGGTGCCATATTTATTTATAAATTTAACGTTCTGGAAATATGTGAAAACGAAGGGTGGGATTTATCGATTTGTAGGAATGACATTTTGGAACACAACACTACACTTGATTTCGTTGGATTTGTTGAAAATTCCATATTTCTACAATATTTACAAATATATAATTAATCCTTAAACGATTTAATATAGCATTCATGTTGTTTTTAACTTATTTATAGTAAATTTATGTCATTATTTTAACAAGCAACTACAAACATTATACTTAACCTTATTTCTCTAAAAATATACAATGTCTCAACATACTAGATATACTCGCGAATTATATTGAATAATTAAACAGAGGAAGTATTCACAATCATCTCATCACCAATAAATATAAATTTAAATACTTGCTGAATTTTTAAAATCTTGTCTAAAATTCTAACGTTACTTCTTACGAAGTGTAATATCCACGATGCTAGAAATCGTTCCGAGTTCTCGATCACATTTTTTTGATCATACATATTAGGCAATCCAACATGACGTCATAAGTGGAGGGCAAGTGTGATTTTAACCTCACTTTTGAATATTTTTAATAATTATTTATGTATATATCTTATTAATATGATAGAAATCGAAGAATTTTGATACAAATTATTCTTAAAATTAAGCCATATTTTTTTCCATGGCTCCATCATTGAGTAAAATATGTATGCAATTTATTTCTGACAGCTGCCCTCCACTACATTCATCTGTTATGGATTGGTCTATTGAACTTGTATGACTACAGATGTCAGGTTGGTCGAATTTATGAAGTAAGTTTCAGCCATTTCTACCAATACAAAAACTAATAAAACATAACCAAGAAATTATCTCGGCAATGAGTAAATTAAATTTTTACAACGAATATATTAATTTGTTTATAAATAATTATTTATAATCAATACCAAAAATGAGTAGAATTTTATAACCTTATCATTTTCAAGCTTATTAAACATCAAACGTCAAGATTTTAAATTGGTAACATTTAAATGAAATTAGCAACTTGTACGAAAAAATGGGACAGAACGTATTTTTCCATTCTAGTATTCTATTCGATTTTTGTGTCCGAGATGGTAGTGTCCACGATCCGATATATCGAATTGCGGCCTATATCCGAGAACTCGGATCGATTTCTAGCATCGTGGACACAAGCCTTAAGAAACTATACTCGTTGTGACGTCACATAATTAGTGCGATGTTTGGTCACCAGATAGAGTCCACTCAACTTGAATCGCGTATAGTATTGCAGTAATATGGAAAAATCATTAAATTTCAACATAATTAAACTCCCCCATTTCATTAAAATCATACACCTAATTAAATAAAAAATCCAACCTCTGTCTGCACGTTTCTCATAATTTCTATATATCCTGGTCTTTCGCCTCTGCCATATTTCAATATAAAATCGTTAAAATAATTTTTCAGAAATTCTGTCTTCGAAACCTCATCAAGAGGTAACTTGACTAGAATATATATACCAATTATTATCTGAAGTGCACAAACGAAAGCTAAAAATATTAAACACTGAAATCAAATTATAAATTATGTACATAGGCATTTATAAGAATGCATTCTCTTACAATTTTCAATAAGGTTTTGTTCTTCATATTTTTTATAAACTTCATGTAAACCATTGCCATTCCAAATAAACCAATAAAAATACTACGTAACATACCAAATGCTATTATAACACAAGACTCTATATAACCATATTTTGCCTGGGAAACTATATGCCTTAATAGCATTATTGATCCACATAATGAAAATGCAAGTCCTTCAAGCTGAAATTATTTTTCAAAAAATATTATTCGACAAACTCTTGTACTGGGTGGTGCACGCTACAGAAAATTGACAATCACATGTATTGAGATTACAATAATTAAAGCATAAATTATAATATAAATAAAAAAAAGTAAATTTTCTTTTGATCTTAATAAACAATTACTCGGATAAACTATTAAGGCTTATTCACAGCACTGAAATTAAGCGAAATTATAATTAGTACTTATAATTATACTTATAAATATAAGTTTATACCAATACATTCAGGTGTCAGCGTTCGAAAGCTTCAAATTAGTAATGAAATTAATTTAACTTAAATTAAGAATTTTATGCAAACTTCATATATTTTACTTATAATTAATTTATAATTATAATTATAAATGGACCAATCAGATTGAACAAAAAAAAAATCTGATGTGGCCAGCACATTACCTTCCGTCAGTTCTATGTATTTTAGGCGCTTTCTTTTTAGGGGGAAAATGAACTGATCTTATCTCGTACTGAACTGAACTGAACTACTCCTAAAAAGAACAGTATATTTTTTAAAATAAGAACTTATAGGGCGCGAGCAGACACGTGACTCGAGCGTCCTTGACGTGCTTGGAATCAGCTGATTTGTGTGCGCATGTCATTTTGACAAGAACAATATGTCACTTTGACAAGACCAATGTTTTGATTTATTTAAATTTTGAACTGTTGAGAAGTTATTATTTTTAATTTCATGTGTTTTACTGCCTGAAAATTGTGCATTAATTACATTTTAGCAGTTCAAAATCAAAATAAGTCAAAACATTTGTCTTGTCGAAGTGACATTGTTGTTGTCAAAATGACATGCGCACACAAATCAGCTGATTCCATGCACGTCAAGGACGCTCGAGTCACGTGTCTGCTCGCGCCCTATAGTCTGTTAATTTGATTTTGACATATTAAATTCTTTTGCCTTTGTGTATTTAAGTATGGAAGTATTTCTTATGGTAGTGAAATATGATACATATAACGTTTCAAACTAATTAATTTCTTCTATTCATTTCATTTGAATATCAAATACTTACAAAAAAGACAAAATACAAAGCAGTCAGTCATATTGACGTGAGATTGACATTCGGGATCAGTTTAGGATCTATAAGATCCTGTTTCAAAGGTGGTATTTCTCGGGGGCGGGGACGAAGAAACTGGGTAGTACAAGATCATTTATCCCCTTTTCAAAAGAACGATTTAGGGTAGATATGTGCTACTCGGAGTTGATCTTCCTGATAAAAAGAAAGCGGCTTTTGTATAAATATCATACAGAAAGTTCCTTGTAAAAGATTATATTTCTTGTACATTACCTTTAAGGAAGTTGTATGTATTTTATACAATTTACATATAGAACAAAAGATCCTATATTTCCAGTAGTAAAATTATAATACAAACATACTGTCAACTGCACTTGACATTGACACCTTTCAATCAGAATTTTCTTAATATAGCAGCTGTTTCCAGAGTTATAACATAGCTGACTAATATGTATGATATTTAATTTCTTTATAATTTTTTAACTCTATATCCATTTAATATTAAGTATAAAATGCATTCAAATCGAATAGAGAATAAAATATTCTTTAAGATTTATAATAACATTCAATGTGAAAAAATAATATTTAACATCGTTTTTTCAAGAAAAACTGTTAAAATCTTCAAATGAGGGTACTTCCGGTTGACCAGTTATAACCGAAATCTAATCAGCTCTTCACATGGATGTAACGAAGAGGAATACGAAAGAATTATAATTTTTGGAATTGTAGTATTAGAGATATCGTAGACGAAAATTTTGTTACACACACACACACACGCACGCACGCACGCACGCACACACACACGCACACACACACACACACACACACACACATATATATATATATATATATATATATATATATATATATATATATATATATATACAGACATCATCGTAAAACTAGTAAAATCGTATTCTAGGGACCCTAAAACGTGCTTATTCATCAAAAACTCACCACCGAATTTTTTGACCAAAGACAATACCTTCCTTACCTAAAGGTGACGGAAGGTAAAAATGATAAAATATGTCACGGATGTCACGTCATGTCAAATTTGACATAATTTGCTTAATATGAATATAAATAATATAAATTTATTAAAAAGAATTATTAAAACAATTCATGACATTACTTGCATATGAGGCGGCAGTAAAGTATGTGCTTTTAAGTATAGCACAATACATTAATTATAAATTGTCTTTTTAAGTTAACATCTATTTAGCATGTTTTAAGACGGTCATTTTTAAGTATAATTTTTAATTATATTTTTTAAATATAATTATAATTTCTAAGTATAATTTCAGTGCTGTGAATGAGCCTTTATTCACGAAAGATGACTATTCAAGGTCATTTGTGAGCCGTCTGATATAATATTACTTGCAGATAACTTCATTGCATTTCGTAAGCATAGGCGTGCAACATGAAATATTTAAGGACACATTTTAATGAGGCGCGGGCAGACACGTGACTTTGACAAGTGCTTGTAGGGCCCTACAAGGTTGTCAAGTATGCAGCTTGTGTACATTGCCTGTGTTGCCAAATCAATTTAAGCGTAAAATTAATAAATATATAATAAAAATGTTTCATTTTCTGACACATTAAACTTAATTTTTATAAATATAGAACGTTCAACATGAATTCATAGTTTTCTCAAATTTATCGCGCCCAGAAATCTTTGTATGGTAGATGGCAGCACTTATCGTTTTATTTTTATAAAAAAATATTTTAAAAATTAAGTTTGTTTCAGAAAATAAAACATGATATTCATTAATAATAACTAGTTTTACAATTTTATTTATTAATTTTACGCTTAAATAGATTTGGCAACACAGACAAGGTACGCAAGCTGTATGCTTGGCAACCTTGTGGGGCCCTACAAGCACTTGTCAAAGTCACGTGTCTGCCCGCGCCTCATTGAAAAAATAAGAATAATTCATTTGAAAATAATGTTTCTTTCTAAATAATGCCTTTCTGAATGATTTATGTTCTTCACTTATAATTTTACAAAATTTAAAAACATAGACTGAACTATAAACCAAGGAAAAATAATTTGATTTAAACGGCAATGCCATTGGGTAAATATTAGCACAAAGGGTCGTGTAGTAGATAATTAGGTATCTGTAATTCTACGACATATGTCATTATTATTTATAGTGTGTTAGAAAGTAATGCCACTATTTACGTATAACTGTCACACTACATAAATTGCATAAACATAAGTCAAATAATCTTTCTCTTTCTAATACAAAATGTTGCAAAGCTACTGCTGTAAAGTGATGTGTATTCTTTCTTCGAACAAATGACCTTGAATAGTCATCTTTCGTGAATAATAGTATATATTAAATATGTATATGTTAGAGTACACTATTATTCACGAAAGATGACTATTCAAGGTGATTTGTTCGAAGAAATAATACACATCACTTTATAACAGTAGCTTAGCAACATTTTGTATTAGAAAGAGAAATATTATTTGACCTATGTCTATTTAATTTATGTGGTATGACAATTATCCGTAAATAGTGGCATTACTTTCTAACACACTATAAATAATAATGACATATGTCGTAGAATTACAGATACCTAATTATCTACTACACTGCCCTCTGCGATAATATTTACCCAGTGGCGTTGACGTTTAAATCAAATAATTATTCCTTGGTTTATAAGTTAAGTCTATGTTTTTGTATTCTGCAGAAACATAAGTGAAGAACATAAGTCTTTCAGAAAAGCAGTATTTTGAAAGAAACATAATTTTCAAATGAATTATTCTTATTTTTTCAGTTAAAATGTGTCCATAAATATTTCATGTTGCACGCCTATGCAAACGAAATGCAATGAAGTTATCTGCAAGTAATATTATATCAGACGGCTCACAAATGACCTAGAATAGTCATCTTTCGTGAATAATAGTTTATGCGTAAAGCCAATCGCAAATTTATGAGCAAAATATGCATGGTCCACTGTATAATATCATTTTCACAGAGTAACCGAACGACTGTAATGAATACAGCTACTATACAGTGTCCCATACTCTATGTTCAGTGTAGAGGAGATAGCCAATGTTATTCTTAAGGACGTTTTCTGTACCATGTTGCCAATTTTTCAATGCAATGTAATATTGAAACATTCATAAATTTTCATTGCTATACCAAAATTAGTTAACACTGTATAATTTAAGTTTTATGAGGGTCTCAGGGCCGGATTTACGGTCCGCGGGGCCCCCAAGCAGATCGCGTAGATGCCCCCCCCCCCATAAAAAAACCGTGCCAAACGGGTGCGGCTTAAGGAGGGCCCGCGTTAAAAAAATTTTAAAAAAAATATTTTAAAAATTTTTTCATTTTAAATTTAAAAAAAATAATTGATTTTTTTGCAAAACGCAAGTCACTCAACTGTAAAACAGACTGAGAACTGCCATTAACTCAATTTCATTAGTTTCTAGAAGCGCCACGGGAACGCTGCTGCGCCACTCTCTATGTAACGAATAGTTGGCGACTTATCTAGTACATTTAGGCGCGAAATTTATTTTGCGTCTAAATGTATCGCGCCTGAATGTTCTAGATTAATTTGAATAAAACTCGATTCAGTTATACATTATACAGTTATACAATTATATAATTTAATTATTAATTAATAATGTAATGAAATAATATTGAAACAAAAGTAATTAACTACCGTAAATACATTTATTGTTAAATGTTAATGAAAGAAAAAAAAATTAAGTTACAGACGGGCTCTCCATTACAAAAAAAAAGGTTCAGCCTCAGCCTTGGGGCACGTGCTTGTTTTGCTTGTATGTAAATCCCAGCCTGCAAGGGCTTATTGTATTCACCATTCCCCCGAAATTTGTCTGCAGTTCTAAATAGTTTTAAATCCAGGGCCGCGAAAAGATGTGTTGGAAGCGGGGTGTAAAAAACATGCTGAAGCTATTTGTACATGTAATAAGTAATATTTCAATACAATATTTTAAAATCGCCTGGCATACTAATCTTGATCAAATGCATTAGAGATTAGAATATTAAAATATTATAAATTCAAATTGGAGATTATAAAGAAAGAATAAAGACTTATGAACTATGTAAAATATATGCAGTATTTCTATAAAGTCTAATATTAGTAAATGATCAAATAGGAAGATATAAATTAAATAAAAAAATAATGCTTAATAATTAAAACTGACCAGTTTATTATTTATTTATTTTTTCTTTTCACCCACCTGTTTAGATACACTGAAAGTACACCAGTCATACATACATTCAATGAAGTATACCCAGAACTGAACATAGAGTCTGGGACACTGTATAGAAAGAAAAATGAAATAACAGAAAATACTTACCATCATTAAGAGAACGGATAAAATTATGATATATATAATCTTCATCTTCAGTATTCAATTATTGAAGTTATTTCATATCTGACATTAAAATCAAAATTTCCCATGACAAGACGAGAAAATCAACCTTTTATTTTTCTATGTCTACTTGTTTTTGCCTTCCGCCACCTTTAGGTAAGGAAGGTATTGTCTTTGGTCAAAAAATTCGGTAGTGAGTTTTTAGTGAATGAGTACGATTTGTCGGTGTCTGTGTCTGGTGCAAAAATTTTATCCAATAAAACATGTAGGTAAACTATTATTCACGAAAAATGACTATTCAAGGTCATTTGTGAGCCATCTGATGTGGCCAGCACATAACCTCCCGTCAATTTCATGTTTGAAATAGCAATGAACTTTAAGTAGAGTATCACTTCCGGTTGATCGTTTGTAAACAAAATCTAATTTGTTGTTCCAATAAATAGAAAAGTCTGTAATACCAAATTTTAGATTATATTTTATTATGTTTTTCCTCGAAAATATATTAAGAGTTCCAAATTAAGTACCACTTCCGGTTTATCATATAGGTATAGTCAAAATATAATGTTGTTTCAAATTATACACGTGTTTTATATACCAAATTTGAAAAGTTTTGAATGATGTTTTAATATATTTTTCAAAAAAATCTGTGTATAGCTTCCTGTAAAGCAGTACTTCCGGTTTATCAATTTTAGAAAACATCCAATATATCGTTCTCATTAATATAAAAGTCTTACATAGCAAATTTGAAAAGTTTTGGATTGAATCAATTAATTTTCACGAAAATCTGTTCAGAGTTTCAACGAGATGGCATATTATTATTTTTTTACATTTTGCGTTCATAATAAAGTCATTACGATACGCAATTTTTTATGTTTTAGACGGTTGGTACTAGATGACGTTTCTTTAACCCATTTTTACCTAATTTATTTTTAGTTAATTGACAATTCATTTTAATAATATAATGTCGGACTTATTTTTATTTTATTTTTTTTATTTAGGGAAGATTATTTACATGAAAATGTACAAATGGTTACAAATATAATCACAAATTCAGTAAGTAAATGTTATTGTAGAAGGCGCAAAATATAAAAAATAGTATAAAGGACTCGTTTTATAAGACTTTCTTTCGCACTTGTCAATTAGAAAATTCGCTGACGCTCGTTTTCTAAATTTTGACGCGTGCGAAAAAAACATGTCTTATAAAACACGTTCTTTAATATACTATTATGATATAATTTAGTTATTTAAGTTACAACAATTAAAGATTTAGCCCTAAAAATTGTAAACATTTTGTTAATTCTTGTGTTGAAAATAATCTTAAATTGACATATCACCAGAACAGTAATGCCAACTCCTTTTGCCGGCTTAGGTCAACAACAGCGCATTTCTGGACGATTTTGAGTTCTGTAATACTAGTCAAATTGGACGGAGGTACGAAAATAATATTTTGCTTTAAAAATACAATTTTTCCCATAATATAACATTGGTTTCATTGCCGCTGTTCTCCCAAGCATATGATTGGTACATTCTGAGCATGCGCATTGAGATAGTAATATGGTCTATTTGCAGCGATAGAACGAGATAGCCATTAAATAGGGTACTATACCATAGTCAAATTTTAACTATCTTAAATAAGAAGACGAAAATATACATAAATTAATGAGTATTAGTGAAAAAAAATTGTTTCAATATTGATTAGGTCGCAAACTACAAGCGATTAAAGTTGATTACTAATTAGGTATGACGCGTTAGGTCCTAAGAATTTGATTGGTCGCCTGATTTTAAAAACGAGATTCGCGCGTCTGCTGCGGTCACCTTTGAAAGATTATGAACTGTCACGTTGTTGTATAACCTAACAAAGAATTTACAATTTTATATTTCATGAATTTGTTTAATTATAATATCTACTAATATTAACAATAATAATGTATTTATAATTAAATCAATTTGCAATATGTATTAATTAAATTAATAATAATATTAACTAATCAAAACAAACAAACACCAGTGCCATCCGCCGTCATACTTTGTGACTGTTTCAATGTTCTAAAATTTATTAAGAAAAAAATGCTTATTATTTATGTTATTTATCCTTAATAATAATTTCTTCGTAAATATAACGTATAAGTTTTTATATAAAAATATTTCAGCTATGCAAACATGAAAAAATCTGTTCTCTCTAGAACTAACACCACTGGAAGTATACCAGCTACGTCACGCACGAAATTTTTAACTTTAAAAATTCATATCTCGCTTCTTACGTAAAATTTTTAAGTCGCGTTTGCACTAAAATTCTTATTTCATCCTGTTCTTTCAGAAAAAAAATGGTATAGGACCCTATTGAAAAGGTCAATTAATGTATTATTTGTTGTAATCAATCCTTGTTATTATTGTAATGAATTATAATTAAAGAGAAAATAATTTTCATTGTATACCGTTCATACTATTTCTAATTTAAAGTCCATAAACGGTGATCGAATTATAATAAGGGCATAATGAACTATTATGCCCTCATATAATGCCCCGGTTGTTATAAATATGTTTATATACTCCATATCGTAGCAATAAACAGTTCATAATACTTTAGTAAGACAAAAAACAATTTTATTAACAAAATATGTAAATAAAGAAAAATTTAATAATCAAAATGATAAATTAGACAATGGTTGTTCGATTTTTTGGGTGATAGGTACAAAATAAATAACCAATTTACAGTTTTAAATCTTTTTTTAATGTTCGATCATTTATTATTTACATTACAAATATTTGTAAGCTAATGGACGTTGCTCATATTTACATATTGTACACTAGGGCCAGTTGAATAAAACATTGTTAACTAATCATGGACACGTATGAAAAATACATTGGATAATGGGATAGAATAGTGTGACGTCAGAGTATAGCGCGAAATATGAAGCATTGTCCTAAGCAAAAACAATACTTTCAAAGTAGACTCTATTGACAGAACACATAAGAGTCGAATTTAAAGGCTTGTAATTTGATGCTGATATTATTGGTATTATATAGGTAACAAAATGTTCAAGAATTTTTTCATACCCCTCTACGGGGGGCGCTATATTGAAATATATATTTAATAATGTTATAGTGTATACTATTTATTTATAATAATTTCAAAGCGGCACGCAGACTTATAAAGGAGAAATCTGAAAAAATATATTCACATAGGATATAACGCAAAGTTTATTAATTATTTACAAATGCCCTACGGGTGGTGTTATAACAAAATTATGAGTATATTTGTTATAATACAAACTATTTATTTATAATAATTTCGAAACGGCACTCTTAAGATATATAGGGAATAAATACATTTGTTTATTATCTGCTACCATGACCTGTAAATTTTTTTGGGGTTAGTATCATCAAAATGAATAAATTCATCACTTACCTGCATCCGGGAATTTTTATATGCATTATCTTTAATAGTACTTTATTTTAATGTATATTTCATTGTTATATATTCAGTTTGACCCGTTGGTAGATTGTTGATTGGAAGAGAGATTGTTATTGTAAATAAATAACAAGAAGATATCGGGTAAATCAGCCATGTGAATAAAGCAGCTGTAGACACGTGTTTCGCTCTGTTAGAGCTCATCAGTACAGCACAGCCAAAGATGTAGAATGACTGAGGTGGTAAACAACAAATTCAAACAAACGGGCCACCGCCAGAAGGCCAACCACACATTTGTGGCTTCAGCCACATTGCTTCACGATTTGAAGCTAAAGATGACGTCGCCACGGAGATGGATAAAACCTTCTGCGTGGACTACCGTAACCCAGGTATATATTAAAATCAAAACGATGATACTCGGCTGCAAGAGGATAAATAACAAGAAGATATCGGGTAAATCAGCCATGTGAATAAAGCAGCTGTAGACACGTGTTTCGCTCTGTTAGAGCTCATCAGTACAGCACAGCCAAAGATGTAGAATGACTGAGGTGGTAAACAACAAATTCAAACAAACGGGCCACCGCCAGAAGGCCAACCACACATTTGTGGCTTCAGCCACATTGCTTCACGATTTGAAGCTAAAGATGACGTCGCCACGGAGATGGATAAAACCTTCTGCGTGGACTACCGTAACCCAGGTATATATTAAAATCAAAACGATGATACTCGGCTGCAAGAGGATAAATAACAAGAAGATATCGGGTAAATCAGCCATGTGAATAAAGCAGCTGTAGACACGTGTTTCGCTCTGTTAGAGCTCATCAGTACAGCACAGCCAAAGATGTAGAATGACTGAGGTGGTAAACAACAAATTCAAACAAACGGGCCACCGCCAGAAGGCCAACCACACATTTGTGGCTTCAGCCACATTGCTTCACGATTTGAAGCTAAAGATGACGTCGCCACGGAGATGGATAAAACCTTCTGCGTGGACTACCGTAACCCAGGTATATATTAAAATCAAAACGATGATACTCGGCTGCAAGAGGATAAATAACAAGAAGATATCGGGTAAATCAGCCATGTGAATAAAGCAGCTGTAGACACGTGTTTCGCTCTGTTAGAGCTCATCAGTACAGCACAGCCAAAGATGTAGAATGACTGAGGTGGTAAACAACAAATTCAAACAAACGGGCCACCGCCAGAAGGCCAACCACACATTTGTGGCTTCAGCCACATTGCTTCACGATTTGAAGCTAAAGATGACGTCGCCACGGAGATGGATAAAACCTTCTGCGTGGACTACCGTAACCCAGGTATATATTAAAATCAAAACGATGATACTCGGCTGCAAGAGGATAAATAACAAGAAGATATCGGGTAAATCAGCCATGTGAATAAAGCAGCTGTAGACACGTGTTTCGCTCTGTTAGAGCTCATCAGTACAGCACAGCCAAAGATGTAGAATGACTGAGGTGGTAAACAACAAATTCAAACAAACGGGCCACCGCCAGAAGGCCAACCACACATTTGTGGCTTCAGCCACATTGCTTCACGATTTGAAGCTAAAGATGACGTCGCCACGGAGATGGATAAAACCTTCTGCGTGGACTACCGTAACCCAGGTATATATTAAAATCAAAACGATGATACTCGGCTGCAAGAGGATAAATAACAAGAAGATATCGGGTAAATCAGCCATGTGAATAAAGCAGCTGTAGACACGTGTTTCGCTCTGTTAGAGCTCATCAGTACAGCACAGCCAAAGATGTAGAATGACTGAGGTGGTAAACAACAAATTCAAACAAACGGGCCACCGCCAGAAGGCCAACCACACATTTGTGGCTTCAGCCACATTGCTTCACGATTTGAAGCTAAAGATGACGTCGCCACGGAGATGGATAAAACCTTCTGCGTGGACTACCGTAACCCAGGTATATATTAAAATCAAAACGATGATACTCGGCTGCAAGAGGATAAATAACAAGAAGATATCGGGTAAATCAGCCATGTGAATAAAGCAGCTGTAGACACGTGTTTCGCTCTGTTAGAGCTCATCAGTACAGCACAGCCAAAGATGTAGAATGACTGAGGTGGTAAACAACAAATTCAAACAAACGGGCCACCGCCAGAAGGCCAACCACACATTTGTGGCTTCAGCCACATTGCTTCACGATTTGAAGCTAAAGATGACGTCGCCACGGAGATGGATAAAACCTTCTGCGTGGACTACCGTAACCCAGGTATATATTAAAATCAAAACGATGATACTCGGCTGCAAGAGGATAAATAACAAGAAGATATCGGGTAAATCAGCCATGTGAATAAAGCAGCTGTAGACACGTGTTTCGCTCTGTTAGAGCTCATCAGTACAGCACAGCCAAAGATGTAGAATGACTGAGGTGGTAAACAACAAATTCAAACAAACGGGCCACCGCCAGAAGGCCAACCACACATTTGTGGCTTCAGCCACATTGCTTCACGATTTGAAGCTAAAGATGACGTCGCCACGGAGATGGATAAAACCTTCTGCGTGGACTACCGTAACCCAGGTATATATTAAAATCAAAACGATGATACTCGGCTGCAAGAGGATAAATAACAAGAAGATATCGGGTAAATCAGCCATGTGAATAAAGCAGCTGTAGACACGTGTTTCGCTCTGTTAGAGCTCATCAGTACAGCACAGCCAAAGATGTAGAATGACTGAGGTGGTAAACAACAAATTCAAACAAACGGGCCACCGCCAGAAGGCCAACCACACATTTGTGGCTTCAGCCACATTGCTTCACGATTTGAAGCTAAAGATGACGTCGCCACGGAGATGGATAAAACCTTCTGCGTGGACTACCGTAACCCAGGTATATATTAAAATCAAAACGATTATACTCGGCTGCAAGAGGATAAATAACAAGAAGATATCGGGTAAATCAGCCATGTGAATAAAGCAGCTGTAGACACGTGTTTCGCTCTGTTAGAGCTCATCAGTACAGCACAGCCAAAGATGTAGAATGACTGAGGTGGTAAACAACAAATTCAAACAAACGGGCCACCGCCAGAAGGCCAACCACACATTTGTGGCTTCAGCCACATTGCTTCACGATTTGAAGCTAAAGATGACGTCGCCACGGAGATGGATAAAACCTTCTGCGTGGACTACCGTAACCCAGGTATATATTAAAATCAAAACGATGATACTCGGCTGCAAGAGGATAAATAACAAGAAGATATCGGGTAAATCAGCCATGTGAATAAAGCAGCTGTAGACACGTGTTTCGCTCTGTTAGAGCTCATCAGTACAGCACAGCCAAAGATGTAGAATGACTGAGGTGGTAAACAACAAATTCAAACAAACGGGCCACCGCCAGAAGGCCAACCACACATTTGTGGCTTCAGCCACATTGCTTCACGATTTGAAGCTAAAGATGACGTCGCCACGGAGATGGATAAAACCTTCTGCGTGGACTACCGTAACCCAGGTATATATTAAAATCAAAACGATGATACTCGGCTGCAAGAGGATAAATAACAAGAAGATATCGGGTAAATCAGCCATGTGAATAAAGCAGCTGTAGACACGTGTTTCGCTCTGTTAGAGCTCATCAGTACAGCACAGCCAAAGATGTAGAATGACTGAGGTGGTAAACAACAAATTCAAACAAACGGGCCACCGCCAGAAGGCCAACCACACATTTGTGGCTTCAGCCACATTGCTTCACGATTTGAAGCTAAAGATGACGTCGCCACGGAGATGGATAAAACCTTCTGCGTGGACTACCGTAACCCAGGTATATATTAAAATCAAAACGATGATACTCGGCTGCAAGAGGATAAATAACAAGAAGATATCGGGTAAATCAGCCATGTGAATAAAGCAGCTGTAGACACGTGTTTCGCTCTGTTAGAGCTCATCAGTACAGCACAGCCAAAGATGTAGAATGACTGAGGTGGTAAACAACAAATTCAAACAAACGGGCCACCGCCAGAAGGCCAACCACACATTTGTGGCTTCAGCCACATTGCTTCACGATTTGAAGCTAAAGATGACGTCGCCACGGAGATGGATAAAACCTTCTGCGTGGACTACCGTAACCCAGGTATATATTAAAATCAAAACGATGATACTCGGCTGCAAGAGGATAAATAACAAGAAGATATCGGGTAAATCAGCCATGTGAATAAAGCAGCTGTAGACACGTGTTTCGCTCTGTTAGAGCTCATCAGTACAGCACAGCCAAAGATGTAGAATGACTGAGGTGGTAAACAACAAATTCAAACAAACGGGCCACCGCCAGAAGGCCAACCACACATTTGTGGCTTCAGCCACATTGCTTCACGATTTGAAGCTAAAGATGACGTCGCCACGGAGATGGATAAAACCTTCTGCGTGGACTACCGTAACCCAGGTATATATTAAAATCAAAACGATGATACTCGGCTGCAAGAGGATAAATAACAAGAAGATATCGGGTAAATCAGCCATGTGAATAAAGCAGCTGTAGACACGTGTTTCGCTCTGTTAGAGCTCATCAGTACAGCACAGCCAAAGATGTAGAATGACTGAGGTGGTAAACAACAAATTCAAACAAACGGGCCACCGCCAGAAGGCCAACCACACATTTGTGGCTTCAGCCACATTGCTTCACGATTTGAAGCTAAAGATGACGTCGCCACGGAGATGGATAAAACCTTCTGCGTGGACTACCGTAACCCAGGTATATATTAAAATCAAAACGATGATACTCGGCTGCAAGAGGATAAATAACAAGAAGATATCGGGTAAATCAGCCATGTGAATAAAGCAGCTGTAGACACGTGTTTCGCTCTGTTAGAGCTCATCAGTACAGCACAGCCAAAGATGTAGAATGACTGAGGTGGTAAACAACAAATTCAAACAAACGGGCCACCGCCAGAAGGCCAACCACACATTTGTGGCTTCAGCCACATTGCTTCACGATTTGAAGCTAAAGATGACGTCGCCACGGAGATGGATAAAACCTTCTGCGTGGACTACCGTAACCCAGGTATATATTAAAATCAAAACGATGATACTCGGCTGCAAGAGGATAAATAACAAGAAGATATCGGGTAAATCAGCCATGTGAATAAAGCAGCTGTAGACACGTGTTTCGCTCTGTTAGAGCTCATCAGTACAGCACAGCCAAAGATGTAGAATGACTGAGGTGGTAAACAACAAATTCAAACAAACGGGCCACCGCCAGAAGGCCAACCACACATTTGTGGCTTCAGCCACATTGCTTCACGATTTGAAGCTAAAGATGACGTCGCCACGGAGATGGATAAAACCTTCTGCGTGGACTACCGTAACCCAGGTATATATTAAAATCAAAACGATGATACTCGGCTGCAAGAGGATAAATAACAAGAAGATATCGGGTAAATCAGCCATGTGAATAAAGCAGCTGTAGACACGTGTTTCGCTCTGTTAGAGCTCATCAGTACAGCACAGCCAAAGATGTAGAATGACTGAGGTGGTAAACAACAAATTCAAACAAACGGGCCACCGCCAGAAGGCCAACCACACATTTGTGGCTTCAGCCACATTGCTTCACGATTTGAAGCTAAAGATGACGTCGCCACGGAGATGGATAAAACCTTCTGCGTGGACTACCGTAACCCAGGTATATATTAAAATCAAAACGATGATACTCGGCTGCAAGAGGATAAATAACAAGAAGATATCGGGTAAATCAGCCATGTGAATAAAGCAGCTGTAGACACGTGTTTCGCTCTGTTAGAGCTCATCAGTACAGCACAGCCAAAAATGTAGAATGACTGAGGTGGTAAACAACAAATTCAAACAAACGGGCCACCGCCAGAAGGCCAACCACACATTTGTGGCTTCAGCCACATTGCTTCACGATTTGAAGCTAAAGATGACGTCGCCACGGAGATGGATAGCCGAGTATCATCGTTTTGATTTTAATATATACCTGGGTTACGGTAGTCCACGCAGAAGGTTTTATCCATCTCCGTGGCGACGTCATCTTTAGCTTCAAATCGTGAAGCAATGTGGCTGAAGCCACAAATGTGTGGTTGGCCTTCTGGCGGTGGCCCGTTTGTTTGAATTTGTTGTTTACCACCTCAGTCATTCTACATCTTTGGCTGTGCTGTACTGATGAGCTCTAACAGAGCGAAACACGTGTCTACAGCTGCTTTATTCACATGGCTGATTTACCCGATATCTTCTTGTTATTTATCCTCTTGCAGCCGAGTATCATCGTTTTGATTTTAATATATACCTGGGTTACGGTAGTCCACGCAGAAGGTTTTATCCATCTCCGTGGCGACGTCATCTTTAGCTTCAAATCGTGAAGCAATGTGGCTGAAGCCACAAATGTGTGGTTGGCCTTCTGGCGGTGGCCCGTTTGTTTGAATTTGTTGTTTACCACCTCAGTCATTCTACATCTTTGGCTGTGCTGTACTGATGAGCTCTAACAGAGCGAAACACGTGTCTACAGCTGCTTTATTCACATGGCTGATTTACCCGATATCTTCTTGTTATTTATCCTCTTGCAGCCGAGTATCATCGTTTTGATTTTAATATATACCTGGGTTACGGTAGTCCACGCAGAAGGTTTTATCCATCTCCGTGGCGACGTCATCTTTAGCTTCAAATCGTGAAGCAATGTGGCTGAAGCCACAAATGTGTGGTTGGCCTTCTGGCGGTGGCCCGTTTGTTTGAATTTGTTGTTTACCACCTCAGTCATTCTACATCTTTGGCTGTGCTGTACTGATGAGCTCTAACAGAGCGAAACACGTGTCTACAGCTGCTTTATTCACATGGCTGATTTACCCGATATCTTCTTGTTATTTATCCTCTTGCAGCCGAGTATCATCGTTTTGATTTTAATATATACCTGGGTTACGGTAGTCCACGCAGAAGGTTTTATCCATCTCCGTGGCGACGTCATCTTTAGCTTCAAATCGTGAAGCAATGTGGCTGAAGCCACAAATGTGTGGTTGGCCTTCTGGCGGTGGCCCGTTTGTTTGAATTTGTTGTTTACCACCTCAGTCATTCTACATCTTTGGCTGTGCTGTACTGATGAGCTCTAACAGAGCGAAACACGTGTCTACAGCTGCTTTATTCACATGGCTGATTTACCCGATATCTTCTTGTTATTTATCCTCTTGCAGCCGAGTATCATCGTTTTGATTTTAATATATACCTGGGTTACGGTAGTCCACGCAGAAGGTTTTATCCATCTC
Source organism: Harpalus rubripes (assembly GCA_963082715.1). Lineage (NCBI taxonomy): Eukaryota > Metazoa > Arthropoda > Insecta > Coleoptera > Carabidae > Harpalus > Harpalus rubripes. The sequence goes on from OY720463.1 coordinate 13,812,615, forward strand.
CGTGGCGACGTCATCTTTAGCTTCAAATCGTGAAGCAATGTGGCTGAAGCCACAAATGTGTGGTTGGCCTTCTGGCGGTGGCCCGTTTGTTTGAATTTGTTGTTTACCACCTCAGTCATTCTACATCTTTGGCTGTGCTGTACTGATGAGCTCTAACAGAGCGAAACACGTGTCTACAGCTGCTTTATTCACATGGCTGATTTACCCGATATCTTCTTGTTATTTATCCTCTTGCAGCCGAGTATCATCGTTTTGGTTATTGTAAATATTCTAATAGTGCTGGCGAGATTGAAGTGAATTGTTGCTGAGGATTTTGATGGGAGTTGCGTGAGCGACTGGAAACGTTATCTCTGCAAAAGAAGCCGTTTCCTTTTTAAAAAAGTATCCAATAGAATTAAATTTTTAGATAACCTCAAAATCTAAAACCTTGACAAAGTTTTACATCTCGTCACGGACAACTAGTGACATCTACTGTCACAAGACCAAAACCCATAGCGCCTGCTGGGTAGACAATTATAATTACTTGAGAGCTGTGCAACAGGAATAACACCAGGCGCTTGAAAACATACACAGAGGCAAAAATGGAGGAACCGGAAGGAAGTAGAAGTAGAGCATCCAGTGTAAGCAGCATTGGAGAAACAGCCGGATTCATCAAAAGTAGGAAGACTCCAAGGTCACCAGTTCCAAAAAGAAAAGCTACGGAGGAAAATGAAAACGAAGTATTGTATATGCTAACAACAATATTTGAAGAAATAAAATCATTGAAGGAAGAAAACAAGCAACATCGAAAAGAGACACAAGAAGCAAGAACAGAGATTCGGGAGGAAATACAGGAAATAAGGAACGACTTTGAGGGTATAATTAATATACTAAGGGAAGAAGTTGAGACCTTAAAAAATACTGAAAAACAGATGAAAGGAGAAATACTTGAATTAAAAGATAGAATAGCATTATTAGAAAATAAGGAAGAAGCACGGGATAAGAATAATAAACGAAACAACATTATTATTAAAGGTGATCAGAGGTTAAGGTCCAGTCAGGATGTAGAGAAATTTATAAAAGATAAATTAGGAGTACAGGTAAAAGTTACAGACACTTATACAAAGGGAAAAGAAGACAAACAAGCAACTGTAGTAAAAATGGAGAATTGGGATGACAAAATAAAAATAATGAAGAGTAAAAATTAACTTTCAGGAACAAGAATATATATTGAGAACGAACTAACCAAGAAGGAAATGGAAATTCAAAAAGAAATCTTAAAAAGTTCGAGAGACGAAAAAGCCAAGGGACGTAAAACAAAAATAGGGTACCATAAACTACAGATAGATGGGATATGGTATGAATGGGATAATGAGAAAAAAAAGCTAGAAAAAAAGGAAAAGAAAAATCCAAAAAACTAATAAAAATAAAAAAAGATGGTACTAAAGATGACAAAAAGCGAGAAAGTGGTAAAGACGATCATGGAATAAAGAAAAATAAAAATAAATCAAAAAGAAAACACATTAAAAAGAGAAACAATTTTAAAATAAGTACTTGGAATGTAAGAACGATGCTTCAACCAGGAAAAATGCAAGAAATTACATTAGAATTAGCAAGATACAAAATAAAATTAGCAGCAGTTCAAGAAACGAGATGGAGCGGTGAAGGAGTAATTAATAAGAAAGACTATGCAATGTTATATTCAGGAGATAAAAAACAAGGTCAGTACGGAGTAGGCTTTTTTGTATTAAAAGAACTTAATAGCAATATAATAGAATTCAGAGCAATAAATGAACGACTGGCTTATATAAGAATAGAAAACTCCCCTTTTAATTTGTCAGTAATAAATGTATATGCGCCAACGGAGAACGCAAAGGCGGAGGATAAAGAAACATTTTATGATAAATTAGAGGACGAAATAGAAAAAATCCCAAAGGAAGATATCATAATCGCAATGGGTGACTAATGCGCAGGTAGGAAAGGAAGAGTGTATAAAACAAGTCGCAGGTAAACAAACTATCCATGATAAGACAAATGACAACGGCCAAAGATTATGCGAATTATCAATAAAGACAAACATGATAGTAAGTAGCACTAAATTTAAGCATCCTAGAGAACATAAAATAACATGGACCTGATAATACAACACAGACGCAAATTGACCATATCTTGATTGCAAAAAGAAAACAGTCATCAATACTAGATGTAAGAACTTATAGAGGGGCATGCGCGGATTCAGAGCACTATATGGTTGCTGCTTCGCTGAGAAACAAAGCTAGAAGGAAAACAAGAAAGGACTCAACAAAACCTGAATGGAACATAGAAGACATCAGTAATGAAACTAAAAGAGAAAGATACGCTGACGAACTAGAAAAAAAATTAAAAGAAAAAGATGTAGGTGAGGAAGAAATTGAAGAAAATTGGAACTGGATAAAACGATGTATACATGAGACAGCTCAAAAGTGGTTAGGAAACGAAAAGAAAAGCATTAAAAAATAAAAGGAATGGTTAAATGATGATATTAAAAACTTAGTGGAAAAAAAGAGAAAAGCAAGAGTAAAATTTATGAGAACAAATTAATTAGAAGATAAAGAATAAGGAAAATATGTAATAAAAATATTAAAAGAAATAAACGAATATGGATAGACAATAAGATAAAAGACATCGAGGATGAAAGAGTAAATAGAAACTCAAGAAAATTCTATAAAAAAATTAATGAAGAAAACAGAACATTTAAATCTAAAACATATGGCATAAAAGACAAAAATGGTCGACTTACAGAGAATGATGAACAATATAAACAAGTATGGTCCGATCACTTTAAAGATGTGCTAACTGACAGTGAACAAGGCTATGTAAATGAATCACAAGAATCAGACGAAGCGGAGATAACAGAACCAACCCTAGAGGAAGTAAATGAAATCATAAAAAACAGCCAAAATGGAAAAACTCCAGGAAAAGAAAAAATAAATATGGAATTAATCAAATATGGAGGGGAAACAATACAACAGTATATATATGAACTTATTTTAAAAGTATGGAGAAATGAGGAAATGCCAAAAGATTGGGAATTGGGACAAATCTTAACAATACATAAGAAAGGAGACCAACAATTATGTCAAAACTACAGGGGAATCACACTACTGAATACGGTATACAAAATTATGTCTACAATTATTCAGAAAAGAATATCAAATGAATCAAATCACACAATTGGACAATACCAATGTGGCTTCGTCAAAGGAAAATCTACTACAGATGCTATACATATAATGAAACAAATAATCGAAAAAACACTACAGCAAAAACTTAATATTGAGGTACTATTCATAGACTTCAAACAAGCGTTCGACTCTATAAAGCGAGGAAAATTATTGATAGCCCTAAAAAATCTGAAAATCCCAGCAAAACTGAGAAGATTAGTATTGATGACGATGAGAAAGACAAAAATAAATATTAAGACCCCTAAAGGAGACACGGACGAAATAGAAATAAACAGAGGAGTAAGAAAAGGAGACGCATTATCTGCCACACTTTTCAACTTAGCCTTAGAATACACATTGAGAAATTTAAAGAAAAGGACTCTTAGAACTGGTGGAGGTCAAATAGTAGCTTACACAGATGACTTGGCAGTTGTAACAAAAAACAGAAAGGTAATGAAAGAAATTGTAAAAAAAGGAAGTGAAATAGGACTAGAAATAAATGTAACGAAGACGAAAATAATGATAATAGGAAACAAGACACAAGAGAAACGAGTTAAGATAGGAGATTATACTTTTGAGCAAGTAGATAAATTTAAATACTTGGGAGTTTTACTGACGAACAGGGGAGAAAGAGATGCTGAAATAAAAGACAAAATAGCTGCAACAAACAAAGCATACTATGCAAACAATAAATAAAATAAATAAATATATCATCATGGCATATTACCCATTGCTGGGTGTGCCAATCTGCTTTGTATGCAGATATCGGTAATGATGATGACATATTTGAACCGTGCGGGCGTTTACCAGGCGTCACCTCACGGGCACTCATTGCTGGCGTGGAGAGTGCACCACATGGGTCAATTTTGTGCATTTAAAATTCAAAATATGCAAACAAAAAACTATTAAAAAACAAAATGATAACTAAAGTAACAAAAATGAGAATCTACAACACCATAATAAGACCTGTAACACTCTACGCAGCAGAGACAATGACATTGACAAAAAAGGACGAAGAACAATTGAGAAGAACTGAAAGAAAAATAATGAGAACTATACTAGGGCCTAAAAAGATAAATGAACACGAATATAGAGTCAGAATGAACCATGAAATTGAAAAAGAGATAAACGGAGAAGACATTATAAAGAAAATTAAACAGCAAAGAATTAAATGGCTAGGGCATATATGGAGAGCAGAAGAACAAAACCCAATAAAATCAATACTTCAATGGAATCAAGGTAGTAAAAGAAGACGAGGGCGACCAAGATTATCATGGATAAATGAAGTGGAAAAAGACTTGAAATCAACGGGAATCACTAACTGGAAAGAAAAAACAGCAGATAGGATCAAATGGAGAAAAATAGCAGAAGAAATCTAAGGCAGAAATGGAGAGCGATCCCCTCCAAAAAAAAAGGATCTAGAAAGCTTCATCGAAGCGGCGCAACTCCACATGGAGTGTTAAGCCACCTTATATAATGGGATATAATTGTGTGACGTCAGAGTATAGCGCGAAATACGAAGCATTGTCCTAAGCAAAAACAATATTTTCAAAGTAGACTCTATTGACAGAACACATAAGGGTCGAATTTAAAGGCTTGTAATTTGATGCTGATATTATTGGTATTATATAGGTAACAAAATGTTCAAGAATTTTTTCATACCCCTCTGCGGGGGGCGCTATATTGAAATATATATTTAATAATGTTATAGTGTATACTATTTATTTATAATAATTTCAAAGCGGCACGCAGACTTATAAAGGAGAAATCTGAAAAAATATATTCACATAGGATATAACGCAAAGTTTATTAATTATTTACAAATGCCCTACGGGTGGTGTTATAACAAAATAATGAGTATATTTGTTATAATACAAACTATTTATTTATAATAATTTCGACACGGCACTCTTATAGGGAATAAATAAATTATTGTTTATTATCTGCTACTATAACCTGTAATTTTTTTGGGGTTAGTATCATCAAAATGAATAAATTCATCACTTACCTGCATCCGGGAATTTTTATATGCATTATCTTTAATAGTACTTTATTTTAATGTATATTTCATTGTTATATATTCGTTAATACTTTTAATAATTATCATTGATATGTCTGTTAGGCCATGCTAATGCTCTGTGTAAGGCTTGTTCACAAAAGGTTGCGTTAGAGAAGTCGCTGCTAGAATCACTTGGTCAAATAAACACAATTTGAATTCACCGGTAATCTATCGAATTTTAGTGCGCAATCTACGCGTCACTCGCGCATTAAAATTCAGCAAATTTAGGGCGAATTTAAATTATTTAAATAAAGCTATGTCCAGACGGTTTTAAGATTTGCAAATTAGTTAATTTATATTTTAAATCCCGTAGAACACGAATTTCGGGTTAATTTGAAGATAAACTGAACCGTTCATGAGGTGCGAAGAAAATAAAATGCATGTTTTTGGGAATTTTTTCCAAAATTTCGACTCCATTTTCGTAAATACGTAAGGCCTTTTTGGCACTTTGTTCTACGGGGTTTGAAATATAAACTAACCTATTTTCAAACTTCAAAACTGTCTGGACAAAGTTTAATTTAAATATTTCTAAAATGATGTGTTGCAAAATTTCGCAATTTTTCCATCAAAACTTTATTTGGTTATGAATTCGGCTGAAATGCATAGGAAACAAATAAAATTTACTGAAAATCATTTACTTACACTTAAAATTAGTCATTATTATTGAATTTTAAATAAAAATATTTAAGTGACATTCAAATTTAAGGTTAAAATGTACTATAAACCATTGACATATTACATAAATGGACCCAACGTAGAGAGAGAGGAATTGACGCTCACCTTAGAAAAGGAAAGATAGATAAGCGGGGCAACGTCAAACAAGAACATTGTTGCGGTCTGTTGTTTTGTTTGCTGGTCTGACAGTAGTGACAGCTAGTAACAGTGCAATATATTTCCTCAGAATATTAGTAAAAATAATATTCATATCTCTAACTAAGAGTTAGTTACAATACAAAGTGAGTAATTTTGATTTAATGTGAAATAAAAATAATTTGAATGCAGTTTGCTGGTAATTCAGGTTATGTTCTGTCATTTATGCTATGCATATAAGTGTGATTTCATTTATATTTCAGAATTCTTTTAAAATGGTAATGTGATGTAGTGTAAATGGATGCACAGTTCGTTATCAAAAAGACATAAATTTCACAAGTCTTTCTTATTCACCGTAAACTAAACTGTCATATCTTATATGAATGTTTTTCGAGTAGATTTCCGAAAGATGAACTGTGAACAGACTGGCTTATTGCAGTTAGAAGACACAATTTCAAGCCATCCAAACATTCTGTGATGCAGAAATCATTTTCAATCGACGGACTATACCTAAAATGTATATAAAAATAGTTTTAAATAAATAATATTAGCTAAAGCAAAAGTACTTTTCTATATTTGTTATTTTTACAAATAATTTAATATACGAATGAAATATTTTGTTAAATCGAATATGAATTATATTCTGTATGTTTATATCGACGTCCTTAATCGGATTTAAGTGGATTTAGTATTAGAAATCGTATTTAAGAAAACGGTGTAAACGATCTGGATTGAATTTAGAATCGGATTCTAAATCGACTTTTTGTCATTTATTATGAATGAGATGAATATTCCTAAGCACTCTGTTATTTTTCATCTTTTGACTTTGCCCCTAACTTAGCTCTATCCTTTTCTAAGGTGTGCGTCAATGCTTATACAGTAAAGCAGTACCTACGTTGCGTCCATTTATATAATATGTCAATGCTATAAACATGCATAACATTCGGCTAACGCACCGCTTTTTAAAATAATATATACATAAATTATACTGTATAGTACAATTATTTTATATTTATTGTAATACTTATGGCCTATAGACGCGTAAAATATATGCAAATGATTTTATTTAGCATTAATTAATATTTTGGCATTGTCAGGTTCAGAATTTTTGTGTTCAACTGGTGGCTACATTGACAATATGGCAACTAGTTTTTATAACAAAAAGACGTCAACAATCAATGAAAATAATAAATTATAAACGTACAACAATGAGTAGAGTTTTGAAACTTAAGAAATATGTAAATAAAGGTACGAGGAATGTGTATTAAATAATAAAAATATTCTATATTTTTACTCGTTGACGGTGCAATAGCAAATGTAGTGATATTAAAATGACAGTGTTTTGTGAACGATACGTTAATATATTTGTGACTTCGTTTGCTACAAGTAGTGTTTATTGTTATGGACAGTTTTTCGAAGCTGCTGTGCAGACGGGCGGACAAACAGACATCGTTTGTGGTGATTCTGGAGCTGTTGAACTTGGGAAACTTCTTGAACGATTGCCCGAAGACAGGGTGTAAAAATAGGGCCCTGCAACCGTGAGGAGTCGCCGAGCAGATGGACAGCGGGACAGACATAGCAACTTGAAGCTGTTAAGGTAAGAAAAGTTGTGTTTTATGAAGTTCATAACCTCTAATTACTCGAAATTCAAACGTGTTAACAAATACTAGAAATCTCTGTCATACAGCGTTTATTCTTGCAAACCCGACGTTTCTTCATACATATATACTTTTTCCAGGGTAAGTAAGCTCTTTTTAAAGAATCTAAAAGGTGTAAGTGTATAAAGAAACGTCGGTTTTGCAAGAATAAATTCTGCATGTTTTTGAGTAATTGTTAACACTTAAATGATTATTTCTGATAAATTGCAGATTTGTGGAGACGAGCAACTGTTGCCCAGAGATGCTGAGAAACTTGGAGACGAGCAGAACAGACTTCCACCGTTGGATTTCAACCCTGGAGAACTTTTAAGGGTAGCAGTAACATTGGACAACCCTTCTGGGACGTTGAGGGTTCAACAGGTATCAAAATTTATTTATATTTCTTAAATTTATAATATTGCATATTTTTTTTAAGTTATGTACGATGCAGCAAAGATATATTTCCTATTTGACCTGTTTTAATATGGAACTCCAAATTGGAGTTGTATAATTTTATCAGCTATTGTTTCTTTAGGATCATGAGCTGCATTCAGCTCTCGGGTGTGGCAACTACCGAAATCGTGGGAATTTCGGACCTGCAGGACTAGGAAAACATCTCCAACGACTCGCCTGATTTCCTTTCATTCTACCGCCGATATCTCAACTAATTGGAATTCCGCATCGGTTTGAAGTCTGCGTGGAGTCATACGTCTATATTTGTTAAGTTAGTTTTTAAAAATTAATTAGGGCCGGAGTTATTGAGTGATAAACAATTTTAGAATGTGCTTACATTTTATTGCGTAGCAATTATTGTAAAATACCTTGTATTTGTTTTAAAATGAATAAAACGCATATAAAATAATAATATATTTTATTTTACTATCCCTATTATTGATTTTCAGTGAAAAACGTACATTTTAAATTTTTGAAGTACTCTTCTCCTTCCTGTTATCCGGATACCATCAGCAATTTTCAACAAAATTCGACAAAAGTGTTGCTACTTTCAAGAAGTATCCATGCACGGTCAAATTTTTCTTTGCATTCCTGTTATCCTGATACCATCGGAAATTTTCAACAAAATTCGACAAAAGTGGTGTTACTTTCAAGAAGTATCCATGCACGGTAAAAATTTTTTAGCGTGCATGGATGCTTCTGTTAGGAATCATCCATGCACGGTTTAAAAGAATTTCCGAGTGCTCTTTGCATTCCTGTTATTCTAATACCTTCAGAAATTTTGAACAAAAGTGGTGCCGAAAGTGCTCTACGTATTCCTGTTATCCTACTACCAACAGAAATTTTCAATTTTCAACATAAATCGCTAAAATAATTTTTAATGGTGCATAGATTGTACTTAGCATCTATGTACCAATAATTTTTTTTTAACGTGCATAGATTAGGTAGCATCTATGAACACTATAATTTTGCGAAAATGATGGGCACCCTTTTGTCGAATTTCGTTGAAAATTTCTGATTGGTATCCGGATAACAGGAAGGAAAGAGCACTCGGAATTTAAAGCTTTTTAAAGGATATACGTTTTAGAAAAGTGTCGAATTATGAATTTCAAACAAATATCCATCTGAAAAAGAATAAATAAAACATTTTTTAAAATAAAAATAATTATTTATTGCAACAATTACAAGTACATTATTGTTACAAAGTTAATAATAGTATACACAATAAATCCATAAACCATCACAATTACAAGAATTATAAACATTTTATTTGTATTATAAGCTAAAAGAATTTCATGAGTGAATATATCCTACACTAACTAAATTTTATAATTAAGTTAATTATTACTTCCTTGTACAAAGCAAAGGAAGTATTGTATTCACGAAAAATTTCGGTTTTCAGATTTCAACGGAAATATCCATTTTGACCATCCCTGAATCCATTCTGACTAATTTCGTCATGACGTCTGTACGTACGCACGTTTGTATGTACGTACGTACGTATCTCGCATAACTAAAAAACGGTAAGCCGTAGAAAGTTGAAATTTTGTATTTAGGACTTCTATAACATCTAGTTGTGCACCTCCCTTTTTGGTCATTACATAATTTCCAGATATAGTACTTTATTTGAAGCCTATAATAGATTTTAATGAAAAACTATATTAAAATATAATCCAAAACTTTTAAAATTTGATATATAAGACTTATATTAATTGGAATAACATAGCAGATTGTGGTTAAAACAGGCTAACCGGAAGTGATATATTACCTGAAGTTGTTAACGGTTTTTCTTGAATAAAATGGTTTCATTTTGATTTTAGAAATAAATGCTTCAAATAAGAGTTTTAGAGAATTAAATTCTGCGTCTAGCACAACAAGTATTATTAAATTAGCCCTTTGCTTAAGCGAGATATGTAAATTTAAAAGTTATATACTTTTTGGTTTTTGTAATGAAGTTTGCTATGGATTAGGACAAAAAATAACAAAAAAATAGAAAACTACATATTAATGTCAAATTACGTCAAATACGTGCAATTTTATATTTGGGTCTATACTTCATATTGGTCTTGCGTACAAGGAAGTCGTGTGGTGTCCACATCAGATTTTTTAATAATGTATCCTGAGATGTCCTTAACTGGTCCTTGGTCCGCTGTTGATCCTGTAATCACACAGAAAAACATTATTAGATAGTTATTTCCAAAAACCCACTTCAGACTTCAATAACTCCCTTAATACCAACCCCTAGGGGCTCAGATTTGGCTATCCATTAGCCCTTTATCCCTAGTTAACGTATACAAAACTTGATATAAATTTTCTAATTTTATTATTAAATATGCAAAAAAAGTAGGTTTTTCTCAAGTAAAGTACCCCTTCTGTGTCCCTTAGAGATTTGGTAATTTTTATATAAACGCAATGTTAAATAATTACCTTGGATATAAATTTTCAAATTTTTAACTCCGTTAGTTTAGGAAATATTGAAAAAAGTCGATTTTTTTTCAAGTAAAGTACCCCTTGTGTGACCTCCAGAGATTTGGTAATTTTATATAAATGCAAAGTTAGATAATTACCTTGGATATAAATTTGCAAATTTTTATCTCAGTTAGTTTAGGAAATATTCAAGAAAAGCCGATTTTTTTTCAATTAAAATACCCCTTGTGTGCCTCCCAGAGATTTGGCAATTTTTATGCAAATGCAATGTTAAATAATTACTTTGGATATAAATTTTCAAATTTTTAACTCTGTTAGTTTTCGAAATATTCAAGAAAAGCCGATTTATTTTTAAGTAAAGTACCCCTTATGTGCCCCCCAGAGATTTGGCAATTTTTATACAAATGCAATGTTAAATAATTATCTTGTATATAAATTTGCAAATTTTTAACTCTGTTAGTTTAGAAAATATTTAAGAAAAGCCGATTTTTTTTCAAGTAAAGTACCCCTTCTGTGCCCCCCAGAGATTTGGTAATTTTTATATAAATGCAATGTTAAATATTTACCTTGGATATAAATTTTCATATATTTAAATCTGTTAGTTTAGGAAATATTCAAGAAAAGCCGTTTTTTCTTTTAAGTAAAGTACCCCTTGTGTGCCCTCCAGAGATTTGGTAATTTTTATATGAATACAATGTCAAATAATTACATAGGATATAAATTTTCATGTCAAAGTCGATTTGCGAAAAGGGTTCCCATCATTCCGATCTTCAAGTAAACTATTTTTCACGAAAGATGACTATTCAATGTCATTTGTGAGCCGTCTGATATAATATTACTTGCAGATAACTTCATTGCATTTCGCTTGCATAGGCGTGCAACATGAAATATTTATGGACACATTTTAACTGAAAAAATAAGAATATTCATTTGAAAATTATGTTTCTTTCTAAATAATACCTTTCTGAAAGATTTATGTTCTTCACTTATGTTTTTGCAAAATACGAAAACATAGACTTAACTTATAAACCAAGGTATAATAATTTGATTTAAACGTCAACGCCACTGGGTAAGTATTAACACAGAGGGCAGTGTAGTAGATAATTAGGTATCTGTAATTCTACGACATACGTCATTATTATTTATAGTGTGTTAAAAAGTAATGCCACTATTTATGTATATCTGTCACACTACATAAATTAAATAGACATAGGTCAAATAATCTTTCTCTTTCTAATATAAAATGTTGCTAAGCTACTGCTATAAAGTGATGTGTATTCTTTCATCGAACAAATGACCTTGAATAGTCATCTTTCGTGAATAATAGTGTATGTAGGCAATAATTATTACGTTAATGTTCCCCACTTCAATAACGGCGAGTATGACAGAGATAGATAATATTGTAAGACAGAGACAACACGACATAGAATAACAAAGGTAGGAGTGAAAACTCACAAATATTTGTTTATTTTAGACAGAGAGGTGAATATATAACTATTTTATTTTAATGAACTCTTCTTATTACTGTAATTTTTATTGGGAAACACGGTGTTCACTCCTGTCTGTATTACTCTGTGGTCACCGAGATATGTACACGCGTGGACTGAACACCACAAAAAAATCGGATTTTCTTGAATATCTCCTAAACTAACAGAGTTTAAAATTTGAAAATTTATATCCAAGGTAATTATTTAACATTACGTTCATATAAAAATTACCAAATCTCTGGGAAGCACACAAGGGGTACTTTACTTGAAAAAAAGCGGCTTTTCTTGAATATTTCCTGAACAGAGTTAAAAATTTGAAAATTTATATCCAAGGTAATTATTTAACATTGCGTTCATATAAATTATTTTAAGGAGCGGTGCGTTAGCCGGCTGTATTTTCCCGAATCCCTACGACCTTTTTGACACTTTAATATTACTTTACAATAAAAAATAAAACAATACGCTCGGTTTTTATAAATATTTATTTGTTTTTTTATTACTCAATAATTTTAAAATATCGTTTCAATATAAATAATGACAGTGTAATATTCAAAACGTTGATTTTTAAAATCAATGTCGATAAACTGTTATTCTTTCGAAAATGTGTACCATAGTGAATAATGTATTCCCAAAACATTCAATATCACTCTGACAACAAACATTTTACAGTTTGAAGTCAAAATGGCGGAGAATAATTCAAAAACCAGCGTTCCATTAACTAAACCTTTTATAACACCATATTTTCACTGTACCTTTGACATCTTTAACATTCACTATTACCAATCTAAATGCTTAGTTTTTTCAGGCGCTAATGCAACAATATAATACGTAAAAATTGACAAATCGTCCCATTTCTTCATTGGTCTGAAGAACACTTACTTTTAAGGTTATATTTATGATTAGTAAAGCCGGTTCCCGGTTTTCACTACAGCATACACACCGTAGGGCAGGCAACGTTGACAACGCTACGAGCTACAATAAAAAAATACTCTGTAGACTGTTTTTGAAAGTTCTCATTATTGTTGTCAATAATATATATTGCACGATATAGTTAAAGCAACAACTTTATTTTGTCGCTTTCTATCAAGTCAATAATTTCTACATATCATTAAAAATAAAGCAATATCGTGTGGTTCCAAAATTTTGAAATTATTGATCTTAGGAAGGGGTACAGTTGGCTTTGACACAATCCAAAAAAAATGGTTTAATATGCTTTTGAAGTAAATAGGTTGAAAAAATGAGTAAAACTGAAACAAATACTCGATGCTATTTTGTAGCTTTATCATTATCTCTTATCGATCGTTAAATTAATGACAATCGTTTATTTTTAATGATCAAGTTATCGATTGTCTCAATTTTCGTATTCTATAATTACAATCATTTTCTTCATCATTTATTTGAAAATTTTTCGCATTTCGCGCTCATATGAACTTGGCAATCATTTACCAATAAGTATTTGAATTATTGCGTTGTATTGTAATATTGGATATGTAAATAAGTAAATATTCACTCACAGAATTGCAAAAATCAAAATAGTTTTAACATTACAAAATCTACCTACCTAAAATTTTCTAAAATAGATAAACAACCTAATTTAAGAAAGAGTAATATAAAATATTTTTTAGTTTTAAATAATTATATAGGTACATTGTTCTATTGAGCCCCTTAATACTATTATTTTTTATTGATTACAACAAATGATATTTTGATTGTTGCTCAACTTAATCCAACATGAAAAAATATTATATAGTATTTTACGAAGAATAATTATGATTTACTATCATATATTTTTATACATTTAAAAACTATGGTGGAATTTTAAAAGCTGAGTGATTTTATATTTTTTCTTTTCTACCGATATGTAGATGTACTATTAAAATTTAGTAGAAAAAAGTAAAAGAAATATCATTCCATACGCATATTTCTCTAGCATTGTTATATTGAAAACTATAACTGTAAAATTATTGATTACAACAAAGAATATTTTATTGATTACAAGAATGAATCCAACAAAGGAAATTTCATCAACATTTTAACAATAGCATTTTGCGAAGAAAAAATACAATAAAATTGTTGTGGAAATTATAAATGTATAGTTTCGAAGGGGCCTCGCATGTCATAAAAATTGCTCTGGGCCTCGCGGTTTCTAGCAGTGGCCGGACCTCCCCGCTTGCATTTCTTAGTGCCTTGTTGTGAATACATAACCTAAATCTACAACTGACAAAAATATAAATAGTACGAATTATATTATGATATAAAATGCTTACTTGTATATTCTTTCCATTATGTATATTGAATTGAAATACAAGAGATATAATATTCTAACTGCTACTTTTATCTGATTTTGACATTTGTTATTGTAATATAATTTAGATTTAAATATTAATTAAAACACCGCAGAAAACTCTTCAAGAACCACTGCCAGATGCCGTAGGCGTAGACAAGGAATCAGCTTCTCCGTCTTCTGCATCAACCCGGCCCCAAAGATCGAAGATGAAACCTTCCTGGTTACGAGACTACATCTTAAAAGTAATTTGGGAGGAAATGTAATATAATTTAGATTTAAATATTAATTAAATATGTAAGTTGGCAACACACAAAAGATAACTAGAGAGAGTCTAGCCGACACTGTAATGGCGGACTGAGTGTGCAATCTGTGTAAAACTAAAACCCGTTTTGAATGATACAAATGGTCGAATAAAGAAATATACATTCGGAAGTGGTGTGTTTCAATTGTAATCGCTAATCGCATATCCAATACACTACAGTAATCGATCATTAATATGATAACGACAGCATATTACTGATCGATAAATTTCAGTGTGTTATCGACTATCATTAACCAATTTTAATGATCAAGTGACTTACAGAATCCCAATTTGAATTGCAATCGATCATTACCTCGATAATGATTGATAAATAATAATGATTGAGTTACAGAATAGCCCCGATTATTAGAAATATGCAAATGATGATCTGTAATGGATTTTTTCATTTGTTTTTTAATAATTTTTAATTGTTTCACTCCAATAAATTAATAATTCTTATCTTATTCAAGTTTAAAACAAAAGAATGTAGACTTGTTATACAGGTGAGTCTGGGAAGACGTCCCCCCCCTTGAACTTTTTTATTATAATAGAAAAAAATGGCTCATATAAAAGTTTTATTATTTTACATATACTATTTGATGGCAGATGTAGATACTTTTTATAAAGGCAGCTTTACAAGATACGACTATCAACTTTTATTTTTCAAATGGCAACCTATAATTATTTTAATAAAATGGAAATCGTCATTTTTTTCTATTTTCAACGATGAATTATTTATTATTAATATATTTGAAAAATTTCGAGAAAAATCAATTGATTCGTTTTTCGTAAACATTTCAAAATGTTTTTTTTTTTTGTTTACAAAATAAGTTATATTAAGTAACAAACAAATGTATACTTTTTTGACATTAATTTAATTGTTTTATATTGTTACGTTTTGTTTATTTTCACATAGCCACCTATAATATTTATTTAAAAATTATTTCTAAATTATCTCATTTTTCTCGAAATTTTTCAAATACATTAATAAAAAATAATACATACAAAAATGGCGGTTTCCATTTTATTAAAAGTTGATAGTCGTATCTTGTAAACCTGACTTTATAAAAAATATCTACATCTGCCATCAAATAGTATATGTAAAATAATAAAACTTTTATATGAGCCATTTTTTTCTGTTACTTATAATAAAAATGTTAAAGGGGGGGGGGCGTCTTCCTAGACTCACCCTGTATATCATTGAATAGCCTATAAAATAAGCAAAAAACGAGAGTATTTTCAACATAGTTTCTCATTTAAAGAAAAACATAAGTTTGTGTTATATCTCGAGAATTATTAAGTTTTTAAAAAATCTAATTACGCCATTTTATTCTATTTAAAAAACGGCAAATTTTTTGTAAAATAGCTATTTGTGTATTAAGAGCGCAAAATGGGACATTGTCAATTGAGAGGTTGTTGACGCGCGACGCAGGAGCGCGGCATTCTCTCGAAATCGACCATTTGCGCTCGAAACACACAAGATTTTTTCTACAGTCCTCCACCATAAAAAAATAATAAAATGTACACTTTGTACTTATAGTACTACTCAACAGTTTTGTAGTGAAGATAGGACTGAAATATGACTTCAAGATATTGTTTTGGCTTCTGTCTTTACAAAAAATTAACGCTAATTTTGTAATGAATATTATAAGTTTTGTATAATTTATTTGTTTCAAGTACATTAAACTAGTGCAGTGAAAAAGTGGATGTCCACTGACTGACTCCCGACAGAGCAGTTATATGTCAGATTGACTTGTGAAGGTGGTAAATGTGTAACTACAGTGTTATTAATTCCTGCCTAAACGTTTCTATTAAAAATGTAGACAAGTGACATTTCTCAACATTGTATACTTAGAAATTTGGACAGCGAGCGTTTTTTCTACTTTGTCGCGCATGAGCGGCAAAGAGACATTTTGCGTTGACAAAAGAGAGCGCAAATGGCTACTTTGTATATAGACTGTAGAAAAACATTTTTTCTCTATCACAATAAATAATACAGAGAATTTATTTTAAAATGCAACATGTAGTTTATAACTTCCATGGTTACAGAGTACTGTCAACAAAAAATGATAGCAATGTAATATTTGTCCATTTTAAAATGCAACATTATAAATAGTATTGCAGTATAGGAGATATGTCAACACATCACAAATGGTGTCAACTCTTTCAACGAGCGACTAGAATATTGCCTCAATGTGAACGGAGGTATTTTTGAAAAATTATTGCATTAAAAATATTAATTTTTGTAAGCCAAAATTTGTTAAGATGTGTTACATTCAAGTTTTGATTTTTTGTTAATAGTATGTAGGCTAATTTATTGGAAATTAGTGTTGATAATACATAACTACAAATTTTCGTATGTTGCATTTTAAAATGGACAAATATTACATTGCTGTCATTTTTTGACGTTAAAATAAATTCACTGTATATGAGATATATTCAAAATGAGCGAAAAACTAGTTTTTGCCTGTAGCTCAGAAACACAAGAACATCGAAAATTCCTGTGGTGACTATTAAACATTTCTGGAAAAGTTGATCCTGCAATGTGCAAACGGTTTTGCTCTATCATTAATATTACCCGAGATACCTTAAAAAAACATCGAAAATGGAACACCTGTACTTTATTTTTACTGAAAATTTAAAATAGAAAAATTACATGGTTATTATGTTAACTATTACAAAGTTTTATTACCAAAATTGGATACATTGTATCCATAAATTACATAAATTGTATGTTTTTCTTTGGAAAAATGCAAGCTGCACTATTGAAGTATAATATTAGTTAATTATTATTAATGAGTATACTTACGGTCTTCTTGGTATATGTTTTCCAACAATTTTGATTTTAAGAACTTGCAAATCTGCATTATATCTCGTTGACATAAAATTATTTGAATGTTATCGTTTGCTTTTCCCGTATCCAAGGTAAATTCAAACAGTTTTGTTTCACCAGGAAGAACAGCAGCCGAATTTCAACGAAAGTATACGAACATACCCGACAGCGACTATAGCGACATTTTACGGTGCCATTCCCCAACTACAATTGTGAAAATAATCGGTAATATAATAGACCTTTTCAATTTAACGGCTATCTCTTTCATTCGCTACAAATAGTAAGAAAATGGCGCGAACAAATGCCAGTTGAGCTGTCAAACGAAACCTCAAAAATATTGCAGTCATTAAAATACCTGTATTCTCGGTGAAAATTTGCATCATTGAACCTTCTAGATTCAATAAAAGCTTTTGCAACTTATTTCGATAAGTTTTTTTTTTTAAAAGTTGTATGAGATATTCTCACATTTTACGTCTATTTTTTTTTCTATCTCTTAAAATTGAAAAGGTCCATTAATGGCAATGGTCTCCGTCGTCCGCCATTTCAAAACCGTGCAAAATAAAACCACTTGACTGAATAGCAGATTCAACGACCACAAATATACTAGACAAAACATGCCCTATTGGGATTTTCAAATAAAAAAATGCTAACTAGTGACATATATTAGAACTACACCCAGTGGTACAATTTTGACATTTACATGAAACTACAACAATGACTACAAAAGCTATTATATATACTTGAATTATAAATAAAAAATATTAATAAATTAGAAAATAATTCGAAAACTAAAGAAACACAATTGACAGCAATGCGACACTAAATAATGTGAACAAAAAGTGTACCATTGTTTAATGCGATCAGCACCATCTCTTGATACTTGAAAATCCCAATACGTCACTATTGTTTGTTATGTTCTCGGCTGGACGGAAAGAGACAACTAGAGATAGAGATATATAAAGTCTACTCTAAAGTTTGTCGAGAGATGTCTCTACGGTCCATATAACGTGTTTGTGACATTTTGCTCCTTAGTTTGGAAGTTGTGGTCGTTCGGGCCTCGATGTTGTAACTTTAAATTCTGTCTGATTTCAAATTCTGTCAGAATTGGGTTTACCCCACTACAAATTCTACTGCTCCAGACTAGTAGAATTTGAAATCTACTCGGAGAAAGAATTGGGAAAATTTCAATTGTCATTTCAAATTCTACTGATCTGGAGCAATAGAATTCGTTGTGAGGAAAACCCAATTCTAACAGAATTTGAATTCAGACAAAATTTAACTTAAAGTTAAAAAATCGAGGGTCGCTTGTTCAAAGTTTTCTAGTTTCATTGTTCTCTATAAATCTGCCTTTTTCAAGTTTTAAAATAAAATGTACATACTTCTAAAAACTCTTATTAATTAAAAAACTATTAATACTACCATGAGGAATTTATCTACGGGAATTTCGGTCGGACTGTATTCACAACGATATCCTGGATCACGATCCATTAAATAATCAAGGCATTCAATTGCTCAATTTAATTTTAGACATTTATTTGGAAATCCGGATCCACCATGAAATAAAAATAAATTTAGAAGAAACTGCAAATAGAATAAGAAGCAAGTATATAAAAACAACATTGTTTAAAAATCAATAGAATAAAATAAATAATTATATACAATTATTTTTACCTTTTCTTAATACTAATAACAATTTATTTCATGCATTTTACAAATGGACCTTTTCAATTTAAAGAGATACAAGATATGCGCAATGGGGATTTGCGCATAGTAAGAACAATTGAAATCTATGACGTTTGTTTCTAAAAAATTAATACGTAAATGTGAGAAAAACTTTAAAAAACATCCCGAAAGAAGTTACAAAAGCTTTTATTGGAGCTAAAATGTCTAACGATGTAAACTTTCACCGAGAATACATGTATTTTAATGACTGCAATATTTTTGACGTTTCGTTTGACAGCCCAACTGGCAGTTGTTCGCGCCATTTTCTTACTATTTGTAGCGATAGAAAGAGATAGTCGTTAAATTGAAAAGGTCCATTGGTTTTCGTTGATAATAATTCAAATGTTTCAAATATATTACAGTTCATTTTAATAAAACAAGTAGTGACATCTAGCGAATACTCCGCAAGGGGACTTTACATATCTCCATCCTTAGTTGTCTCTTTCTGTCTCTGAACATTGTTGTCAGCGCCATCTCTTGATAATTTGGAAGCCCAATATATTTTACGCAAATAACTAAAAGTGTAAATCAAACTTTATCCTACAATGCCATCTATGATACAATTTGTAATACAAAAATAAATTTTTCTAGTAAAGTTGCAACTGTATATGACATATTTTGTAAAGTCTTTAGTAATTATAACTGCTACAAATTTATTGTTTAGTGAAAGTGAATAGATAATTATTATTAAACATGAGTTCAATGATTGGTTTGTGCTTTATGTGTTCAAATGAAAACAAATGCAACATTGTGGACAAAACCATGGACAACAATATTACTTCTCAAGTAGAATATCTGATGCCTGAAATTGTAAGTACCGAATTATTTAACTTTTCTTTAAGGGTATATATTTAATAACTTAGGAACCTATATTAAAAAACGAAGTCATATTAATATATTAACCTCAAAATTGTAGACCCCTTAACTTTAACCATTTACATATATAGAATAATATAAAATAGGTGCAATAAAACAAACGTTTTTAACAAATACGTAGTTTAAATTTATTATTTTTATTTTAATTAATGTTAATGCTTATGCTTGACGCTCGTTTGACGTTTCAAAGTCTTTTGAAGGTTAAAGTAACTAGCTGACTAGCGAACCTATCGGGAGAAATATTGTGCTAAGGCCCTTATTAGTTTGTCTATCAGACCCATAGGATAAATATTATTAGCTGCTATATACGGTGTAGGATTAAAGTATTGAATATTTTAAAAAAACAGCGAACTCACCGTTTTTTTTAAAAAAAATGGTATAACACGTCGATTTTAATTTTTAAAAATACACATTAATATGTGCGATTCCAACTTTCATTTGTTTTTAAGTTATAACGTCATCACAAAAAAGTTAAATGTCAATATAGATTTTTAGTAGTGGAATTCGATAGTGATTTTTCTTCCCTTTATGATCATGCAAATAAATCATAAGGTTGCATAAGAAAAATTCCAAGAAATATTGAGCTGATAATTTAATAATAATGACTAATTAAGATACCTAGGTTTCATTTTTCAGTTTAGAATGTTTCGTTTATCATATTTTATAATTTATAAGTAGCGTAATACCAACATCAAATGTTTAAAGATATAAAAAAAATATCATTTTAATTTGTTTGCGCTTGTCACTGGTAGGTGAATAGGATGTAAAACAAACTGAGGTTCTATACTATACTAGACTTGTTTAGGGGGTGGCACATCGATCATCGGAACTGATTTCACTTGATAGACAAAAATGAAATATAAAATTCAGTGAAACGAATACTGTACATCCTTTATGAACATGTTTTTACAATGATTATTTTTTGACATTTCTTACAACCAATGAAATGTACCATTTAAGTCACGTGTCTGCGTTTTAACCAATCCTGTCATTATTATACTGATAATAAAACTCTAGAGATTATTCCCGAAAATAATCTCTGTAGCTTTTGTTTTTGTTGACATATGTCAGATAGTAATCAACACATAAGTAAAATTAGCGAAAAAGACCAATTTTGTGCTATTTCTGATCATGAAATAAACCAAAAAATTATAGAAACCACTTCTACAAATAACATAATTAGTAATTATATCTTTTGATTGTTTATTTTGCATTGTCAAACTGTGTTCTAGTTGTCAAAACAGGCTTACCAACTGAGCCATGTAAATGTAGTTAATTACGATAGTAGATGGCGTTACAATAGCATGACAGTTTGATTCCGTTGTTTGAAACTTGTGTATCAAAAAATAATCTAATTAAATATAATTCGAGAGTTCGATAAATTAGAAAATAATTTGACAGATTTTTCTCAAACTTGTTGCCATTTGGCAATAGCCACTCAAGCCCTAGGGGCTTTCGTGATTATTGCCTGGCACCAAGTTTTCGAAAAATCTGTCAAATTATTTTCAATTTATTCTCACTCTCTTGTTATATTATTACTGAAAATTTATGTTTCAGACAATCATCAAGAGGGGGCTACCGCTGCGCTTCTGTTCCATTTGCGCACAGAATCTTCGTTTGTTTAGTACATTTAAGAAAACCTGTGTTGAAAATAACCTACGTCTGGAAGCGTGGGTCCAGGAGGAACAGGACAACATAGACGTGGCAGATAAGTGTACCAAAACAAATATTAGAGGAGACGACGAAGACGAAAATGATAATTTATATGTAAAACATTCATTCTTAGACGAAATTTCTATTAAAGAAAATCCGCTACCATCCGATGGTGATCATCGTGAACTGAAAGGAATACTAAAGGAGGAGAAACTACTGCAAACAGGCACTCACCTTTATGAAATATTAAATAAAAATAATAATCTGGGCGATATTTTCATGAAAGAAAATCCTCAACCAGCAAATCCCTACCTCCGAGAATGTAGAGTTGTACTTGAAAGACTTGACATGAGCGATGAAATGGATCAAAATTCTGATGACTCGGACAGAAGCGTCCACATGGACGTCGAAAGTGATCAGAATTCTGATAACTCCGGTGTTAACTCTAACGATGAAGACAACAGTGTTGATAGTCCTTATCAACACGACGAAAGTAATGATAATTCTGACGACCCTGACGATGTGGTTTCTGTTAATAATGAAATTAACTCTGACGAAAATGTTTTAGTGACTGGTAGGGCAGATGGTTGTTTAATCTGTAAGAAAACTTACAATGATTTATCTTATGTGAAAGATTGTCATATGAAAATTCATATTGGCAAAAAACATTTCCAGTGTAATGTATGTAAAAAACGGTTTTTATTTAAATCATACTTAACACGTTCACTGCCGTGAGGAATTTTAGCTTATTTCCCTCTAGGCCGGCCATATAAATATGTAATTTTTCCTCCCAGGCCGTTCATGCCAGGACGAAGGCAATATAATCCAAATAGAGAAATTGCTCACACTTTTTCAAAAAAGTAATTCTGAAATCCAAATTTTTACTATTTTCATCTCGGTCCTATAGACCGAGTCGGCGTACAGGAATTAATCTTACTCGCACACGCCGTCTCGGTCTGTATTTCTCGGTCTACAGCAGGTCTGTGCATGTTTTTTGCAGAGGCTTTAATTGTAATGTAATAATTACTGTTTCTTTAAATCTGTAAATAAACATACTTTTATATGCATTTTTAAATGTACTCGTACTCGTATATCTTTAAAATAAATAGAATATACCTTTTTACGTACAAATTTAAGAATTGTTCGTGGGCGCCGCTCGGTCTATGCCGCAAACCATAGACGGCAAAGTGTTCGCCAACGCCGTCTCCGTCTGTAGCAGCAACAACGCTTATAAGCGAACAGACCTACGGCGCGATGAGCCATATAAACTGACTCGGTCTATAAGACCGAGACGGCGCAGCGGACAAATAAATTCTCGGTCTATAAGACCGAGCCGGCGTGATGGACAAATATATTTCCGGTCTATAAGACCGAGACGGCAGTGAACGTGTTAAGCAGACGTATGAAACAACACACTGGAATAAAAGATTTTCAATGTGATGAATGTAAAAAATGGTTTACACGAAAATCAAGCTTAAATCAACATAGAGTATGTTTATATCGACGTCCTTAATCGGATTTAAGTGGATTTAGGATTAGAAATCGTATTTAAGATAACGATGTAAACGATCTGGATTGGATTAAGAATCGGATTCTAAATCGACTTTACCAACGAGATTTGTACATAAATCCGATTTACTTTCACGATATAAAAAGCGATTTAACAAAAAAATTAATAGTAGGTACTGAAACAATGAAAAAAACGCAGAGTAATTTATTCATCTTCCATAGTTTGACAGTTAATATGTTTCAACGTAATGTCAACGATAAGTTAGCATAAGTATTAGAATAGCAATGAGAAATCCGTGGACGCAAGAAGAAACAGATATTTTTTTAATTAATCCCGGAAAGAAAAATAATTAATTTGCTAGATGAAAAAACTAAGTAAATTGTCAAGAGTCAAGATTAATACTAGTCAATAATGATCTACGCATTCTACGCTGCTATGCCAACAGTGTTAGTGGTAAATCCAATTAAATCTACGGTAAATTCGAATGTACTTGATCGCTTTAAATTTTTCTGGTATAAACAGTCAAGATTTAGGATTTATTTAAATCCGATTGGATAAGAAATCCGATTAAGGACGTCGATATAAACATACTCATATGCAACTACACGCTGGGATTAAAGATTTTCAGTGTAATGAATGTAAAAAATGGTTTCCACGAAAATCAAACTTAAATCAACATATAAAGATACACACTGGAGTAAAAGATTTTTAGTGTAATGAATGTAATAAATGGTTTTTATTTAAAACAAGCTAAATTACACATATGTAACTACACTACAGGGAAAGATGAAAATATTGTTTTGATGGATTTTTTGAGCTATTAAAATTAATTTTCTTATACTTGTCTTTTGTTGTACTTTTTATTTTTTAATGTCACAACATTTTTTGCATTAGTGCGTTTATCAGTCACATTTTCGCAATAGTGCAAAAGTGACCAAATCCACCTATCCGCGATAGACTGTCGCTTTTTAAAATAATGCAAAAAGTGCCAGCTAACTTCTATGATAATTTATTATTTTTACCTTTCGTCACTTTTAGGTAAGAAAGGTATTGTCTTTGGTTAATAAATTCGATAGTGTTTTTAATAATTAAGCGCGTTTTAGAGTTCCTAGAATACGATTTTACTATTTTTATGATGTGTGCTTAACAAATATTTCTACGTCGATAACTCCAACACTACAACTCTAAAAATTCTCTAGATCCAGATAAAGAGCTGATTAAATTTTGGTTTTATTTGGACGACCGGAAATACCCTCAAGATTTTAAGTTATTTTAATAATATAATATTAATGCTTTATTTTGCGACACAAAAAGAAAGTGCAGTACATAATCACATTAAAGAAATCTGATCTGGCCAGCACATTACCTTCCGTCAGTTGAGGCATTTACGAAAATTCTACTGGTGAACTGTTACCGGTAAACAGCTGTTTATCAGGTTACAGTTACCGGAATCGATATTTTAAAAACGCAGGTGGTAAACAGGGGTAGATCCATAACCTATCAAAGAAATTGAAAATTTGAAACGTCGAAAATACGTCTTTAAATGACGTCGCACAGGTCCACGCTTAGACCTCTTCAGGACGACTATATGATGTAAATTAGGCCGCCTCAGTGACGTCGATTTTAGTAGGTCATTTGTATTACTTGGGACTGTCATAAAAAATGTTGAATTCTTTAAACTACGCTTGCGCACTTTGAATAAAGTTTGCGTATGCTTGCACATTATGACTGTAGTATTGGCATGTATTGCTAAGCGAAATGACATCTGGTGGCAAAATAATGAACTATAGCTTGACTACAGCTCTATTTGTTATTAAAGCGTGTAATATTAAAAATTTATTAAATACGGTACGCATTTGTGTATTTAAATCGACATACAATTTTTAATATGAATAACAATTATTGCTACTTATTTGGGCGCTCATTGTCAGGTGAGAAAGACAATAAATCATGTTGCCTCTATTTCTCGCGTAAATGAGAAGTGAATGTTTACATTAAAAATACGCTTGACAGGATGAAAATAGATAATAATTTCAGTGCGTGGATCAGATAATTATAAATGAATGTACCTGTCTTGAATACTTTGAAGATTTATTCATCATATTTCAAAGAAAACTTTGTTTAAAAAAGAGATAGTTTTATATATATTCACAAAAATATCCATTAAAGATATTTTCACTTCCTCAAATTGCACGAATACATCGTCTAATATAATGATCACAGGTGAATAAGAAATATAATCATGAAATTTTGCTATTTTAATTATTCTTTTTAAAGATATTATGTAAAGAAGAAGTGGTTATATAATATAAGTTAAAATTTTATAAATGTGCACTAGGAATTTAAGTTGATTTACCTTTAATGGATAACATAAACCTACTATAAAATAATATAAAAAGAAAATTAAATATAATGCAAAATACAATGAGAAATACACAATTCTATAAATGGAGGGTTATTGGCGACTAAAATTAACGTGAATCCCTCAAGCGGACGATACTTGCAACTCTTGAAAATGATATTCTGTTATTTAACTTTACACTAAATATATATAGTGCATTGAATTCCTTGCCGGTTTCTCGTTTGTCTCTTTGTTTTAAAGTAGATATAAATTACTTTGCAATATGAGCAAAGAACGAACAAATATTAACGTCAATTGCTGCGTCATTCTCAGGGTAGTAAGAAATAATCTGTTCCAAAAATTGGTGAGAGGAAGAGTGACATCCAAAATAAATTTGGTAAAATGGAGTCTATCGACAAAAGATAGGGCTGGATTAGGAAAATACGAACTGGAAAACTAGTGACGAATCATAAGAGGATAACAAAAATGAAAAGTATTCTAATATTTCCTGACTAATTCATGAGTAAAACACTTTTCACTTTATGTGTAGCATTCAATATTTCTTACACTTGTAATTAAAACAATTTGAAAGATATTTGACATTAGTTTCATTTTAATTTTCTTAACGAAGTAAAGTAAATACATATTTATTTAGCATCCCTAAATAATATATGCTACTATTTTACTATCTTCTACAAAATATTAAGACAGCTGTAATGTGTTTCTACTGACCACTATGGCCAGCTATACAAGAGCATTTTGTAAATAATCAATTGTAAATTTAAAGTTCTTCTATCTCATGAGGATCCCAAATTTTTTTTAGTCTGTATCACTATGTTCCTGAACGCCACATGAAAATAACAGCCCACGATTCAACAATTCTCCTCCTTCTATAAAACATCGAAAAGAATTTGTTGTTTCCAAATAAGTAAACATTTCCTTAGAAATAAGTCTAAGATAACTTTATTCGAATGTCATTATAATTTAAGTACGTACACAAAATTATTATTAATACTATTTATAAAAAGTTTAATGTATTTGTTAGTATACTTCGAAACGAATGTTGGTTATACAATGTTTCTGTATGCGATCTTATAGCACAATACCATTTTCAGAGCACGTGTATGCTACAACACTAGCGCCGCCATCGGTAGTTTTAGTCGCCAATAAATATAAATTTACACACAACATAATCTATATTTTACGCAAATAACTAAAAGTGTAAATCAAGCTTTATCCTACAATGCCATCTAAGATACAAATTGTAATACAAAAATAATAAATTTTTGTAGTAGAATTGCAACTCTATATGACATATTTTGTAATTAATACTGCTACAATTTTATTGTTTAGTGAAAGTGAATAGATAATTGTTATTAAACATGAGTTCAATGATTGATTTGTGCTTTATGTCTTCAAATGAAAACAAATGCAACATTGTGGACAAAACCATGGACAACAAAATTGCTTCTCAAATAGAATATCTGATGCCTGAAATTGTAAGTACCGAATTATTTTACTTTTCTTTAAAGGTATTTATTTAATAACTTAGGAATCTATATTGAAAAACGAAGTCATATTAATATATTAACCTCAAATATATTGTAGACATTGTCGTAGTCAGTCGTAGCTATCCGGCGGATCTCTGGACCCCTTAACTTTAGCCATTTAATATGGCTATACGTCATAATATATATATATATATATATATATATATATATATATATATATATATATATATATATATATATATATATATATATATATATATATATACCGGGTGTCTTAGGCCGACCGACACATGGGCGATTAACATGTAAAATTAGTTAACTGTGAATAGTATCTCCCCAGTGCAAGATATTAAGATGAAATTTTGCATGCTTATCCGGGGATACTATTTCTATGGATTTCAATTCAAATCAGTCAATTTACAAGTGTAATATTAGAATAAATTAAGAAAAATTGTAGAAGTACCATGAATGTTATTCATATCTTGAAAATAATAGTATCTAAGCAACAGCTCTGATAGAGTAGGGGTAACGTGCGCGCTTCACAATTTAGAGAGTCGGGTTCGAAACCAACCGACAGCAATATTTATTTTTTAATTTTTTCTTTTCAAAATAATTTTTATTATTAATATGTTTTTAATCTTTTATTAATATTTAATTTAATAAAGTGGATACATTGTACGTAACAAGATTTATTTATTTAAAAAATATTTTATTATTTGCTTTATTGGTTTATTATAAATTAAATTTCTTCAAATTATAGTTAGCCCTGACGAAAACAAAAAAACGAGAACATTTGATTTGAATAATCAAACGTCAAATGCAGATTTGTATTGTACTATCTTTATTTGTTGCTAGTGTTATTTAAATAATATGGATTTAACTACAAAAGATAAAATTCGTATTGTGAAATTATTTCACATTGGTAATAGCCTACAGCAAACTGCTGATATATTTTCTGCCGAAAATCCAGAAAAAGTAGTTAATAAATCCCGCGTAAGGCGTATTATTAACAGATTTGAAGAAACTGGGTGTGTTGCTAATCACACAAAGCAGGAAATACAACCAATTGAAAATGAATTTGAAGAAATAATAATTGCGCGGGTTGAAGTGGAGCCTACTATTAGTTTAAGAAGTTTACAAATGGAATGTGGAATAAGTAGAACAAAAATTGCTAGAATACTTAAGAAAAATGGATTTAGAAGTTACAAAGTAGGTAACCATCAAGAATTGCGAGACGGCGACGAAGAAAGAAGAGCAACTTATTGTGAAACAATTATGGATAAAGCCAATGAAAACAGAAACTTTTTGTACTCCCTCTGTTATACCGATGAATGCACATTTACTCTTCATAACGAACCGAATGTGCAAAACTTTCGCCACTGGTCAAAAGATAAACCAAATCTTCAAAATTTATCAAGAACCCAATATCCCCAGAAGGTTAATGTTTGGGCGGGAATTT
Source organism: Harpalus rubripes (assembly GCA_963082715.1). Classification (NCBI taxonomy): domain Eukaryota; kingdom Metazoa; phylum Arthropoda; class Insecta; order Coleoptera; family Carabidae; genus Harpalus; species Harpalus rubripes. The sequence continues at coordinate 13,841,163 of OY720463.1, forward strand.
TGGGATCACACATTATTGGACCATATTTTATTGAAGGGACATTGAACGGTCCAAAATATTTAGATTTATTGGAAACAGTAGTTGGACCTAGACTTACAGAATTAAATATGGAGAGGATATGGTTTCAACAGGATGGATGTCCAGCGCATAACGTGCAAATTGTCAAAGAATATTTGGACAATTCATTTCCAGATTCTTGGATTGGTTTAAATGGACCAATTAATTGGCCGGCAAGGTCTCCTGATCTAAGCCCCTTAGATTTTTTCTTTGGGGTCATTTAAAATCAAAAATTTACGGCCATTATGAATTGACCACTTTAGAAGACCTGAAAGCGGCAATAAGGAATGAATGTAGGCTTATTTCTAATCGACAGCTAAGCAACGTAAGACAGCAATGTTACGATCGTCTCGGATTTTGCTTAGCGCAAAACGGCGGCCATTTTGAATATTTATTATAATTTTTTAATTTTAATGTTGTAATTAGTAGGTACGATTTAATATTTTTTAAATAAATAAATCTTGTTACGTACAATGTATCCATTTTATTAAATTAAATATTAATAAAAGATTAAAAACATATTAATAATAAAAATTATTTTGAAAAGAAAAAATTAAAAAATAAATATTGCTGTCGGTTGGTTTCGAACCCGACTCTCTAAATTGTGAAGCGCGCACGTTACCCCTACTCTATCAGAGCTGTTGCTTAGATACTATTATTTTCAAGATATGAATAACATTCATGGTACTTCTACAATTTTTCTTAATTTATTCTAATATTACACTTGTAAATTGACTGATTTGAATTGAAATCCATAGAAATAGTATCCCCGGATAAGCGTGCAAAATTTCATCTTAATATCTTGCACTGGGGAGATACTATTCACAGTTAACTAATTTTACATGTTAATCGCCCATGTGTCGGTCGGCCTAAGACACCCGGTATATATATATATATATATATATATATATATATATATATATATATATATATATATATATATATATATATATATATATATATATATATATATATATATAAAATAGGTTCAATAAAACAAACGTTTTTAACAAATACGTAGTGTAATGCCCGGTTGCAGAAATGTTCATCAACGAATTGTTCGATTAGCGGTTCATCAAAACTAACAATAGCAACGCGATTTTTTTTGACAGCAATGATTTAAATATCATAAGACCAAGGAAAGTGATACGAATTTGTTCGTTTTGATGAACCGCTAACCGAACAATGCGTTGAAGAACGTTTCTGTAACCGGGCATGAATTTATTATTTTTATTATAATTAATGCTTATGTTTGACGTTTCAACATCTTTTGAAAATTAAAGTAACTAACTAGATGCCTAGCGAACTCAACTGTTTTTTAAAAAAATGCTTAAACACGTCGATTTTACTTTTTAAAAATACACATTAATATGTGCGATTCACCTTCCGACTTTCATTTGTTTTTGTTATAACGTCATCACAAAAAAAAAATGGCAATATAGATTTTTAGTAGTGGAAACCGATAGTGATTTTTCTTCCTTTATGATCCATGCAAATAAATCATAAGGTTGCATAAGAAAAATTCTGAGAAAAATTGAGTTGATAATTTAATAATAATCAATAATGAAGATACATAGGTTTCATTTTTCAGTTTAGAATGTTTCGTTTATCATATTTTATAATTTATAAGTAGCGTCATTCCAACATCACATGTTTAAAGATATAAAAAAATTATCATTTTAATTTGTTTGCGCTTGTCACTGGTAGGTGAATAGGATGTAAAACAAAGTGAGGTTCTATACTATACTAGACTTGTTTAGTACATCTTTTATGAACATATTTTTACAATGAAAATTTATGTTTCAGACAATCATAAAGAGAGGGCTACCGCTGCGCTTCTGTTCCATTTGCGCACAGAATCTTCATTTGTTTAGTACATTTAAGAAAACCTGTGTGGGGAATAACCTACGTCTGGAAGCGTGGATCAAGGAGGAACAGGACAACATAGACGTGGCAGATAAGTGTACCAAAACAAATATTAGAGAAGAAGATGAAGACGAAAGTGATAATTTATATGTAAAACATTCATTCTTAGACGAAATTTCTAAAGAAGATCCGCTACCATCTGCTGGTGATTATCGTGTTCTAAAAGAAATATTAAAGGAGGAGAAACCACTCCAAACAGGCAATCACCTTTATGAAATCTTAAATAAAAATAATAATCTGGGCGATATTTTCATGAAAGAAAATCCTCAACCAGCAAATCTGTACTTCGGAGAATGTAGAGTTGTACTTGAAAGACTTGACATGAGCTACAAAAGGGATCAAAATTCTGTTGATAAGGACAACGAAAGTGATGATAATTCTGACGACCCGGACGATCTGGTTTCTGTTAATAATATAATTAACTCTAACGAAGATGTTTTAGTAACTGGTAGGGCAGGTCGTTGTTTAATAATAAATCTTATTTGCAAAATTATCATATGAAAATTCATATTGGCAAAAAACATTTCCAGTGTAATATATGTAAAAAACGGTTTTTATTTAAATCAACCTTAAACAGACATATTAAACTACACACTGGAATAAAAGATTTTCAATGTGATGAATGTAAAAAATGGTTTTCACGAAAATCATACCTAACTAAACATGTGCAACTACACACTAGAATAAAAGATTTTCAGTGTAATGAATGTAAAAAATTGTTTACACAAAAAACACTTAACTGAACATATGGGTATACACATTGGGTATCAGTGTAGCGAATGTAAAAAAATGGTTTTTACGAATATCAAACTTAAATCAACATTTAAAGATACACACTGGAGTAAAAGATTTTCAGTGTAATGCATGTAATAAATGTTTTTATTTAAATCACACTTAATTAGACATATGAAAGTACACAACTGAAGGAAAGATGAAAATATTGTTTTGATGGATTTTTTGAGCTATTAAAATTAATTTTCTTATACTTCTTTTTGTTGTACTTTTCCTATGCACACCGTTTCATAATTTTTAATGTCACAATGACATTTTTCGCATTAGTGGGTTAATCAGTCTTTTTTTCGCATTAGTGCGAAAATGACCAAATCCACCAATCAGCAATAGCCTGTCGCTTTTTACAATAATGCAAAAAGTGCCAGCTACCTTCTGTGATAATTTATTATTTTTACCTTCTGTCACTTTTAGGTGAGGAAGGTATTGTCTTTGGCCAAAAAATTCGATGTGAGTTTTTAATAAATAAGCACGTTTTAGAGTCTCTAGAAAACGATTTTACTTTTTTGATGTGTGTGTGTGTGTGTGTGACAAATATTTCACCGTCGATAACTCTAACAGTACAATTCTAAAAATTCTCTACATCTATATGAGCTAATTAGGTTTTGGTTATATTTGGACGACCGGAAATACCCTCACTGGAGATTTTTAATTTTTTTTTTAATACAAAAGGAAGTTCAGTACATAGTCACAATAAAAAAATAAACATTCTATAAATTTGTACTCATCAAATAAATACATACATTAAAGCGTTAGCCATAAATCAAAACAAATTATATGCTTTTGTAGTATTGCTAATATTTAAACAAGATGAAAATGAGTCGCCTAAAGGTGGTAACCAGTGATACTTAATTTTTTATAAATGGAATAGTAATATAGGTCGTCAGGTACATTCCAATTACAAATTTGACACATTTCCTTAATGTTGATTTTATACACAATATTATGAATAACTATTTTGATCATTATAATACAGTTAATTGAGCTAATCAAACCCAATAACCTTTATACCAATCGAAAGAGTAAAAATTAAATATGGGTTCCATTTTTAAAAAATCTGATGTGACCAGCACATTACCTCCCGCCAATTCCATGTTTAAAATAGCAATGAACTTTAAGTAAAGTATTACTTTCGATTGATCGTTTGTAAACAAATTCTAATTTCTTGTTCCAATAAATAGAAAAGTCTGTAATACGAAATTTTGGATTATATTTTGTTTTTCCTCGAAAATCTGTTAAGAGCTCCAAATTAAATACCACTTACGGTTTATTATATAAGTATAATCATAATCGAGTTTTAAGTACCAAATTTGATAAGTTTTGGTACATGTTTAATTATATTTTTTCAAGAAAATCTGTTTATAGCTTTCTGTAAAGTACTACTACCGGTTTATCAATTTTTGAAGAAAATCTAATATGTAATTCTCATTAATATAAAAGTCTTAAATACCAAATTTGAAAAGTTTTGAATTGTATCAATATATTTTTCACGAACATATGTTCAGAACTTCAAATAAAGTATCACTTCCGGTTGATCAATTTTAGCCATAATCTAATATGTTGCTCCTCTTCATATAAAAGTCTTAAATACCAAATTTTGGAATATATCAATATATTTTTCACGAAAATCTGTTCAGAGCTTCAAGTAAAGTAACACACACACGCACACACAGACATCATCGTAAAAATAGTATAAACGTGTTGTGGGGACCCCAAGGGGGACCCTAATTCGTGCTTATTTAATGAAAACTCATCTTTGAACTTTTGGACCGATAACATTACCTCCCTTACCTACGGTATGATTAGTTAATTAATGAAAAATTAAGTTTGTGTTGTCTTAAAATGTCGTCTAAAGGCATGTGTCCACGATGCTACAAATCGTTCCGAGTACTCGAACACATTTTTTGATCATAAACATTGAACTTGTATGACTACAGATATCAGGTTGGTCGAATTTATGAAGTTAGTTTCAGCCATTTTTGCCAATACTAAAAACTAACATAAATAAAAATTATCCCGGCAGTACGTAAATTAAATATTTTGAACGAATATATTAATTTATTTATAAGTAATTATTTATAATCAATATCAAAAATGAGTAGAATTTATTTTATAACCTTATCATTTTTAAGCTTATCAAACATCAAACGTCAAGATTTTAAATTGGTAACAGTTAAATGAAATTAGCAACTTGTACGAAAAAATGGGAGAGAACGCATTTTTGCATTTTAGTTTTACATTCGATTTTTGCGTCCGAGTTGGTAGTGTCCACGATCCGAAATATCGGATATCCGAGATCGATTACTAGAATCGTGGATACAGGCCTTAAATGACGTGGAAACAACCTCTTAAAATGACGTCTAAACAAGTCTTATAATGACGTCTAAATAACGCCTTAAAATGACATCTAAACAATGTCTAAAAATGACGTCAAAACTACGTCTTAAAATAACGTCGCACAGCTACACGCTGAGACGTCTTCAAGGCGACTATATGACGTCGATTTTAGTAGGTCATTTGTGTTACTTGGGACTGTTATGAAATATGTTGAATTCTTTAAACTACGCTTGCGCACTTTGAATAAAGTTTGCGTATGCTTGCACATTATGACAGTCGTGCAATTATTCAAATCTGCAATATTGTAAGATAAATCTTAATTATTTTGATGAAACATTTAAAACTATTTCACATAAATGGATGCGCTAAAAACATATTGTTAAACTGGAATTTTCACTTAAATTTGTTATGACTTGATTGCAACAAAGAAAATGCTTAATTACAATAAAGAAAACAATGAAAATAACTAATGACACATATTAATGCAAAAATACATTTATATTAAACATAAATAATACCTGCAGAGTTTTCCTCATAATCAATTTTACTGAGTTCGCTGCTGGCAATATAAACATTTTGTGTGGACATTTCTATAAATAATTAAAAGATTAAGCTTCCTGAGAAAAATTAAAGGCTAAAGTATAGAATAGGGTTCAAACTCAAAATGCATTTATATGACTACATATCGGTACATTACCCTTCTACTCCATAAAATAAACCAAAATTCGGGTTCGGAAGCAAGGATTTGTGATGATTTGATGAGTTTTTGTAGTAAAATATATCGTTGCTTGTCATGCCTGTCACATTGAAAAATTAACGAATATTTCAAAGAATTTGTGATTGTGTAGACTTATATAAGCAATAAATTAATAAATAGAAAATATAGTCATAATAATAAGTATTTGATGAATCTTCCTACTTGTATCGCGAGCAATTATTAACAGATAAGTAAAAACTTTCTATTCTGTGCATTGCATGTACCTACCTTTGTAGTTGGCTTAATTATAAGTTTATATGTGTTTTTAAACTTGCACATTTGATAACCCCGCGATATTTTTGCACAAAAGTGATCCCTGTAATCATTATTACCAAGATCTGTGTGTACACAGTAGATTGGCACACCCAGCAATGGGTAATATGCCGTGATGATATATTATTATTTTATTAATTATAAATACCAGAATTATTATTTATTATTGTGTGACACCTTTTCCTTCTTATATTTTTCAGAACTACATTAGCCGTTAAGTAAAAAAGTAAACCTCTTTACGGGGCGGGTTCATTGCAAGAGTGGATTTTGAACCAGGTTTGCCTTCAATATCGCAAATTAGACTTTGGTTTATTAATTTACCTGCAGTCGCTGCATTAATACGTTCTACATTAGAACTAGGAAAAAGAAAGCAATGCTAATATGGACCATCTTAAACATAAAATATGAAACTAATAATAATGAAACCCACATGACAGAAAAATAACATACCTGTTAAAAACAGACTGAGCACACTTTTAATTTCATATTCCCTGGTATTTTGTTTTCTACGGAGAAATATTTATCACACAGTATGACTTATAAACATCCTTCAGGGTCATATTTTCAATTTCTTCAAAGAAATGCGTTCTAACCAAATATTAAAAACTGGATGTCTATTAATAACTCGATCCAGTTTGTCATAAAACGGAACGCAACCTCGATTTGAGTACAAATAATACTAACTCAGGAAATCGTTGTTCTTTCTGACACAGCTGATTTGAGTTGTTCTGAGGAAACTCACTTCCCCCCTTTCCGATGCTACACTACCAGTTTACAAAACTCAAAATGATTTGAAACACTCAGTTTGCATTTTAAGGTTATATAATTCAACAAAATTTATATTCACATATACAGATATACATACATACAAGTAATATATTTTCAACATTATCCATTTTTCGTTTATAAACATTATCATAGATCAGAAAAATGTCAATAAATTTGACATCTGTTACAGCAAATGCTATCGGTAAAGTAGGAAATGATAAAACGGAATAAAACTTGTTCTTTTTGCAAAATCACAACTCACTTTAACTCAACTCAGTTATGTACTGAGCTGAGATACAATTGGGTCAAAAAGAATACAGATAATGTTAACACAGTGAATGACACTAAAGTATTAATTTCCAATATCGCACTTTTCGTTTGACATTTGCACAATTCGAACCTTCAAATTTTTAAGAAATGGCGGGGGAAATTTAATTCAAATTTTGTCGATATTAGCGCCAAAGTGAGTGCACAGATAAATAAATCAAAAGTCAGTAATTACCCACTGAGTGCGCAGGCCCAGGACCTGGTACTCATGCATTGAAATGTGTTGTTTCGCGTCGCCTAAACAACAAACAGGAAATTTTATGAAGTTAGTGCATTTGGTTGACAATATTGGCAACAATTTCTGCTTGGCGGGAGTCGGCAAGACAGAGCACTCAAGAAGTCGGTAAAACATAACCAACAAACGTAATGTAAAATGTAACAAAACAATAAGAAATTTAACAAGTTTATTAAGTTTAAATTTGCTATATACTACAAGTGAAATACTTGGTAAGTAATAAACAATTTACATACCATGATTAATACTACATTACATTAAAAAAAACCATTAAAATAATTGGAATATAAATTTGACACATCACTATGAAATTAGCTGCAAAGCAGTGTTATGTAATAAAGTTTTAATAAATAAAATTATTTGTACACATAACACTAATTATTAGTTTTATACTATTCGTACGAAAAATATTGTACAAACCACGTGCGTGAACCGCCGCCAAACACTCATCCGGGAACCAAGTCTTCACACATTTGGTATGTAAATAACTGTTGGGAAGAGTCACTTCACATAGCCTTCGTGATTCATATAGATATTTTGTTATATAAAAACAGTTGTTATTGATTGACATGTAATTATGACATGTAATGTAATTTGTATTCAATAAAACATATTATTGCAAGTTATCCTACGTCTATTGGAGTGAGTCATTCCTACAATAACTATTACACTAGCAATTTTCTTGGCCTGTTTTCTGTGGTAGCCAGTGTACTTTTCAAAATAATAAAATAAAAATAGATTTATTATCTTATAACTTATCTATATTCTGCTATGTTTTTATTGGAAAATTTACCAGAAACAAATGAAATGTAATAATTGTAGATTGCAAGTGAATGTAATAATGTAATTGGAACATTACCATTCCTAGCGGGCGTGCGACGCGTGCCTCGCACGCGGCCTATGAAAATGTGGGTAGGCCGTCATTACGTTGAACGCATAGATACCATAACATACATTTATAATATAACGTAAATAATTTATCATTACAATATGTGTGTGAATATAGTAATATTTTTTTTAAAGTTTTATAATAATATTTTCTGGCGAGTGGTAGGGCGCTAGTTCAATCTTCTACTAGACAACCGATATCCTTTTGGATCTGTTTCCCAAGTAACATCCTTAGGGAAACATCTGAGATGTCTGTATGAATTGTTTCGTAAGCGGTCTTTGACGTATTCAGTGATTTTTTAATGGCGGAAATTAAAAATGAAAGTGTAACATCAAGTTCCGTTTCTGGCTAGGAAAATCAGCCGCAATTCTCAAGAGAACTTAAAAAATTCCGAATCAATTTCTGAACACGTCAAACATTTCTTACAAAAAAAACACATTGACCAGTAAAATGTTTCCCCAAAGGGTGACATTTCTTGGGCAATAGATCCAAAAGGGTATCTAGTGAAGGCACTTATTGGGAAAACTCGGAACTAATACCAACGTATTCCAAATAGATAATAGGGTGTTTCACTGCTATTGGTGTTGATCTCGCCCTCGGCCTCTTCCTCGACTTTGCCATAATAAACAACGACAGCCACAAGTAAACCTAGCAGCATCTAGAAGATGAAATATTTAATTATTATTAATACTAATAAACAAAGATTTTCAGGTAAATTACGAGTATTTGTTTTATCAAAAATTATTTACTTTATTACTTTTTACCTCCCGTCATTCCGTAGGTAAGGGAGGTAATGTTATCGATCCAAAAATTTGATGGTGAGTTTTTAGTAAATAAGCACGAATTAGGATCCCCACAACACGTTTTTACTATTTTTACGATGATGTGTGTGTGTGTGTGTGTGTGTGTGTGTGTGTGTGTGAGTATTTAAGATTTCTGTATTCATATAAAGAGTTGATTAGATTTTTGGTAAAATTGGATAACCGGAAGTGACTGTTTACTTGAAGCCCATACCAGTATTAATAAAAAACTATATAAAAATATAATCCAAAACTTTTGAGTTTTAGTATTTAAAACTTCTATATCAAGGAGAACAACATATTAAATTTTGGTTAAAATGAATAAACCAGAAGTGACACTTTACTTGAAGCTCTGAACAGATTTTCGTGAAAAATATATTATGATATATTCCAAAACTTTTCAAATTTGGTATTTAAGATTTTTATATTAATGAGAACGACATATTAGATATTTTCTAAAATTGATAAACTACTTTACAGGAAGCTAAAAACAGATTTATTTGAAAAAATATATGTAAGCAATTTATGAGTGTTTCTTTATTTGTTGGTTAAGAGTTGTGATTATTGTGTTTGATCGTTGTTGGGTATTAAAGGATATTAGGTAATACCTGTATTGTTGCATCACCCCTACCTTACGTTATTTTTCAGTAGTACAGACTTGCCGTCTGTTGAGGCACGTTCACAAGCGTGCAGTGCAAGTGTGCGAAGTTTGTGATTTCAGGTTCAGAGTGGCAGATTACTGAATAGTGATGAAGTGTCCGCTGGGTATCTGTGTGATCTCATGCGACGACAAGTATTTGTGTTAACACGAAGGTGGGTCCCGTGCTGGAGTTAGTGCCGTCTGCGAAGGTCGGAGAAACACCACCTTCGTAGGTCGTGCCGTGGTTTGTGTTAGCACGAAGGTGGGTCCCGTGCCGGAGTTAGTGCCGTCTGCGAAGGTCGGAGAAACACCACCTTCGTAGGTCGTGCCGTGGTTTGGAGTTAGCACGAAGGTGAGTCCCGTGCTGGAGTTAGTGCCGTCTGCGAAGGTCGGAGAAACACCACCTTCGTAGGTCATGCCGTGGTTTGTGTTAGCACGAAGGTGGGTCCCGTGCTGGAGTTAGTGCCGTCTGCGAAGGTCGGAGAAACACCACTTTCGTAGGTCGTGCCGTGGTTTGGAGTTAGCGCGAAGGTGGGTCCCGCGCAGGAATTCGTTATGATCACCGGCAGAATGATTGTGAGATAAATGGGCTACAGGTAAACCTATGTATTGACTGAGAGTAATTAAAGAATGAATTTTAATGATTTGTTTGAGTTACAGCGACGCTCGCAAGATGGAACTGTTAATGAGTCTTTGGATGTCTCTGAAGCTACCGCGTCGTAGAGATGCTGCAGAGATTACGCTCGTCTCACCTGTGACGTCAGTACTACTACTTGGGTGACGTATTAATGGTCGTGGTGTGAGGTAACAGGAGGTTTATTAATTTATTTATTAATTATAAAATTTATTGTGCGAGTAATTGAGGGTGTGATGCAACAGTTATGCAATACTAGCCAAGTATTATAATCTTCACAAACATTAGGTTATGATCAGTCGTCTGCTATCTGTTGAGGAGTAGACAGCGAATTGTAATTTTGAAAGTTTAGGTATTTCCAGGATAAGGGTGAGTTTTTAATACACCGCAAAATCAACGTGCTTACATATATTTAAACATGATTCAAAACTTCTCAAATTTGGTATTTAAAACTCGAGGAAAAACATAATAAAATATAATCCAAAATTTGGTATTACAGACTTATCTATTTATTGGAACAACAAATTAGATTTTGTTTACAAACGATCAACCAGAAGTGATACTTTACTTAAAGCTCATTGCTATTTCAAACATGGAATTGACGGGAGGTCATGTGTTGGCCACACCATTTTTTTGTTCTACTGCTGAAACGGCTCATTTGAAAATGTATGGGTTTATTATTTATCCTTGCAATTTGTCGGTATGTTTTTCAAACAGCTTGTATAATACTGTAACGTGGAGCGCCCGCCGTCTCCACCGCTGTGTCTATTTATAGCGGTAACGTAATCGCGCTAGTAGCCGAGCGACGGACGCAAACAGGTCGCAACGTGTTTAATTACTTCCGGTCGCCTGAATGTTTTGTGTTCATTGTTATTATGCAGTCGAATATTCTAGGGCTTTTCTAGAAATTAATGGCAGCTGTATATAAGGGGCGTAGCTATGCTCGAGGGACTCAGTTATGTTAGTTAGTTAGTTACTTAATAAGTTATTTAGTAAGAAAGTTAGTTCAGTTGAGTCCATGCGGGTTGACTTACATAGTGCAATTCCATTAGTGAAGACGGACAGACACTTACATTAGTGCAGTTACATAGTTAGTTACATACAGTTAGTTAAATGGAGTGTTAAGAGAGTAAAGTGTTAGTGAGAAGCACAGCAGTATCGTAGTGAGCGTATGCAGTTGGTGTCGAGTAGGTACTCGGAAGTTACTGATATATTGGGATAGCTGTGGATGTGAATACTCAGTAGTGTTGACGAGTATTGGGAAGCTATAGTGTGCAAGGACAGTAACGGCGAGTCGGGAAGTTACTGGTATACTGGAATAGCTATTAAAGAGAATACTCAGTAGTGTTGAAAGAATATTGTGAAGCTAGGTATACGGGGACAGTAACGGCAAGTGGAAGTGAATACTCGGCAGTAGTGTTGAAGAATTGTGGCATACGAAGAGTCGGTGATACTGAGGCTGTGGAAGTTAGACAGAGAGTTACATAAATAGACAGATAGTGTTGTGAAAGAGGTGACTTCTGTCCGAGCAGTTGAATATACAGACGCTGTTGAGTCAGTCGAGTATATAGACGCTGTGGAGGTCGGTAGGCGGACAGTCAGATGAACGTTAGAAGTATATAGTGATATAAATATAGTGATATAAGTATCGCGTAAACAGTCTTCAAGGATCTGCAACAGACCGGCAGTCTAAGAATGGAACGCGTAGTGAAATAAATAATTAGTAATATCGTGGAAATAAATAGTAATGTTAATAGTTAAATAAATAAATAGTGTTATCTAGTTAATTATAGTTTTAGTCGTAATTAGTTTTTAATAATAGTTTAACCTTAGTAATAGTAACTTTCTTTATAGTTTAATAAACACTTAATTTTAATTAGTAATAATTGTCTAATATTTACACTTCACCCAAATAAATAAAAACGTTACATTATGATAGCTGTGGAGTCGGGAAGTTACTGGTATACCGGGATAGCTGTGAAAGAGAATACTCAATAGTGTTGATGAGTATTGTGAAGCTAGGTATACGGGGACTATAACGGCAAGTGGAAGTGAATACTCGGCAGTGGTGTTGAAGAATTGTGGCATACGAACAGTCGGTGATACTGAGGCTGCGGAAGTTGGACAGAGAGTAATATAAATAGACAGATAGTGTTGTGAAAGAGGAGACTTCTGTCCGAACAGTTTAAGATACAGACTGTTGAGTATACATACGCTGTGGAGGTCGGTAGGCGGACAGTTGATCGTGATATAAGTATACAGGGTGTAAATGAAATAAGTGCATTAAATGTAACCAGTAATATAACTCATCGAGAGCAACAATATTTCTTAATAACTTTTTCTCGAAATCGCATATTTTTTTTACCATTTTTACCACCCCGTAAATTGACGAGTCGTTCCAAATATTTTTGTGATAATTGAATGCAGTAGCAATAGCTATGAAAAATTTTGTTTTAGCAATTGACAGTCCTGTCAATTGTTCCAATTTAATTTTGACATTAGTAATAAACTTGTTTATAAGGTAAAATTCTGTCAAAATGCGAGTACACAGACATTGTAATTACTTACCTATGGTTTATTTATTTATTTTTTTACTTCGTATCTGTTCTATATTTTACTTGACATCACGGTTGACATAAAGACAGTGTCATGGAGTTGCCAACGCATTTACACGGAGCGTTTCCAAATCATCACCAAATCATTCTGTTCTTAATATTCGCACATTTGTTAATCTTGTACATCTTTATCACAACACAATACGGAATGTCACATATGACAATTTTAAAAAAGCAACAGTTATATCCATAACATGTGCAAAAAGTTCTATGTTTTCAACACATAACAGACTTCAATTTTGAGAATGGCTCATAATGTTCATTAATGAGACTGAATTAACTTGGGAAGGTGTATTTATTATGCACAATACACATCTCGACAGACGAAAATGCTGTAAAAATCTTCATTAAAACACGTTTGGGTGGCTAATTATTGGTACTCATGTACCTCTTTTAAATAGACAAAAATTTGTACTTACATTTTTTGAATAACGTATTTAAACTATTATGATTTGTCGACGATAAATAATCATCTCATAACCTAATAACTATGCTTTTGCTCTTCCTCTTTCCTCGACCCTCCTTGTCTTCCTCTATTCACATGTGATTAAAATCCTGGTTTAATACACAACTTTATAATTTTGTTATCCAAAATTTAAATTTATTTATTTTGAAAATTGTACTATTAAGTATTAATAAATAATAATGTTATTTCCCTTGACTCGTTTATTAATTACTGTGACTGTAAGTGTAACCGATAACCGACAATTTTTGAACTGTTTGTATTTCACTTGAATACGGCAGCAGCCATTTGTTCTCCATGGACGGGTAACGAAATGTGCAGCAAATTTTTAAAGAATTTTAACTCAAAATCTAAAAGACTTAGAAAAAAAGTTATTAAGAAATATTGTTGCTCTCATCAAGTTACATTACTGGTTAAATTTAATGCACTTATTTCATTTGCACCCTGTATAGTGATATAAATATAGTGATATAAATATCGCGTAAACAGTCTACGAGAGTCTGCAACAGACCGGCAGTCTAAGATTGGAACGCGTAGTGAAATAAATAGTTTGTAATATCGTTATAGTTTTAGTCTTAATCTGATTTTAATAATTGTTTAACATTAGTAATAGTAACTTTAATTATAGTTTAATAAAAACTTAATTTTAATTAATAATAATTGTCTGATATTTACACTTCACCCAAATGAATAAAAACGTTACAATACGATGTCTTACCTACCTATATAAGAGAAATAACTATCATCGTAATAGCTATTGCTTTCACAAAGGTTACAAAAGAATAATGAAGCTTTTCAGCACAACCATCTTCGTAGGGGGAAGTGCAAGGTACGGTTCTTTCTAACATTATGGGATAACAACTCTGCGGTAAAGTATAATTTATCAGTTTGTAATCGGAAGGGCCGGTCATACCGCAGCATTTATCCTAAAATAATCGTAAAAGCTGATTATTTAGGGCAAATGTAGTAGATAGTTCAAGGATTTAATAGATGTTTAGAAATTTTTGATCAATCGCCATTTTATAATTTGAAAAAATAATTGTAAATGCAAATGTTTTACAGGGCCGAAAGGTAATTTTAAAAGAATTTTTTTGTTAAAATATTTTTAAATCTAAAGCGTTTCTAGTTTTATATTTTATAAAATATTAAAAAATACCGGAGAAAAAATATTAACCTTTTGCAATATTTTCTTCCCGCCATCACGGCGTCATCAACTATGCGCGAACTAGGTCTCGACATACGAGGTCTGTTAAAAAAGTATCCGACCTTTGGCCGGGGAAAAAAACTGGCACATCTGGTGCGTTGGAAACCTAATCACCTTTAAAATAGTCTCCTTGGGACTCCACACACTTCTCCCAGCGGTGCCACCAGGCTGTGAAAACTTAAATGGTTGACATTGGGACCAAAGCCAGTAGATATACTGAAGTGCCGACATGGCGGCCATCTTGGCCTTAAAAAGCAACAGTAATGATTTTTCGTGTCGCTAGAGGCGCTTTTGTGGCAGGTGTAAATTGTCATTGTCAAACGTCAGATTATTCGTTGTGTGTTATTAAGCAATTTTTATTGTGTTAGAGAAACTGAGAATTTGGAAAACAAGTACCCGCAAACTGTACGTACCTTATTCTGAGATGATTATAGGAATGCATGTATTTGTATTATTGCAGGGTTCTGTAATGTTGGCAATGTCATTGGTTATCTACAAAATGTTTGTAATAATACAAAATGTTAATTTCAACAACACTATGCAAATTAAAAGTTCTTACTTCACAATGCATTACATATATCGACTTTTCCAATGTTTGTAAACCACTGATGACACCTCTCTTCAACATTTGATAAGTAAAAAAAAATTTAATTCTGTTTTTATTATGATGACAATTAATTGCACAGCAACAAAGCATTATCTGTGGTAAATACTCAGTTTATTTTATTTTCTTTAACATACCAAAGTTAAAACTGGTGAATATCAATGTGACATTTGGCAGCTACAACAGCATCGTCTCAAGCGACACGAAAATGTTTTACTGTTGCTTTTTAAAGCCAAAATGGCCGCCATGTCGGCCGTATTGCAATGCCATCTCTTGACTGCTCCCGGAAGCTTCATAAATTAAAATGGTTAAGTGTGCTGTGCTTACATTCATATTTTTTTATAAGTTGTCAAAATCCTGAGAGTATTTTTGTTGAAATAAACATTCTATATATTTTGTATCAAGTTAGCAATGTTAATGTTTTTATAGAGTTGTTATGTACAAGTTGATATGTTTTTGAAGAGTCTAAAATAAATATTGTGTCAAGTTTCATATTTTGCGTGTGTCCTTATTCGTGTGTTTCAATAGGTTATGGGCCCAGAGCCACAATAATAAATAAGAATAAGTTATGGAGACGTCTAGGATTCATCAAATAGGTTTGTTAGAAGGAAAGTCAAACTGGTCAACATGGAAGTACAAAGTATGCATCCTGTTGCGTGGTATTGTGGGTGAGCTGGATGTAATTCAAGGGAAATTATTATTACCAGTACCATTACCTGTGGATGCTAAAGCAGAAGAGAAGTTAAAATATGAAGTAGATGTAGCTAATTTCAATAGGGCAGATAGTAACACACTTATTATTTTAACCACTAATATGACAGAGGAAACTTTACAAAAAGTGATGAGGTTCTCAACTGCTCGAGAAGTTTGGCTCGAATTACATAGACTATATGATGGAGTATCAGATGATAAAACCTATGAATTATATTTACAATTTTTCAGCTACAAGAGACAGACCGGGGATGACATTGCAACTCATACCTCAAAACTAAAAAATCTTTGGAATGATTTGCAAGCTGTGATTGTAAGAGACAAGTCAGATAAATATAAATGCAAATGTGAATTACCTGAATTGCTGCTAATATGTAAGATACTGGGTACTTTACCAGATGAGTATTTTTCCTTTAAATCTAGCTGGATGCTGATGGCTCAGTCGGAACGAACTTTGGACAATCTGACAAATCAACTATGTGCGTATGAAAGGGCATTAGCATGCAAGGGACAGGAAGGGAGTACTCAAGAGGTATTGATGAGAAAAACGCAACCCAAGTTAGGGAAAACAAGTAATTTCAAATCTTGTAAAGAATTTATATGTTTCTATTGTAAGAAACCAGGACACGGGTTAAACAGTGTAGAAGCTGGATAGCTGATGGACGTCCTCCAAAACCTACGAAAGTATGTTCGAACGACGTAAAAAGAGAAACTGATGCAAATATGATACTGCTATCAGTAACGACGTCCAGTGTATTGACTGCGAAATGTGATGATGACAGTTGGTTTGTTGACAACGGCGCAACAAATCATATTACAAATAAAAATGATTTATTTTGTAATTTTGTACCATTTACAGAGAATCACACAGTCACTACAGCTAATGGAGACTCGATAAATGCAATAGGATATGGTGATATAATGGTAGAATTAAAGGTGAAAGGAAAATGGCACACAATAACATTAGGAGATGTGTGGTATGTCCCTAATATTAGTAAAAACTTGTTTTCTGTTTTAAGTGCGCAAGACAAACATCAAAACAGTCAGTTTGAATCTACAGCAGAGACCTGTAGATTAAAAATTAATGGACAAACAATTGTAACTGGTCTTCGAAGTAGATTTGGCGGTTTGTATAGACTTGGACTACGTGGTGTAAATCCAAAGAAATCCGCTGAGATAAATGCTTTATCAGGTAAAAATGATTCCACTATTTTGCAACTATATCATGAAAGATTGGGACATCAAAATAAAAAGCATGTCAAATCTGTCATTTCAAGTGAATTAGGCATAAATGTCAAATTAGACAGCGAATTATGTGAAGGCTGTATTTATGGCAAAGCTCATAGATTGAAGTTTGGAACTAGAGAGAGAGCTTCCAAGCCTGGCGAGCTAATTCATTCAGATGTATGTGGACCATTTCTTACGTCTATTTCAGGTTACCGATATTTTGTAATTTTTAAAGATGATTTCACTCGTTTTCGATTTATTTATTTTATTAAACATAAATCAGATGTTGCTGGAAAAATTAAATCCTTATTATCAGAAATACGAGTTACAGGATATGTTGTTAAAGAATTATTAACTGATAATGGAGGAGAATTTGATAATGCTGAAGTAAGAAAGATTTTAGAAGAAAATGGAATTAAGCAAAGATTAGTAATGCCATTCACACCTGAGCGAACGGGTGCAGTGAAAGAGAAAACAGAACCATAGTCGAAACAGCAAGAGCAATTATGCACGCGCATGCAGAAATTCCCCAAGGTCTATGGGCTGAAATGGTAAACACGGCAACGTATATTTTAAATCGAACAGGTCCATCCAGTATTGACGGAAAATCGCCATATGAATTATGGGTAGGTATGAAGCCTATTTTAAAATATTTTCGAATTATAGGATCAACTTGTTATGCACATATTCCGAAGCAATGTCGGAAAAAGCTGGACAAAAAAGCCATAAAAGGTATTTTAATAGGGTACGACACAGATGGATATCGTATATGGTGCCAGCAGAACAACAGATTAGTGAGATCTCGCGACGTGGTGTTCGACGAACAACCCCTCAATAAAACTGGAGTAAGTAATATATTTATTAATCCAATTCAACAGGACATGAAAAATGCTGAAACAGAAGACGATGATTCATCTCTTGAGAAAAAGGTTGATAGTGAACAAGAGGAAGAACAAGAGGCAAATGAACAACAAGAAACAGTCAATCGATATGAGTTTCGAAATAGAGAACAACTCAAAAATCCAATGAGGTATGGTGCTTATGTTATGTTTGTTGAACCTAAGACTTTTCAGGAAGCTTTGAATTCACAAGATTCTGAAAATTGGAAAATTGCTATGGAAGAAGAGATGAAATCTCTCAACAGAAATGAAACTTGGAGACTAGAAGAACTGCCAAAAGGAAGAAAATTAATACCGTGTAAATGGGTCTATTAAATTAAAACGAATCCAGACGGAACAATAGACAGATACAAGGCAAGATTGGTCATAAAAGGATATTCTCAGAAAAAAGGTGAAGACTATGATCAAACATTCAGTCCAGTGGCAAAGGCTGGAACAATTAGAGCCTTGATTAGTGTAGCAGCCAAGGAAAATATGTCACTTTTGCAGTTTGATGTTTCAACCGCGTTTCTTTATGGTAAGTTACAAGAAAAATTTTACATGAAACAGCCAGAAGGGTACGAAGATGGAACCAATAAAGTATGTCTGTTACAAAAAAGTCTTTACTGACTTAAACAAGCTCCAAGGTGTTGGAATAAACGTTTTGGGGATTTTTTAATAAACTTAGGGTTCAAGCGCAGTGATGCAGATCCTTGTTTATTTATTATGAAACATGGTTTGAACAAACTTTTGGTGGTATTGT
Source organism: Harpalus rubripes (assembly GCA_963082715.1). Taxonomy (NCBI): domain Eukaryota; kingdom Metazoa; phylum Arthropoda; class Insecta; order Coleoptera; family Carabidae; genus Harpalus; species Harpalus rubripes. The sequence continues at coordinate 13,860,060 of OY720463.1, forward strand.
ATGTGGACGATGGACTGGTTGCTTGCAACGATAAATATTTAATGGAAAAATTCATTAATGATTTAAAAAATGAATTTAAAATTGTTACAAAACCAGCCTCATTTTATTTGGGTCTTGAGATAAATAAAGAAAAAGATGGTTCAATCAAGATCACACAAAAAGGATACACTAGAAGAGTATTAGAACAGTTTGGAATGAGTAACTGTAAACCAATCTCTACTCCCATTATCAAAGAGACATTTATATCAGGGAAAGTGGAAGACAAAGGTGAAAATAAAGACAAAAACGAAAATGAAGACAAAACCGAAACATTTCCTTACAGGCAAGCAGTGGGCTCTCTAATATATTTAATGACGGGAACTCGTCCAGACATAGCTTACTCCGTTGGAGTAGTTTCACGAAGTTTAGAGAATCCTAGCAAAGAAGACTGGGTTAAAGTGAAGAGAATTTTTCGGTATCTAAAGGGTACTGAAAACTATGGCATTACATATAAATCAGGAAATGGAGAATTCTGCTGTTACAGCAATGCTGACCATGGAGGAGATATATTAACAGGTCGGTCAACAACAGGTGTGCTCTGTATGTTTGCAGGTGGAGCTATCTCCTGGTTAAGCCAACGTCAACCTTCAGTTGTGATCTCGACTACAGAAGCTGAAGTCGTAGCTGCAAGTGAAGCTGCCAGAGAGATTGTGTGGCTGAAACGATTTTTTGACGACATCGTTCAAATAACCAATCTACCAGAATTGCAAGTCGACAACGAAGCAGCTGTGAAACTAGCTCAAAATCCTGAGTTTCATCGGCGAACGAAACATATACAAACCAGACATTTCTTCGTCAGAGAGCTAGTTGCTGAAGGCACTATAGATGTTGTTCGCGTATCAACGGAGCTGCAATTAGCAGATTTGATGACCAAGCCTCTTCCCAAACCAAGACTCATAACTTTATGTAAAAGTTTAGGGCTAAATTGATACGCAAATATATGAATGAGGGAAAGTGTTGAAATAAACATTCTATATATTTTGTATCAAGTTAGCAATGTTAATGTTTTTATAGAGTTGTTATGTACAAGTTGATATGTTTTTGAAGAGTCTAAAATAAATATTGTGTCAAGTTTCATATTTTGCATGTGTCCTTATTCGTGTGTTTCAATAATTTTAACCAAATCGTAAGAAAATTTTCAAGAATTTTAATTTTCTTGGGAGGAGTTCGATTATTTGAATTGTTGAGATATTTTACATAGTGTCTAATATTTTCTTTTACGCATGTGTATGTGTGACTCAAGTTTCTACTATTCTATTCGTATTAACGCTATAGAAAAAATGTTCATATAATATGTTTTACAATGCAAAAGCTTTTTTAATTCGTTATCGTCATTATTGACATCAATATCCTTCTACATAGGTAAAGCATAAAAAATTGTACTATTTATTTATACTGAGACTGATTACTTCTAGTTTAATCAAATATTCAACCAGTATAAAAACACTACAAAAGCGTTTATATTTTCTTATAATTGTTTATAAATATTATATAAAATAAATATTTTATTATTATAAAAAAAATATATGAACCATATATGTTTTATAAATGTTGGTTTTCATTGTTTACTTTATTGATAAATAACATAAATATGAAACACAGGGAGGCAATGCGGATTGCATATTTAGATGTTATGGAGTTGCCTACATACTCAAAATAGTTCCGGTAGCAACCAAAGAGTGGCGCTGAAGATGGTCCCATCAGATAACTTACCGTTTCTAATCTATTATCAAACAAAACATATTTCTAATCTGTGGGTGACACCAAGGGATAGAATAGTGTGACGTCAGAGTATAGCGCGAAATATGAAATATTGTGCTAAGCAAAAACGAAACGCCATTCTACACGTAATAAATTCCTCCCATAAATATTTAACGGGAAATCCATCAGATGGCGCTACCAGCGAAACGGAACAGCTGCTTGGATAGTCTATTTACTTTTTTCTTTTTAAAACGTTACTATTATTAATTTGAAATGATTAGTTCTTTGACAGTGACATTTATCTGTCAGTTACATAATATTTGAATAACTACGCAACCAAGAAGTTTTGTTTGTGTAAAGCGTAAGCTCCGGGATTTAAATTATAATTTTATAAATTTAACCATAAGATATATAGGAAAAGTAGTAATACAAATCAAATTAACATTTAAAGGTATTTTTCGAATCTTTTTTCCTTGACATTAAATAATATGACATATCCTTAATTGAATTAAAGATATCTTAAATTTAATTTCAGATATCTGTAATTTAATTTCAGATATCTCTAATTTTGTTACATTGAAGATATCTTAAATTATTTACAGATATCTGAAATCGAATATCAGATATCTTAAATACAATTTAAGATATCTTTAATTCAATTTTAGATATCTAAATTTGAACATATCCATAATTCAATTTCAATTATCTGTAATTCATTTTAAGATATCAGTAATTAAATTTGAGATATTTTAAAATGAATTATGAATATGTTCAATTTAAGATATCTACTATTCTGTTTTAGATATCTTAAATTGAATTACAGATATCTAAAACTGAATTACAGATATCTGAAATTGAATTACAGATATCTGAAATTGAATTATGGATATGTTCAAATTTTGATATCTAAAATTGAATTAAAGATATCGTAAATTGTATTTAAGATATCTGAAATTCGATGTCAGATATCTGTAAAGAATTTTAGATATCTAAAATTACATATAGGAAAGTATGTAAATTGAATTCGAGATATCTGAAATTGAATTTTAGATATCTAAAATTCAATTAAAGATATCTAAAACAGAATAGTAGATATCTTAAATTGAACATATTCATAATTCATTTTAAGATATCTCAAATTCAATTCAAGATATCTCAAATTTAATTACTGATATATTAAAATGAATTACAGATATCTGAAATTGAATTATGGATATGTTCAAATTAAGATATCTAAAATTGAATTAAAGATATCTTAAATTGTATTTAAGATTTAATTCAATTTCAGATATCTAAAAGGTTAAAGTATAGAATAGGGTCCAACTTCAATATACGTTTAAATATCGGTATATTAGCCTTCTATTCAATAAAATAAACCAACATTAGGTCACGGAAAGCAATATTTATAGTAATTTTGATATTTTTATTGAAAAAAAAAATACGGTTAAATTCTTATAAAAAGAATGTAGCTACCCGAGTGTTGTCAAATTGAGTTCTGTGCGGTAGGTTATTGTTATTGTTAGTATTTTTTTTTATAAAATTGCAAGCGAAAGAGTCACATCACTCATAAATACAGCCTAAAAACTAATAAAATTAAAACATGTTTCTTTGATGTTTTTACATGATATTTTACATAAAAGAATAAGTCCAATAAAAAAATGCATTTTAAAGCTGGGCCCTATTCGAAACTCCGCCCATCTAAAATTGAATTTAAGATATCCTAAATGTAACAAAATTAGAGATATCTCAAATTAAATTATAGATATCTTAAAGGGTTATGATTTTGACGTCACACGCAAGAAAGAATGCGACGATGTAGAAGTTGAGCTGGCAGATCGGATTACAAACAAACCACGCCATTTTTAAAGTTCTGTCTTCTGTCACTTGTGTTTTGATATTGAGTTTTACACGTGATTCAATGTCTTCAGACGGCTATGGAAACTTAAAGAATTTCACATTTGTCATGTATTGTATTCTTTATAATTATAGCGAGGGTCACTGTTGCAAAGACCATACACTCGCTTACTTACCACCATCTTGCAACTGTCACCATGACAGCGATTTGTTTGTAATCTAGCAACGGAGTGAAATGAGTCACAAGTGTAGTACAAGGAAAATACCAATAGATGGCAGCCCGAAAATATACCACTGTATAACCCTCCATTAAGGATATGTCACATTATTTAAAGTCAAGGAAAAAAGATAATATAAAAAGTAAAACGGCGTTCCATACTATACCTCCCTTACCAAGGGTAGCGGGAGGTAAAAATAAGGTCGGATACTTTTCGAACAGACCTCGTATAGTATTGCTGTAATGTGGAAAAATCCCCCATTTGATTAAAATCATACATCTAATTAAATAAAAAAATCCAACCTTTGTCTGCACGTTTCTCATAAATATTAGATAATCTTCACTTTCGCCTTCGTCATATCTCAAAATAAAATCGTCAAAATAATTTTTCAGGAATTCTCTCTTCGAATCCGCTTCAACAGGTAACATGACTAGACCAGCTATACCGAATGCTATCTTAAGTATACAAAGGCCAATTAAACATCTTGAATACTACAATCAAATTATAAATTATGTACTTAGACATTTGTAAGATGGCATTCTCTTACAGCTCGCAATAAGGTTTTATTAACCTTTTTTGAACCCTTTAAGTACGTTGTTATTAATCCAAGGAAACTAAGAAAAAGACTACATATACCACATGCTATTATTATACCATACTCTGTTAAACCAAATTTTTCCGTATGCAACGATATCATTAATGATCCACATATTATAAATACAACTCCTTCAAGCTGAAATTATTTTTCAAAAAATATTATTCGACAAACTCTTGTACTGGGCGGTGCACGCTACAAAAAATTGACAATGACAAGTTTTGAGATTACAATAATCAAAGCATAAATTATAATATAAATTTATTTAATATGTAAATTTTCTTTCGATCTTAATAAAAAATTACTCGGATATATGGCACGGAAGATCACGTGACCTATCATATGTTTTGTGCCTCTCACTTCAGACTCGATCTTCAGCTCTGTCCCGTGCTAACTTCAGACTGTACTTTCGACGCAGTACGCATGCGTGAGTTTGAATAGCTGTCATATTTTCTAGTGGTAAATTTTAAGAATAAGTTTGCGCAAGCGTGGAATTTGTTGCCGTTTTGTTATTTGGCGGTTCTTGTGCATATAGGGATTGATTGTGTTATTGTTATTCATTGTAGTGTTTTATTATTTGTTTCATTTGTTATCTTGTTTGTTATTTCTTGTATTGTTATTTTCTGTTGTTTATGAGCGTTGTCATTCTTTTTCAAACGATGCCAGTGCAAGTTTGTTTGTCGTCGGACTATAATATAAAACTGTTTGCTATAGGGCGCGAGCAGACACGTGACTCGAGCGACATTGGCGTGCTTGGAATCAGCTGATTTGTGTGCGCATCAGGCACCGGACAGCTAAATGAATGTGCCAAAACACTATAGGTACGTTCAATAGCCCTAGTGCTAGCTAGCTGCTAGCTAGCAACTGTTAGCGCTAGATAACTGAACGGCCTGCTAAGTATCAGCTGACAACGTTTTGCTCGAGCACTGGCTAGCATATGATTTCATTGCTAGGTTAGTGCTAGGTACATAATTCAAAATGAACGAACAGCGCGAAATCGTTTTTCTAACTTATAAAGACGCAAATTGTACAATTAATCAAGAGAACCAGAAATTGGTCTATAATATTCAAAGTAAGTTTGTTATAATTATATTTTTTGTTGTATTTTGGTATTATACATCTTTGTTTAGTGTTGCATATGCACAGTGCTCTAACTGCATATTTGTCTGGCTGCACATAGTGACTGCTACAACAATTTCGTTAACAAAATCTGTTTTGTCGCAAAATTCTGTTAACACAGTCGCCTGCTTTTTGATTTTAATCTCTAATGTCAACTTTAATGTCGTTTAGTAATTAAACCTTTTCGCTGTAATACAAGCACTAGCAGCTAGATAGCACTTTTGGTCATTGAACGTACCTTATCATAGTTCCAGTAGGCAAACTGTAGAGGCGCCACAGTGGTTAAATTTTAAGAAAATGGAGTAAGTCACCTTTGATTTCAAAACATTTTCCAATATTTTGAATTGTAAAGTCGCGTAAGTCATCACACATGTCATTGACCGTACGCTTGGTACGTATTTGGTAATTCAATTTGTAATAGTTTTAGTTATAGTGCCAGTAGTGATTTATTTCGTGATTTCTCCAGTTTTAAGTGTATTAACTGTGATTATTTTTTGACGTTATATGAAATTTAATAAGTTGATGAACATTCGTTGTGCTGTTTGATACAAAGTGCAGTGCAAAGAAGCAAATAGACGTTTACTTTTATATTTAATGATGTAATGCCGTACCACTTCCAATATCCTTTTATCTTACTTATAAACAAATATTAAAATAGAAAAGTATATATATATATATATATATGACAAATTTATTTAGAAATGAATTTATAGTTATTGTATTGTGATTATTTAAAATATATGTATGCCTTTTAATTTAAAAATTTAAAATTTCAATTTATCTATAAACTATTATTCACGGAAGATGACTATTCAAGGTCATCTGTGAGCCATCTGATATAATATTGCTTGCAGATAACTTCATTGCATTTAGTTTGCATAGGCGTGCTACACGAAATATTTATGGAAACATTTTAACTGAAAAAATAAGAGTAATTCATTTGAAAATTATTTTTCTTTCTAAATAATGCCTCTCTCAAAGATTTATGTTCTTCATTTACGTTTTTGCAAAATACAAAAACATAGACTTAACTTATAAACCAAGGAATAATAATTTGATTTAAACGTCAACGCCACTGGGTAAATAATAGCACAGAGGGCAGTGCAATAGATAATTAGGTATATGTAATTCTACGACATATGTCATTATTATTTATAGTGTGTTAGAAAGTAATGCCACTATTTACGTATATCTGTCACAAGTCACACCACATAAATTAAGTAAACATCGGTCAAATAATCTTTCTCTTTCTAATACAAAATGTTGCTAAGCTACTGCTATAAAGTGAAGTAAAGTGAAGTGTGTATTCTTTTTTCGAACAAATGACCTTGAATAGTCATGTTTCGTGAATAATAGTGTACATGAGATGTCTCCTATGTCACAAACTACCAAGCCATCACAGTGTGCGTTAGTTCATGGAAGCAATCTGTAGATGTCACTTTCGAAAAATACATTAGCTGTCCTATCTGTAGTTCAGGTGATCCGTGGTGCGCATGTCATTTTGACAAAGACAATGTTACGTTGACAAGACGAATGTTTTGATTTATTTTTAACTGCTAAAATGTTATTATTTTTAATTTCATATGTTTTACTGCTTAAAAATTGTAAAATATTAACATTTTAACAATTTAAAATCAAAATAAGTAAAAACATTGGTCTTTTCAAATTGACAATGTTCTTGTCAAAATGACATGTGCACACAAATCAGCTGATTCTAAGCACCTCAAGGTCCCTCGAGTCACGTGTCTGCTCGCACCCTATTCCATCAAGCACCGATTATCGAGGTAATATTTAAAACCTAATAATAATAATATTTGAACATATGTAACAAGTCACAATTTGTATAGGTAGGGTAGGTGTGGTAGGTAGGTTATATGTTAAAAACAACAAAGACGTCGTCTGTAGCTCGTGGTCGTTTATGTTTATATCACTTGCTGACATATTATCGATTACTCACATTTGATAGTAGGTCGTTGGTGAAGCCCTAAATTTATAAACTGTCAATTACTGTTAGTAATATTTGCTTTTTAAGCAAGAATGAAGACTAAGAGCATCCTGATCGTAATACTTATAAATATACATATGATCACATTGCTATCTTCCATTGTATTATATTATTGAAGAATTCAATAAAAACCTATTTGATTCTTATTGCCTTCATTTTATTCTCATTTGATATCTTGCTAGAAATGTGACAGCTATTCAAACTGACGCATGCGCACTGCGTCGAAAGTACAGTCTGAAGTTAGCATGGGACAGAGCTGAAGATCGAGTCTGAAGTGAGAAAGAGACAAAACATATGATAGGTCACGTGATCTTCCGTGCCCTATATAAACTTATTTAATAAGTAATTTTTCTTCAGGGTTATCCCAGATCACGTATAAACGCTAGTATATTATAATCAATTAGTAGTATATTATAATCAATGGGGTTATTAACAAAATCAGTGTTACCAATGTACTGAATAAGCCGAAAATGTAATGTCAGCCATATTCAATAAATTTGACGGCATTATTTAAAACTGTTTAATATGATTTTTGTCTTGTCTCTTTCAAGTATAAACAATTTAAAATAATGAAGCCAAAGCCGCTTTCTTTTTATCAAGAAGATCAACTCCGAGTAGCACACATCTACCCTAAATCGTTCTTCTTAAAAGGGGATAAATGATCTTGTACTACCCAGTTACTTCGTCCCCGCCCCCGCGAAGCATCACCTTTGAAACAGGATCATATTGATCCTGAACTGATCCCGAATGTCAATGTCACGTCAATATGACTGATTCCTACGTATTTTGTCTTTTTTGTAAGTATTTGATATTAAAATGACATGAATAGAAGAAATTAATTAGTTTGAAACGTTATATCATGTTTCATTACCATAAGAAATACTTCCATACTTAAATACACAAAGATAAAAGAATTTAATATGTGCTAGGGTACCTTTATAACCAGGGTATGGCCATGGGCCAAGATCGCCGCCATTGTCGGTAATTGATTTTCCTATTTATTTGTAATAAATGTGATATTATATTATAAAATAATATTAAATTATCACACTGTGAATTTATAAAGGTAAGAAAAATTAATTTATTTAAGAGATACATAATTATTATTAAGATATACATTTAGAGGTTATGTAGAATATATGACATGGGTTGTTATTATCACATCTAATTTAATATCTGTAGCTCTTATTTACATAATAATTGTATATTCTAAACTTACCTTTTAAAAATTTAAATGATTGTGCTTAATATTGGTAATTTTTAGTTGTTTTCAGTGACAGTAATCGTGATGGGTATCTTAACAAACTACACAAGTAAATAAGATAAAATATATCACTTACACTTTAAATACATATTAAAATGATAATTAAATGTGTTTTTCATTAAAATAAAACAAATAGCCACGAAAGTACATAATACTTTGCGCAAGAACAACACATATAACAGATGTCCCGGTAATGGCGGACGAAACGTGAGCCACGCCATGGCCATACCCTGGTTATAAAGGTACCCTAATATGTGCCTCAAGCGGACTCTATCTGGTGACCAAACATCGCACTAATTATGTGACGTCACAACGAGTATAGTTTCTTATACTCCGTAAGAAGTAACGTTAGAATTTTAGACGAGATTTTAAAAATTCAGCAAGTATTTAAATTTATATTTATTGGTGATGATTGTGAACACTTCCTCTGTTTAATTATACAATAAAATTCGCGAGTATTCCTAGTATGTTGAGACATTGTATATTTTCAGAGAAATAAGGTTAAGTATAATGTTTGTACATTGACATATTACATAAATGGACCCAACGTAGAGAGAGAGGAATTGACGCTCACCTTAGAAAAGGAAAGATAGATAAGCAGGGCAACGTCAAACAAGTACATTGTTGCGGTCTGTAAAGCTAGTAAAAGTGCAATATATTTCCTCAGAATATTAGTAAAAATAATATTCATATCTCTAACTAAGAGTTAGTTACAATACAAAGTGAGTAATTTTGATTTAATGTGAAATAAAAATAATTTGAATGTAGTTTGCTGGTAATTCAGGTTATGTTCTGTCATTCATGCCATGCATATAAGTGTGATTTCATTTATATTTCAGAATTCTTTTAAAATGGTGACATCATGCATGGACGCACAGTTCGTTATCAAAAAGACATAAAATTTCACAAGTCGTTCTTATTCGTCGTATAATAAACTGTCATATCTTATATGAATGTTTTTTGAGTAGATTTCCGAAAGATAAACTGTGAACAGACTGACTTATTGCAGTTAGAAAACACAATTTCAAGCCATCCAAACATTCTGTGATACAGAAATCATTTCAATCGACGGACTATACCTAAAATGTATATAAAAATAGTTTTAAATAAATAATATTAGCTAAAGCAAAAGTATTTTTCTATATTTGTTATTTTTACAAATATTTAATATACGAATGAAATATTTTATGTTAAATCGAATATGAACTATATTTTACATTAGCTGTATTCTTTTTGACCCAATTGTATCTCAGCTCAGTACATAACTGAGTTGAGCCAAAGTGAGTTGTGATTTTGCAAAAAGAACAAGTTTTATTCCATTTTATCATTTCCTACTTTACCGATAGCATTTGTTGTAACAGCTGTCAAATTTATTGACATTTTTCTGATCTATGATACTGTTTATAAACGAAAAATGGATAATGTTGAAAATATATTATGTACTTGTATATCTATATGTATATGTGAATATAAATTTTGTTGAATTATATAATCCAAATGCAAACTGAGTGTTTCAAATCATTTTGAGTTTTGTAAACTGGTAGTGTAGCACTGGAAAGGGGGGAAGTGAGTTTACTCAGAACAACTCAAATCAGTTGTGTCAGAAAAAACAACGATTTCTTGAATTTATCTGAAGTGATCTGAGATTAGCTGAGATTTTGTCCAAAAAGAATACAGCTATTTTCATTTATTATAAATGAGATGAATATTCCTAAGCACTCTGTGTTATTTTTCATTTTGACTTTGCCCCTAACTTAGCTCTATCCTTTTCTAAGGTGTGCGTCAATGCTTATACAGTAAAGCAGTACCTACGTTGCGTCCATTTATATAATACGTCAATGTGTTTGTAGTTGCTTGTTAAAATAATGACATAAATTTACTATAAATAAGTTAAAAACAGCATGAATGCAATTTTAAATCATTTAAAGATTAATTATATATTTGTAAATATTGTAGAAATATAGAGTTTTCACCAAAACCAACGAAATCAAGCGTACTGTTGTGTTCCGAAATGTCATTCCTAAAAATCGAGAAATCCCACCGTTCGTTTTCACATATTTCCAAAACGTTAAATTTATAAATAAATATGGCATCGAAGAAATGATTGAGACACAAAGCATTGTAGATTAAATTGTTAATTGGAAAACGAGTTACAAATTCAATGTTTGTTCCTTACATTTTTGTAACCAAGATTACGCATATATTTGGTAGCTCTAAAACATAAATATATTCAATTATTTTATTATGTATTTACATTTAGGTTAATATATACATATTTATATTTAGGTTTTATATTTATATATTTAGGTTAGTTTCCCGCCTTACACGAACAAGATGCTTTTTATTGCTAATGAGCCAGAATTTATCAATTTTTCAGTAATTTCATGCGGATAATTATTTACGCCGCTGATTTGTGGACATAATCCAAAGTCAAGTGTTTAATTTTTGTTGTCTGATTGTGTTTTACCATACACTAGCATATGTTCAGAATTCAATACTTCATCATCCTCACAAAAATATCTGCTGCACGCAGAAGCATTTAAATATTTAAACACATCCTTTATTAGCAGTCTCATTACTAATAAACTATTAATTCTCATACATACTCGTTGTCACATCAGCACATCACATCACGTGTTAAAAGTTGGGGGAAAAGTTAATTTGAATCGCCTATAGTTGTCAATATATTTTCGAGTTAATCAATATTGGCGACTAAAATTAACGTGAATCCCTCAAGCGGACGATATATGCAACTCTTGAAAATGGTATTCTGTTATTCAACTATACAGTAAATATATATAGTGCATTGCATTCCTTGCCGGTTTCTTGTTTGTCTTTTTGTTTTAAAGTACATATAAATTACTTTGCAACATGAGCAAAGGACGAAAAATATTAACATCAATTGCTGCGTTTATGGCTGTCATTCTCGGGGTAGGAAGAAATTATCTGTCCCAAAAATTGGCGAAGGAAGAATGACATTCAAAATAAATTTGGTAAAATGGAGTCTATTGACAAAAGAGAGGGCTGGATTAGGAAAATACGAACTGGAAAACAAGTGACGAATCATAAGAGGATAACAAAAATGAAAAGTATTTTATTATTTCCTGACCAATTCATGAGTAAAATAATACATTTTTCACTTATGTGTAGCATGCAATATATTTCTTACACTTATAATTAAAACAATTTGAAAGATATTTGACATTAGTTCCATTTTAATTTTCTTAGCTAAGTAAAGTAAATACATAATTATTTAATATCCATAAATAATATACCTATGGTACTATTTTACTATCTATTTTACAAAATATAAAGACAGCTGTAATGTGTTTTCACTGGCCACTATGGCCAGCTATACAAGAGCATTTTGTAAATAATCAATTGTAAATTTAAAGTTCTTCTAATCTCATGAGGATGTGACGTTAAGCACTTGTTTAAACAGCCCAAAAAAATTTTTTGTCTGTAGCACTATGTTCATTAACGCCACATAAAAATAACAACCCACGATTCAACAATTCTCTTCCTTCTATAAAACTTCGAGAAAATTTTGTTGCTTCCAAATAAGTAAACATTTCCTTAGAAATAAGTCTAAGATAACTTTTTTCGAATGTCATTATAATTTAATTACGTACACAAAATTATTACTAACACTATTTATAAAAAGTTTAATGAATTTGTTAGTATACTTCAAAACGAATGTTGGTTATGCAATGTTTCTGTATGCGATCTTATAGCACAATACCATTTTCAGAGCACGTGTATGCTACAACACTAGCGCCGCCATCGGTAGTTTTAGTCGCCAATATTGGCAACACTGATTTTGTTAATAACCCTGAAGTATGCTCCAAGTCGTTGACATGGTTTTCGTTAAAACTGGTGTTAGTCGTGTTAGAACCACGCTCGTGCTACTAGGCATTTTTATAAGTATAAAAATACAAAATATATAGAAATTATTATTTCGTTTTTGTTTATTTATATTCAATATTCATATGTGACATGTAATTTCTAAAAATTCGAAGACTTCATGACATGTGGAAAAAAATTCGGTGAATAAATATTTTTGCTTTGTGAACACTTTTTAACAACTTTTAAAGCAGAATTACCCAAATTAACGCGTCCATGTTATTCACGAAAGATGACTATTCAAGGTCATTTGTTCGAAGAAAGAATACACAGCATTTTGCAGCAGTACCTTAGCAACATTTTGTATTAGAAAGAGAAAGATTATTTGACCTATGTCTGTTTAATTTGTCTGGTGTGACAGATATACGTAAATAGTGGCATTACTTTCTAACACACTAAAATAATAATGACATATGTCGTAGAATTACAGATTCCTACTTATCTACTACACTGCCCTCTATGCGAATATTTACCCAGTGGCGTTGACGTTTAAATCAAATTATTATTCCTTGGTTTATAAGTTAAGTCTATGTTTTTGTATTTTGCAAAAACGTAAATGAAGAACATAAATCTTTCAGAAAGGCATTATTTAGAAAGAAACTATATTTTAAAATGTAATACTCTCAGTTTTTCAGTTAAAACGTGTCCATAAATATTTCATGTTGCACGCCTATGCATATAAAATGCAATGAAGTTATCTGCAAGTAATATTATAACAGACGGCTCACAAATGACCTTGAATAGTCATCTTTCGTGAATAATAGTTTAGTTATATTTGGTCGTTGTATCAGACAGTTCACAAATGACCTTGAGTAGTCATCTTTCGGAAATAATAGTTTACATGCCGGTCGAATTGTGACGTCATTTTTAAGAGCTTCATAAGTTGGCCACTAGTCGGCGAGCATTTTTCTTGAATCACGAATAGCGTTCCATAAAAAAAGTTATGCTTTTACTACACAAATGTCAACAGTCACACGACATATATCTATGGGAAAAAAATGGCAGGGATTTCAAAAAGCAACCTCAAATTTGAACAGCCTTTATATAAAATAGGCTAGAAAGAAAATGAAATAACAGAAAATATTTACCAGCAAGAAGGAACCGGATATAGCTGTGATATCTGTAAGCTTCATCTTGTATCTTCAGTATTAGGCACAGGCATTTATTTAAATGAAAAGCCATTTACCATCATCGGTCATTGCACACTTAACACTGGGACCGCCGTAATATTTAATATTTATTCAATTATTGAAGTTATTTTATATCTGACATTTGATTAAAATCAAAATTTCCCATGACAAGACGAGAAAATCAACCTTTTATTTTTCTATGTTAACTTGTTTTTGCCTTCTGTCACCTTTAGGTAAAGATATAATATTACTTGCAGATAACTTCATTGCATTTTTTATGCATAGGCGTGCAACATGAAATATTTATGGACACATTTAACTGAAAAAAAGAGTAATTCATTTGAAAATTATTTTTCTTTCTAAATAATGCGTTTCTGAAATATTTATGTTATTGACTTATGTTTTTGCAAAATACAAAGACATAGGCTTAACTCATAAATCAAGGAATAATAATTTGATTTTAACGTCAACGCCACTGGGTAGATATTAGCACAGAGGGCATTATAGTAGATAATTAGGTATCTGTAATTCTACGACATATGTCATTATTATTTATAGTGTGTTAGAAAGTAATGCCACTATTTACGTATATCTGTCACACCACATAAATTAAATAGATGTATACTCTATCCGTTTTAACTATAGACAAGATGGCGTTCCGAGCGCGGCCGTTTTTACATGTATTAAATAAAAAATTCAAATTTTGGCGCTATTCCTCGATTTAAAAAAATTCTTTCTAATTGACATTTTTTTCAGTAATTTTGTCTTGTACGTACATATCTATCTATTTCTATCCATAATATTAACGAAGAGAACAATAACATGAAAAAATGAACAGAAATTAATAATAACTGTATTCTTTTTGGGCAATATCTCAGCTCATCTTAAATCATTTCAGATAAACTCAGGAAATCGTTGTTCTTTCTGACACAACTAATTTGAGTTGTTCTGAGTAAACTCACTTCCCCCTTTCCGATGCTACACTCCAAGTTTACAAAACTCAAAATGATTTGAAACATTCAGTTTGCATTTTAAGGTTATATAATCCAACAAAATTTATATTCAAATATACAGATATACATACAAGTAATATATTTTCAACATTATCTACAGTGTGTTCAAAAAAATTCCTAACTCGGAGTAGGCTATGAATAAAGAAACGTATATCAATTTATAAATATTTAATTAAATGTCAATTTGATATGAGATATTGTCAAAAATGTTATTTGAAGAAATTAAAGCTTTTCTTCTTGAATCTTATTTTAAAAATGGAAACAAATTAGAAAACGATGAATGTCAATATACTGTATCCTTCTTTATACGCTTGTACCGTTCCTTTTTGAGCGACGGCAGCGCCGACTATTGGAAGCAATAAGCATCTTTGAGCTGATCGTTGTCAAAGCCCGGAAAATGTCAGTTACAATTACTTGTGGTTTTGAAGACGTAAACTTGAATATTTTTCGAAATAAAAGTAAAAGTAAAGGTAGAAAATTAGTGGAAAGCTACTAAGTTTCTAAACTCAAGAAAATTATTGAAAATAATTCGCGAAAATTTAGGCGGTGTTTTAAGAGAAACTTAAGAGCTCTTGGCAATAGAGCACATTAAAATATTTTTATAATGTTGAAATTAAGGTAAAATAATGTAGATATTATTAGTCTAATTAATAATTAATTTTAAAATATGTTAGGTGAAGAAAAAAGCAATAATTACATTGACTGATAAGAAGGAAACTTCAGTCCAATTTTGTCAAATTTGAGATAAGACCAATACCTAATTAAGGCCAAGGAAACTACTGGATTTACCAAGGGCCTGTAGTTCCCAAAAGACAAACTTTTTAATTTTAAATTTACGAAATAACTGTTAAAAAAGATGTTTCGCAATAAAGAAAATTTGATTTCAATAATGAAAATGGCTAATAATACAAAAAAATTATTATAACACTTGTATGTTTTTATAGAACTATAGTTTCATTGGGGCAAATGCACACATCTAATTTGTATCATATGGCTGGAGATAATAGTGAATATGTGTCTCTCTGATAAAGAAAACAACTAACCACACAGAAAAATTATTACAATAATTGTATCGTTACTCTATGTTTTTAGTATAATCGGGACATATGAACATATATGTATATCAAAGATGTATCCTTTGTAGATAATTTACTGAATATATGTCCATCTGATTAGAGTCCCTCAGTTTTCTTAAAAAAACAGGAACTTTGATTTGATTACAATAAAGCAATACTTATATAATTACAACAAAGGAACTTTGATTACAATAATGAAAATGGCTAATCACGAATGTTTCTTCAATTCTAATACAATTTAGTTTATGATATATTCACAGCTGCATTATCTTGTAAAATTGTACGTCCTAGTTTTTTGATTAAATTAAACCAAGTTAAGTTACAAATTATTTCTTTACTTGTTAAAATATTTAAGTGATAAAAGAACTGTTTCTTGTATTGAAATTACTTATTAATATATTATTCAACTGATCAAATTTCAGAATTCTGGGTTTTTACTTTCAAAATTTGATAAATTTTGAGCGCAGCATAATCACCTTCCTTTTATCTTAATTATTTCTATTGAACCCAGTAATCATTATCGATGATAAAATGTTTTAAAGTTATAATAACATGTAAATCCTATTATTGAATACACATACTTCCGTCAGCTCAAATATTGCATTTTCGGCCGATTGGCGTCGCCTCGAGCGTTACGGTACAAGCGTATTGTCTTTTCTCCTTAAAATTACATTTCAAGATCAATTTTGACATATTGACTTTTGGATAAAATAATGATAAGACATGCGTTTCTCTGTTCATAGCCTACTCCGAGTTAGGAATTTTATTGAACACACTGTATTTTTCGTTATAAACAGTATAGTAGATCAGAAAAATGTCAATGAATTTGACAGCTGTTACAGCAAATGCTACCGGTAAGGTAGGAAATGATAAAATGGAATAAAACTTGTTCTTTTTGCATAATCACAATTCACTTTAGCTCAACTAAGGGCCGGTTGCAGAAAGCGTTGTCAGATATTTGACATCACGTCAGATGATGTGACGTAACGTCAGATCAAAGTACTCGTTGCACAAAGCCATCTGACGCGATGTTAGCTAACGTTGTCAAATAATTTGACAGCGCGTTTAACCCGTTGTCAAGTGAAAAATCTGTTGCACAAAGCTCTAACGCGTTGTCAAACTTCATCTGACATAACGTCACATTAATTGCACGTCAGCGTTCAATTATCTTTTGACATTACGTTCATATTTAGTAATTTTCAGTTCATATCATTTAAATAATTTTATTATAACATATAATTCATCCACAATTGTGACTACTACAATAGTAAACATTGATAAAAAGATTTAAATCGTAGAAATGGGCTTCAGGATCCAGGACAAATTTATTTAAACGAAGAAAGAATTGTGAAAAATTCATGGACCTCGCTGGGATTCGAACCCAGAGCCTCCCAATCTCTAGCCGGGCGCTCTACCAATTGAGCCACGAGTTCCCGTTGAAGTCTATGAATCTTTCACAAGCCTTTTTACAAATCGTAACGAGTACACTCTCACAATTTCAGAGATAAATACTCAACGCTAACATTTGCGCAGTAAATATTATATTATTGTGAACTTTTTAAGCCGTCACACACACGTAGAATAATTATTTGAGATCCAACCTAAATGTTTAAATCGTGATTGATAAAAAGAAAAAAAACTAATTTCAAGAATATAATTTTTCAATAATGTCCGATTTATCGTCATTGAGCTCCCTGTCCGACAATGAAGATGAACCACATTTTAGAATCCGCACAATTCCAGATCGCAGGGATCCTTTTACCATATATGAGGACCAGGATTTTAAATTTAGATATCGTTTTATAAAACAACCTCCTACAAAAGAAATAAATCCTTATCGGCACTATGTCAAATTTTAATAACATTACGGTTTTTTGCCACTGGATCATATTTACAATTATTGGGAGACCAAATAAATGTTAACAAATCTTCTGTGTGTAGAATAATTCAAAAAATATCCCGGTGCATTGCTTCAGAAAAAAATACCTACATAAAAATGCCTGTAAATGAAGAAATTCAAGTTGTTAAAGATCAGTTTTACCTCATTTGTGGGTTTCCTAATGTTTTGGGTACTATAGACTGTACCCATATCAAAATTTTGTCGTCAGGAGGGCCAAATGCAGAACTCTTTCGTAACAGAAAGGGTTACTTTTCATTAAACGTGCAGGTGGTATGTGAGCCCAATTTAGAAATTAACCACATAATTGCTCGCTGGCCAGGATCCGTACATGATAGCACGATTTTTAAACCTGTGTGAAAATAGCAACGGCAACGGTTAAAAGAGCGCATCAACGAGTAAACGAAAGCGCACCGTTACACAAACTCGTGCGCTATACCATTAAACCAGCAACCACCAGCAACGGAAAATAATATTGATAACACGTGTAGTTCTGAAGCAAAAAAAAATGTTATTTAAACTTGAATGTATCACTTTGATATTTATAATAAAAATAAACAATAGTCTCAATTACATATCATGTGCGCTACCGGAAGACATTTTAATAACAGACAATGCGTTACGAGGCGTAGGGGATGAAATAGAATTTTTCTAATCGTCACAACAATTACAAAAAATTATATCACTTGTGTTGTTGACTGTACCCTGCTAGTTTTTACATATTATATCAAGAAGGGTTACCGGAAGACATTTTAATAACAGACAATGCGTTACGAGGCGTAGGGGATGAAATATAATTTTTCTAATCGTCACAACAATTAAAAAAATATATATCACTTGTATTGTTGACTGTACCCTGCTAGATTTTACAGATTATATTAAGAAGGGTTACCGGAAGACATTTTAATAACAGACAATGCGTTACGAGGCGTAGGGGATGAAATAGAAATTTTCTAATCGTCACAACAATTAAAAAAATATATATCACTTGTGTTGTTGACTGTACCCTGCTAGATTTTACATATTATATCAAGAAGGGTTACCGGAAAACATTTTAATAACAGACAATGCGTTACGAGGCGTAGGGGATGAAATAGAATTTTTCTAATCGTCACAACAATTAAAAAAATATATATCACTTGTATTGTTGACTGTACCCTGCTAGATTTTACAGATTATATTAAGAAGGGTTACCGGAAGACATTTTAATAACAGACAATGCGTTACGAGGCGTAGGGGATGAAATAGAAATTTTCTAATCGTCACAACAATTAAAAAAATATATATCACTTGTGTTGTTGACTGTACCCTGCTAGATTTTACATATTATATCAAGAAGGGTTACCGGAAAACATTTTAATAACAGACAATGCGTTACGAGGCGTAGGGGATGAAATAGAATTTTTCTAATCGTCACAACAATTAAAAAAATATATCACTTGTGTTGTTGACTGTACCCTGCTAGATTTTACATATTGTATCAAGAAGGGTTACCGGAAGACATTTTAATAACAGACAATGCGTTACGAGGCGTAGGGGATGAAATAGAATTTTTCTAATCGTCACAACAATTACAAAAAATTATATCACTTGTGTTGTTGACTGTACCCTGCTAGTTTTTACATATTATATCAAGAAGGGTTACCGGAAGACATTTTAATAACAGACAATGCGTTACGAGGCGTAGGGGATGAAATATAATTTTTCTAATCGTCACAACAATTAAAAAAATATATATCACTTGTATTGTTGACTGTACCCTGCTAGATTTTACAGATTATATTAAGAAGGGTTACTGGAAGACATTTTAATAACAGACAATGCGTTACGAGGCGTAGGGGATGAAATAGAAATTTTCTAATCGTCACAACAATTAAAAAAAAAATATCACTTGTGTTGTTGACTGTACCCTGCTAGATTTTACATATTATATCAAGAAGGGTTACCGGAAAACATTTTAATAACAGACAATGCGTTACGAGGCGTAGGGGATGAAATAGAATTTTTCTAATCGTCACAACAATTAAAAAAATATATATCACTTGTATTGTTGACTGTACCCTGCTAGATTTTACAGATTATATTAAGAAGGGTTACCGGAAGACATTTTAATAACAGACAATGCGTTACGAGGCGTAGGGGATGAAATAGAAATTTTCTAATCGTCACAACAATTAAAAAAATATATATCACTTGTGTTGTTGACTGTACCCTGCTAGATTTTACATATTATATCAAGAAGGGTTACCGGAAAACATTTTAATAACAGACAATGCGTTACGAGGCGTAGGGGATGAAATAGAAATTTTCTAATCGTCACAACAATTAAAAAAATATATCACTTGTGTTGTTGACTGTACCCTGCTAGATTTTACATATTGTATCAAGAAGGGTTACCGGAAGACATTTTAATAACAGACAATGCGTTACGAGGCGTAGGGGATGAAATAGAATTTTTCTAATCGTCACAACAATTAAAAAAATATATATCACTTGTATTGTTGACTGTACCCTGCTAGATTTTACAGATTATATTAAGAAGGGTTACCGGAAGACATTTTAATAACAGACAATGCGTTACGAGGCGTAGGGGATGAAATAGAAATTTTCTAATCGTCACAACAATTAAAAAAATATATATCACTTGTGTTGTTGACTGTACCCTGCTAGATTTTACAGATTATATTAAGAAGGGTTACCGGAAGACATTTTAATAACAGACAATGCGTTACGAGGCGTAGGGGATGAAATAGAAATTTTCTAATCGTCACAACAATTAAAAAAATATATATCACTTGTGTTGTTGACTGTACCCTGCTAGATTTTACATATTATATCAAGAAGGGTTACCGGAAAACATTTTAATAACAGACAATGCGTTACGAGGCGTAGGGGATGAAATAGAAATTTTCTAATCGTCACAACAATTAAAAAAATATATCACTTGTGTTGTTGACTGTACCCTGCTAGATTTTACATATTGTATCAAGAAGGGTTACCGGAAGACATTTTAATAACAGACAATGCGTTACGAGGCGTAGGGGATGAAATAGAATTTTTCTAATCGTCACAACAATTAAAAAAATATATATCACTTGTATTGTTGACTGTACCCTGCTAGATTTTACAGATTATATTAAGAAGGGTTACCGGAAGACATTTTAATAACAGACAATGCGTTACGAGGCGTAGGGGATGAAATAGAAATTTTCTAATCGTCACAACAATTAAAAAAATATATATCACTTGTGTTGTTGACTGTACCCTGCTAGATTTTACAGATTATATTAAGAAGGGTTACCGGAAGACATTTTAATAACAGACAATGCGTTACGAGGCGTAGGGGATGAAATAGAAATTTTCTAATCGTCACAACAATTAAAAAAATATATATCACTTGTGTTGTTGACTGTACCCTGCTAGATTTTACATATTATATCAAGAAGGGTTACCGGAAAACATTTTAATAACAGACAATGCGTTACGAGGCGTAGGGGATGAAATAGAAATTTTCTAATCGTCACAACAATTAAAAAAATATATCACTTGTGTTGTTGACTGTACCCTGCTAGATTTTACATATTATATCAAGAAGGGTTACCGGAAAACATTTTAATAACAGACAATGCGTTACGAGGCGTAGGGGATGAAATAGAATTTTTCTAATCGTCACAACAATTAAAAAAATATATATCACTTGTATTGTTGACTGTACCCTGCTAGATTTTACAGATTATATTAAGAAGGGTTACCGGAAGACATTTTAATAACAGACAATGCGTTACGAGGCGTAGGGGATGAAATAGAAATTTTCTAATCGTCACAACAATTAAAAAAATATATATCACTTGTGTTGTTGACTGTACCCTGCTAGATTTTACATATTATATCAAGAAGGGTTACCGGAAAACATTTTAATAACAGACAATGCGTTACGAGGCGTAGGGGATGAAATAGAATTTTTCTAATCGTCACAACAATTAAAAAAATATATATCACTTGTATTGTTGACTGTACCCTGCTAGATTTTACAGATTATATTAAGAAGGGTTACCGGAAGACATTTTAATAACAGACAATGCGTTACGAGGCGTAGGGGATGAAATAGAAATTTTCTAATCGTCACAACAATTAAAAAAATATATATCACTTGTGTTGTTGACTGTACCCTGCTAGATTTTACATATTATATCAAGAAGGGTTACCGGAAAACATTTTAATAACAGACAATGCGTTACGAGGCGTAGGGGATGAAATAGAAATTTTCTAATCGTCACAACAATTAAAAAAATATATCACTTGTGTTGTTGACTGTACCCTGCTAGATTTTACATATTGTATCAAGAAGGGTTACCGGAAGACATTTTAATAACAGACAATGCGTTACGAGGCGTAGGGGATGAAATAGAATTTTTCTAATCGTCACAACAATTACAAAAAATTATATCACTTGTGTTGTTGACTGTACCCTGCTAGTTTTTACATATTATATCAAGAAGGGTTACCGGAAGACATTTTAATAACAGACAATGCGTTACGAGGCGTAGGGGATGAAATATAATTTTTCTAATCGTCACAACAATTAAAAAAATATATATCACTTGTGTTGTTGACTGTACCCTGCTAGATTTTACATATTGTATCAAGAAGGGTTACCGGAAGACATTTTAATAACAGACAATGCGTTACGAGGCGTAGGGGATGAAATAGAATTTTTCTAATCGTCACAACAATTAAAAAAATATATCACTTGTGTTGTTGACTGTACTCTGCTAGATTTTACATATTATATCAAGAAGGGTTACCGGAAGACATTTTAATAACAGACAATGCGTTACGAGGCGTAGGGGATGAAATAGAATTTTTCTAATCGTCACAACAATTAAAAAAATATATCACTTGTGTTGTTGACTGTACCCTGCTAGATTTTATATATTATATCAAGAAGGGTTACCGGAAGACATTTTAATAACAGACAATGCGTTACGAGGCGTAGGGGATGAAATATAATTTTTGTAGTCGTCACAACAATTAAATAAAATTATATCACTTGTGTTGTTGACTGTACCCTGAAGAAGGGTTACCGGAGGACATTTTAATAATACACAATGCGTTACGAGGCGTGGGGGATGAAATAGAAGTTTTCTAAGCGTCACAACAATTAAAATATATATATATATATATATATATATATATATATATATATATATATATATATATATATATATATATATATATATATATATATATATATATATTGTAACGTTTCTATATTTATCTGGGTGAAGTGTAAATATAAGACAATTATTATTGATTAATATTAAGTGTTTATTAATCTATAAAGAAGTTACTATTACTAAGATTAAACAATTATTAAAAACTAATTAAGACTAAAACTATAATTAACTAGATAACACTAACACTAACACTATTTATTTATTTAACCAATTAACACTACTATTTATTTCCACGATATTACTGATTATTTATTTCACTACGCGTTCCAATCTTAGACTGCCGGTCTGTTGCAGATCCTTGTAGACTGTTTACGCGATATTTATATCACTATATACTTATATCATGTTCAACTGTCCGCCTACCGACCTCCACAGCGTCTATATACTCAACTGACTCAACAGCGTCTGTATATTCAACTGCTCGGACAGAAGTCACACCTTTCACCTCACTATCTGTCTATTTATGTAACTCTCTCTCTTTCGCAGCCTCCGTATCACCGACTTTTCGTATGCCACAATTCTTCAACACCAATGCCGAGTATCAGCTTCCACTTGCCGTTACTGTCCCCATATACCTAGCTTCCCAATACTCTTCAACACTACCGAGTATTCTCTTTAACAGCTATCCCGGTATACCAGTAACTTTCCGACTCGCCGTTACTGTTCTTGCACACTATAGCTTCCCAATACCCGTCAACACTACCGAGTATTTACATAAAACACGAAAAAAATAACTAGAGTAATATGACCAAGATGAACTTGAAAATTAGTTTAATAGAAACAGTAATAACTATAAGATTACAATAATAAATTGAACTTAGATCATAAAAAACGAAAACAAAAAACAATAAAGTAGTATGATCAAGATGCACTAGAAACTTAGTTCATAAAAAACGGAAAAAAGTAACTAGAGTAATATGACCAAAGTGCACTTAAAACTTAGTTCAATAGAAACAGTTATAACTATAAGATTACAATAATAAATTGAAATTAAAACTTAGTTTATAAAAAAACGAAAAAATATAACTAGAGTAATATGACCAAGATGAACTTGAAACTTAGTTTAATAGAAACAGTAATAACTATTAGATTACAATAATAAATTTAACCTACTACTTAGTTCATTAAACACGAAAAAAATAACTAGAGTAATATGACCAAGATGAACTTGAAAATTAGTTCAATAGAAACAATAATAACTATATTACAATAATTGAACTTAAAACTTAGTTCACAAAAAACGAAAAATATAACTTTAGGGTAATATGAGCAAAATGAACTTGAAATTTAGTTCAATAGAAACAGTAATAACTATAAGATTACAATAATAAATTTAACCTACTACTTAGTTAATAAAACACGAAAAAAATAACTAGAGTAATATGACCAAGATGAACTTGAAAATTAGTTTAATAGAAACAGTAATAACTATAAGTTTACAATAATAAATTGAACTTAAAACTTAGTTCATAAAAAGCGAATAAAATAACTTTAGAGTAATATGAGCAAGATGAACTTGAAACTTAGTTCAACAGAAACAGTAATAACTAAAAAATTACAATAATAAATTGAACGTAAAATTTAGTTCATAAAAAACGAAGAACAATAACATTTAAGTAATGTGACCAAGGTGAACTTGAAGCTCAGTTCAAAAATACAGTAATTGCTATAAAAAGTAGAGTAATAAATTGAACTTAAAACTTTGTTCACAAAAATACGAAATCAACTTTAAAGTAATACGACCGAGATGAACTTGAAACTAAAAGAAAAACTAACAACTATAAAGTTATAAAACATGAACTTGAATAATGAATGATATACCTACTAAATTACAATAATAAATTGATTTAATCAATTTAGAAACGAAAACCAATAAATGTAAAGTAATAACAACAATTTGAATTATATGCAGAACTAAAACAACTATAAAGTATGTAATATAAATAAGTTTATACTTATTTTAATAAAGGAAATAGTTGTACTGTAAAGATACAGTGACAAACGAAACTAAACTCAGTTCAAAAATAAAAAAATTAAGAACAGCAAACCAATGGAAAATGACAATGCAAAATTCAGAGGGGTGATAAAGAAAAAAACAATTAAACGTGACCAAAACACGAATATTTAACGCAATGTTATTATTTAGAAATATTGAACAACAAGCCGAAACAAACACCTTCTGCAAAATGACCTGCTATGTGAGCCAACGCCCAACGCAGAAAAGCAGAACGAGTGGTAACGAGTGCAAACGAAGCCGAACGAAGTCCCACGCAATACAATCACGTGATGACGCCTAGCTAATGCATAATAGGACCGGCCAGACTGCATGTTCAGATTACAACTGCCTGATGCAACCTAGCTTATAGCGAAGCTACTCTGGTTGCATACCATAAAACCAAAAACGAAAGCATTCTAGCAAAAACAAGTACAATTTTTCTTGTTTTGGTAAATAAATTTTCTCGGGTCTCCCATATGTATCTTATCGTAACACCAGTGGTAGTGTACTTGTTTCTAGAGACTATATACAGGGTGTTTCCTTTAAAACAACCAGCGCTTTTTTGGGCGAACTAACAACTTTAGAAAAAAATGTTTTATACCAAAAACGATCAAGAATAAGGGGGTAATGTATCAATAGTAACAAACCGAATATTTAACCAGTGGTTCTCAAACGGTAGAACAAAATTATATTTTTTTAAATGGCACCCTATATAATTTTTAGCCCTTTAAATAGAATATTATTTTCTGATTTCAACGATATAAATGTAGCATAGGGTTGTATAACAATTATTTCGAGAAAAATGGTATTAAAAACTAGAAATAATGTAATAAAAAATGGATTTACTACTAGCGTAACTACGCAACAGACGTATCACCTGTGTATTGCATAGCGTATTGTAATATTATAACATTTTTAATACCATTTTTCTTGAAATAATTGTTATACAACACTATACCATATTTATATCGTTGAAATAAAAAAAAATTCTCCATCTAATGGGCTAAAAAAATATATAGGATACCATTTAAAAAAATATAATTTTGTTCTGCCGTTTGAGAACCACTAGTCGAATTTTCGGTATATATATATATATATATATATATATATATATATATATATATATATATATATATATCTACAAACAAATACACTACCACTGGTGTTACGATAAGAGACGTATGGGAGACCCGTGAAAATTTATTTATTTATTTATAATTACTTCCTATGTACTTAGTTCTTAAGTCTGCAAATAAAAATTTCTAGCTCACCCCCTAAGCCGCGTAACGCTTTGTGGATTATACAGTTGTATTCTAGGGACTATTGTTTATAATTAGTGAAAATATGAAACCGTTACAGAATGTTTTAAATACCTAATTTAATTAATTTCTAATTAGTTCCCATGTAAGTTTGCAAATAAAAATTTCTAGCTCACCCCCTAAGCCGCGTAACGCATTGTGGATTATACAGTTGTATTCTAGGGACTATTGTTTATAATTAGCGAAAATATGAAACCGTTACAGAATGTTTTAAATACCTAATTTAATTAATTTATAATTAGTTCCCATGTAAGTCTGCAAATAAAAATTTCTAGCTCACCCTCTAAGCCGCGTAACGCTTTGTGGATTATACAGTTGTATTCTAGGGACTATTGTTTATAATTAGTGAAAATATGAAACCGTTACAGAATGTTTTAAATACCTAATTTAATTAATTTCTAATTAGTTCCCATGTAAGTCTGCAAATAAAAATTTCTAGCTCACCCTCTAAGCCGCGTAACGCTTTGTGGATTATACAGTTGTATTCTAGGGACTATTGTTTATAATTAGTGAAAATATGAAACCGTTACAGAATGTTTTAAATACCTAATTTAATTAATTTCTAATTAGTTCCCATGTAAGTCTGCAAATAAAAATTTCTAGCTCACCCCCTAAGCCGCGTAACGCTTTGTGGATTATACAGTTGTATTCTAGGGACTATTGTTTATAATTAGTGAAAATATGAAACCGTTACAGAATGTTTTAAATACCTAATTTAATTAATTTCTAATTAGTTCCCATGTAAGTTTGCAAATAAAAATTTCTAGCTCACCCCCTAAGCCGCGTAACGCATTGTGGATTATACAGTTGTATTCTAGGGACTATTGTTTATAATTAGTGAAAATATGAAACAGTTACAGAATGTTTTAAATACCTAATTTAATTAATTTCTAATTAGTTCCCAGGTAAGTCTGCAAATAAAAATTTCTAGCTCACCCTCTAAGCCGCGTAACGCTTTGTGGATTATACAGTTGTATTCTAGGGACTATTGTTTATAATTAGTGAAAATATGAAACCGTTACAGAATGTTTTAAATACCTAATTTAAATAATTTCTAATTAGTTCCCATGTAAGTCTGCAAATAAAAATTTCTAGCTCACCCTCTAAGCCGCGTAACGCATTGTGGATTATACAGTTGTATTCTAGGGACTATTGTTTATAATTAGTGAAAATATGAAACCGTTACAGAATGTTTTAAATACCTAATTTAAATAATTTCTAATTAGTTCCCATGTAAGTCTGCAAATAAAAATTTCTAGCTCACCCTCTAAGCCGCGTAACGCATTGTGGATTATACAGTTGTATTCTAGGGACTATTGTTTATAATTAGTGAAAATATGAAACCGTTACAGAATGTTTTAAATACCTAATTTAATTAATTTCTAATTAGTTCCCATGTAAGTTTGCAAATAAAAATTTCTAGCTCACCCCCTAAGCCGCGTAACGCATTGTGGATTATACAGTTGTATTCTAGGGACTATTGTTTATAATTAGTGAAAATATGAAACCGTTACAGAATGTTTTAAATACCTAATTTAATTAATTTCTAATTAGTTCCCATGTAAGTCTGCAAATAAAAATTTCTAGCTCACCCCCTAAGCCGCGTAACGCTTTGTGGATTATACAGTTGTATTCTAGGGACTATTGTTTATAATTAGTGAAAATATGAAACCGTTACAGAATGTTTTAAATACCTAATTTAATTAATTTCTAATTAGTTCCCATGTAAGTTTGCAAATAAAAATTTCTAGCTCACCCCCTAAGCCGCGTAACGCTTTGTGGATTATACAGTTGTATTCTAGGGACTATTGTTTATAATTAGTGAAAATATGAAACCGTTACAGAATGTTTTAAATACCTAATTTAATTAATTTCTAATTAGTTCCCATGTAAGTCTGCAAATAAAAATTTCTAGCTCACCCTCTAAGCTGCGTAACGCTTTGTGGATTATACAGTTGTATTCTAGGGACGATTGTTTATAATTAGTGAAAATATGAAACCGTTACAGAATGTTTTAAATACCTAATTTAATTAATTTCTAATTAGTTCCCATGTAAGTCTGCAAATAAAAATTTCTAGCTCACCCCCTAAGCCGCGTAACGCTTTGTGGATTATACAGTTGTATTCTAGGGACTATTGTTTATAATTAGTGAAAATATGAAACCGTTACAGAATGTTTTAAATACCTAATTTAATTAATTTCTAATTAGTTCCCATGTAAGTTTGCAAATAAAAATTTCTAGCTCACCCCCTAAGCCGCGTAACGCATTGTGGATTATACAGTTGTATTCTAGGGACTATTGTTTATAATTAGTGAAAATATGAAACCGTTACAGAATGTTTTAAATACCTAATTTAATTAATTTCTAATTAGTTCCCATGTAAGTCTGCAAATAAAAATTTCTAGCTCACCCTCTAAGCCGCGTAACGCTTTGTGGATTATACAGTTGTATTCTAGGGACTATTGTTTATAATTAGTGAAAATATGAAACCGTTACAGAATGTTTTAAATACCTAATTTAATTAATTTCTAATTAGTTCCCATGTAAGTCTGCAAATAAAAATTTCTAGCTCACCCTCTAAGCCGCGTAACGCTTTGTGGATTATACAGTTGTATTCTAGGGACTATTGTTTATAATTAGTGAAAATATGAAACCGTTACAGAATGTTTTAAATACCTAATTTAATTAATTTCTAATTAGTTCCCATGTAAGTTTGCAAATAAAAATTTCTAGCTCACCCCCTAAGCCGCGTAACGCATTGTGGATTATACAGTTGTATTCTAGGGACTATTGTTTATAATTAGTGAAAATATGAAACCGTTACAGAATGTTTTAAATACCTAATTTAATTAATTTCTAATTAGTTCCCATGTAAGTCTGCAAATAAAAATTTCTAGCTAACCCTCTAAGCCGCGTAACGCTTTGTGGATTATACAGTTGTATTCTAGGGACCATTGTTTATAATTAGTGAAAATATGAAACCGTTACAGAATGTTTTAAATACCTAATTTAATTAATTTCTAATTAGTTCCCATGTAAGTTTGCAAATAAAAATTTCTAGCTCACCCCCTAAGCCGCGTAACGCATTGTGGATTATACAGTTGTATTCTAGGGACTATTGTTTATAATTAGTGAAAATATGAAACCGTTACAGAATGTTTTAAATACCTAATTTAATTAATTTCTAATTAGTTCCCATGTAAGTCTGCAAATAAAAATTTCTAGCTCACCCTCTAAGCCGCGTAACGCTTTGTGGATTATACAGATGTATTCTAGGGACTATTGTTTATAATTAGTGAAAATATGAAACCGTTACAGAATGTTTTAAATACCTAATTTAATTAATTTCTAATTAGTTCCCATGTAAGTCTGCAAATAAAATTTCTAGCTCACCCCCTAAGCCGCGTAACGCTTTGTGGATTATACAGTTGTATTCTAGGGACTATTGTTTATAATTAGTGAAAATATGAAACCGTTACAGAATGTTTTAAATACCTAATTTAATTAATTTCTAATTAGTTCCCATGTAAGTCTGCAAATAAAAATTTCTAGCTCACCCTCTAAGCCGCGTAACGCTTTGTGGATTATACAGTTGTATTCTAGGGACTATTGTTTATAATTAGTGAAAATATGAAACCGTTACAGAATGTTTTAAATACCTAATTTAATTAATTTCTAATTAGTTCCCATGTAAGTTTGCAAATAAAAATTTCTAGCTCACCCCCTAAGCCGCGTAACGCATTGTGGATTATACAGTTGTATTCTAGGGACGATTGTTTATAATTAGTGAAAATATGAAACCGTTACAGAATGTTTTAAATACCTAATTTAATTAATTTCTAATTAGTTCCCATGTAAGTCTGCAAATAAAAATTTCTAGCTCACCCCCTAAGCCGCGTAACGCTTTGTGGATTATACAGTTGTATTCTAGGGACTATTGTTTATAATTAGTGAAAATATGAAACCGTTACAGAATGTTTTAAATACCTAATTTAATTAATTTCTAATTAGTTCCCATGTAAGTTTGCAAATAAAAATTTCTAGCTCACCCCCTAAGCCGCGTAACGCTTTGTGGATTATACAGTTGTATTCTAGGGACTATTGTTTATAATTAGTGAAAATATGAAACCGTTACAGAATGTTTTAAATACCTAATTTAATTAATTTCTAATTAGTTCCCATGTAAGTCTGCAAATAAAAATTTCTAGCTCACCCTCTAAGCTGCGTAACGCTTTGTGGATTATACAGTTGTATTCTAGGGACGATTGTTTATAATTAGTGAAAATATGAAACCGTTACAGAATGTTTTAAATACCTAATTTAATTAATTTCTAATTAGTTCCCATGTAAGTCTGCAAATAAAAATTTCTAGCTCACCCCCTAAGCCGCGTAACGCATTGTGGATTATACAGTTGTATTCTAGGGACGATTGTTTATAATTAGTGAAAATATGAAACCGTTACAGAATGTTTTAAATACCTAATTTAATTAATTTCTAATTAGTTCCCATGTAAGTTTGCAAATAAAAATTTCTAGCTCACCCCCTAAGCCGCGTAACGCTTTGTGGATTATACAGTTGTATTCTAGGGACTATTGTTTATAATTAGTGAAAATATGAAACCGTTACAGAATGTTTTAAATACCTAATTTAATTAATTTCTAATTAGTTCCCATGTAAGTCTGCAAATAAAAATTTCTAGCTCACCCTCTAAGCTGCGTAACGCTTTGTGGATTATACAGTTGTATTCTAGGGACGATTGTTTATAATTAGTGAAAATATGAAACCGTTACAGAATGTTTTAAATACCTAATTTAATTAATTTCTAATTAGTTCCCATGTAAGTCTGCAAATAAAAATTTCTAGCTCACCCCCTAAGCCGCGTAACGCATTGTGGATTATACAGTTGTATTCTAGGGACGATTGTTTATAATTAGTGAAAATATGAAACCGTTACAGAATGTTTTAAATACCTAATTTAATTAATTTCTAATTAGTTCCCATGTAAGTTTGCAAATAAAAATTTCTAGCTCACCCCCTAAGCCGCGTAACGCTTTGTGGATTATACAGTTGTATTCTAGGGACTATTGTTTATAATTAGTGAAAATATGAAACCGTTACAGAATGTTTTAAATACCTAATTTAATTAATTTCTAATTAGTTCCCATGTAAGTCTGCAAATAAAAATTTCTAGCTCACCCTCTAAGCTGCGTAACGCTTTGTGGATTATACAGTTGTATTCTAGGGACGATTGTTTATAATTAGTGAAAATATGAAACCGTTACAGAATGTTTTAAATACCTAATTTAATTAATTTCTAATTAGTTCCCATGTAAGTCTGCAAATAAAAATTTCTAGCTCACCCCCTAAGCCGCGTAACGCTTTGTGGATTATACAGTTGTATTCTAGGGACTATTGTTTATAATTAGTGAAAATATGAAACCGTTACAGAATGTTTTAAATACCTAATTTAATTAATTTCTAATTAGTTCCCATGTAAGTCTGCAAATAAAAATTTCTAGCTCACCCCCTAAGCCGCGTAACGCTTTGTGGATTATACAGTTGTATTCTAGGGACTATTGTTTATAATTAGTGAAAATATGAAACCGTTACAGAATGTTTTAAATACCTAATTTAATTAATTTCTAATTAGTTCCCATGTAAGTCTGCAAATAAAAATTTCTAGCTCACCCTCTAAGCTGCGTAACGCTTTGTGGATTATACAGTTGTATTCTAGGGACGATTGTTTATAATTAGTGAAAATATGAAACCGTTACAGAATGTTTTAAATACCTAATTTAATTAATTTCTAATTAGTTCCCATGTAAGTCTGCAAATAAAAATTTCTAGCTCACCCCCTAAGCCGCGTAACGCATTGTGGATTATACAGTTGTATTCTAGGGACTATTGTTTATAATTAGTGAAAATATGAAACCGTTACAGAATGTTTTAAATACCTAATTTAATTAATTTCTAATTAGTTCCCATGTAAGTCTGCAAATAAAAATTTCTAGCTCACCCTCTAAGCTGCGTAACGCTTTGTGGATTATACAGTTGTATTCTAGGGACGATTGTTTATAATTAGTGAAAATATGAAACCGTTACAGAATGTTTTAAATACCTAATTTAATTAATTTCTAATTAGTTCCCATGTAAGTCTGCAAATAAAAATTTCTAGCTCACCCCCTAAGCCGCGTAACGCTTTGTGGATTATACAGTTGTATTCTAGGGACTATTGTTTATAATTAGTGAAAATATGAAACCGTTACAGAATGTTTTAAATACCTAATTTAATTAATTTCTAATTAGTTCCCATGTAAGTCTGCAAATAAAAATTTCTAGCTCACCCCCTAAGCCGCGTAACGCTTTGTGGATTATACAGTTGTATTCTAGGGACTATTGTTTATAATTAGTGAAAATATGAAACCGTTACAGAATGTTTTAAATACCTAATTTAATTAATTTCTAATTAGTTCCCATGTAAGTCTGCAAATAAAAATTTCTAGCTCACCCTCTAAGCTGCGTAACGCTTTGTGGATTATACAGTTGTATTCTAGGGACGATTGTTTATAATTAGTGAAAATATGAAACCGTTACAGAATGTTTTAAATACCTAATTTAATTAATTTCTAATTAGTTCCCATGTAAGTCTGCAAATAAAAATTTCTAGCTCACCCCCTAAGCCGCGTAACGCATTGTGGATTATACAGTTGTATTCTAGGGACGATTGTTTATAATTAGTGAAAATATGAAACCGTTACAGAATGTTTTAAATACCTAATTTAATTAATTTCTAATTAGTTCCCATGTAAGTTTGCAAATAAAAATTTCTAGCTCACCCCCTAAGCCGCGTAACGCTTTGTGGATTATACAGTTGTATTCTAGGGACTATTGTTTATAATTAGTGAAAATATGAAACCGTTACAGAATGTTTTAAATACCTAATTTAATTAATTTCTAATTAGTTCCCATGTAAGTCTGCAAATAAAAATTTCTAGCTCACCCTCTAAGCTGCGTAACGCTTTGTGGATTATACAGTTGTATTCTAGGGACGATTGTTTATAATTAGTGAAAATATGAAACCGTTACAGAATGTTTTAAATACCTAATTTAATTAATTTCTAATTAGTTCCCATGTAAGTCTGCAAATAAAAATTTCTAGCTCACCCCCTAAGCCGCGTAACGCATTGTGGATTATACAGTTGTATTCTAGGGACGATTGTTTATAATTAGTGAAAATATGAAACCGTTACAGAATGTTTTAAATACCTAATTTAATTAATTTCTAATTAGTTCCCATGTAAGTCTGCAAATAAAAATTTCTAGCTCACCCCCTAAGCCGCGTAACGCTTTGTGGATTATACAGTTGTATTCTAGGGACTATTGTTTATAATTAGTGAAAATATGAAACCGTTACAGAATGTTTTAAATACCTAATTTAATTAATTTCTAATTAGTTCCCATGTAAGTTTGCAAATAAAAATTTCTAGCTCACCCCCTAAGCCGCGTAACGCATTGTGGATTATACAGTTGTATTCTAGGGACTATTGTTTATAATTAGTGAAAATATGAAACCGTTACAGAATGTTTTAAATACCTAATTTAATTAATTTCTAATTAGTTCCCATGTAAGTCTGCAAATAAAAATTTCTAGCTCACCCTCTAAGCCGCGTAACGCTTTGTGGATTATACAGTTGTATTCTAGGGACTATTGTTTATAATTAGTGAAAATATGAAACCGTTACAGAATGTTTTAAATACCTAATTTAATTAATTTCTAATTAGTTCCCATGTAAGTCTGCAAATAAAAATTTCTAGCTCACCCCCTAAGCCGCGTAACGCTTTGTGGATTATACAGTTGTATTCTAGGGACTATTGTTTATAATTAGTGAAAATATGAAACCGTTACAGAATGTTTTAAATACCTAATTTAATTAATTTCTAATTAGTTCCCATGTAAGTCTGCAAATAAAAATTTCTAGCTCACCCCTTAAGCCGCGTAACGCATTGTGGATTATACAGTTGTATTCTAGGGACTATTGTTTATAATTAGCGAAAAT
Source organism: Harpalus rubripes (assembly GCA_963082715.1). Taxonomy (NCBI): domain Eukaryota; kingdom Metazoa; phylum Arthropoda; class Insecta; order Coleoptera; family Carabidae; genus Harpalus; species Harpalus rubripes. The sequence goes on from OY720463.1 coordinate 13,894,486, forward strand.
ATGAAACCGTTACAGAATGTTTTAAATACCTAATTTAATTAATATCTAATTAGTTCCCATGTAAGTCTGCAAATAAAAATTTCTAGCTCACCCCCTAAGCCGCGTAACGCATTGTGGATTATACAGTTGTATTCTAGGGACTATTTTTTATAATTAGCGAAAATATGAAACCGTTACAGAATGTTTTAAATACCTAATTTAATTAATTTCTAATTAGTTCCCATGTAAGTCTGCAAATAAAAATTTCTAGCTCACCCCCTAAGCCGCGTAACGCATTGTGGATTATACAGTTGTATTCTAGGGACTATTGTTTATAATTAGCGAAAATATGAAACCGTTACAGAATGTTTTAAATACCTAATTTAATTAATTTCTAATTAGTTCCCATGTAAGTCTGCAAATAAAAATTTCTAGCTCATCCCCTAAGCCGCGTAACGCTTTGTGGATTATACAGTTGTATTCTAGGGACTATTGTTTATAATTAGTGAAAATATGAAACCGTTACAGAATGTTTTAAATACCTAATTTAATTAATTTCTAATTAGTTCCCATGTAAGTTTGCAAATAAAAATTTCTAGCTCACCCCCTAAGCCGCGTAACGCATTGCGGATTATACAGTTGTATTCTAGGGACTATTGTTTATAATTAGCGAAAATATGAAACCGTTACAGAATGTTTTAAATACCTAATTTAATTAATTTCTAATTAGTTCCCATGTAAGTCTGCAAATAAAAATTTCTAGCTCACCCCCTAAGCCGCGTAACGCATTGTGGATTATACAGTTGTATTCTAGGGACTATTGTTTATAATTAGCGAAAATATGAAACCGTTACAGAATGTTTTAAATACCTAATTTAATTAATATCTAATTAGTTCCCATGTAAGTCTGCAAATAAAAATTTCTAGCTCACCCCCTAAGCCGCGTAACGCTTTGTGGATTATACAGTTGTATTCTAGGGACTATTGTTTATAATTAGTGAAAATATGAAACCGTTACAGAATGTTTTAAATACCTAATTTAATTAATTTCTAATTAGTTCCCATGTAAGTTTGCAAATAAAAATTTCTAGCTCACCCCCTAAGCTGCGTAACGCATTGTGGATTATACAGTTGTATTCTAGGGACTATTGTTTATAATTAGTGAAAATATGAAACCGTTACAGAATGTTTTAAATACCTAATTTAATTAATATCTAATTAGTTCCCATGTAAGTCTGCAAATAAAAATTTCTAGCTCACCCCCTAAGCCGCGTAACGCATTGTGGATTATACAGTTGTATTCTAGGGACTATTGTTTATAATTAGTGAAAATATGAAACCGTTACAGAATGTTTTAAATACCTAATTTAATTAATTTCTAATTAGTTCCCATGTAAGTCTGCAAATAAAAATTTCTAGCTCACCCCCTAAGCCGCGTAACGCATTGTGGATTATACAGTTGTATTCTAGGGACTATTGTTTATAATTAGCGAAAATATGAAACCGTTACAGAATGTTTTAAATACCTAATTTAATTAATTTCTAATTAGTTCCCATGTAAGTCTGCAAATAAAAATTTCTAGCTCACCCCCTAAGCCGCGTAACGCATTGTGGATTATACAGTTGTATTCTAGGGACTATTGTTTATAATTAGTAAAAATATGAAAACGTTACAGAATAGTTTGAATACCTAATTTATTAAAATTCTGAGCTTTATTACCTACATCTACCTACTACCTTAGAAAATATTCTTTCCCTACACCTCGTAATGCACATGTTATGTAATTGAGACTATTGTTTATATTTATTATAAATATCAAAGTGATACATTCAAGTTTAAATACAATTTTTATGCTTCAGTTTTACACGTGTTATCAATATTATTTTCTGTTGCTGGTGGTTGCTGGTTTAGTGGTATAGCGCACGAGTTTGTGTAACGGTGCGCTGTCGTTTACTCGTTGCTGCACTCTTTTAACCGTTGCCGTTGCTGTTTTCACACAGGTACATTACTTGAAATGTTCACACTGTCAACTCAATTTGTAGCTACTTGCAAGTAAATATGAAAATTTTACGATCCATAATTGCCAGTTCCACATCTAGGCGAACTGTCGAATATTAAATTTTTAAATATGATTTAGACATAAGTGCCGTATGCAAATACAAAATATGTTGTGTATTGATGAATATAAGAACAGCTGTGGCTGTTATGTCTGCAACTGAGCAGTGGATGTGTTGATGAAAATGGTGGAATGTAAAAGTATACATCAATAAATTGTTCATTAAAGTATTTCATTATTTAAAGAGTTTTATTTGTGATAATAACCTACATGAAGCAGCGATCCCGATTCGTTATTTGATAAATTTACCTTTATTACAAGATATGTCAAATCAGGTGGTTCATTAATAAACCGGTGGAGTACATTGTAAGTATTGGTTTTCATCTTCCATAATTATATAATGCTTGATACAATGTTTTAATGTAAACAATCAGTCAGAATCACACAATACTCAAACTGTCAAAATGTGAAATTTCAATTGTTGGCGGGAAACGCTACCAACTTAACTTACAAAAAAAACACTAAATCATATTTTTGACGTCTTTTTTAAAAAAAATTAATTGTAAAATTACCTCAATAGAAAAAATAGTATAAAAAACATGTATCATAAGGCCTGTTAACGCACTCGTCCTTTGTAAAATTCGCCTAGCGGCTCGTTTTCCAAACTTGGACTCGTACGTTAACAGATTGCCTTATGATACTTGTGTTTTCATGTACTATTATGTGTGTATATGAAAAAAACTATATTTGTAGGTATCTTTATTATTTCAAATAAATGGATGCCCAACAGGCGCGTATACACGGATGAGGAGGATAAGAGTGTAATTTAATTACCCCTCCCATAAGTCATGACTTGATAAAAAAAAAACCTAAATTAAACAAACGCAAATATTATAATTTAAGATAAATAATAAAATTAAATAATGTATTTTGCACAACTAATATTTAATTGCTTGTTTTACAAATATAAATTTTGATTACGTAATATGGATGTCAGTTAAAATATAATTGCAATAGTAGAAGTGCATGTGATATTGAGTTTTGACAGTCTATCCAGGTAAGTTAACAATCCGTTAAATATATTCACTTTTCTAAAATGGTCTGTGATCTGGCAATTTATTTTTGAACGTGAAAGGGGGAAAACATGCAGTTTCACATTCCTTGATAAAAATGTAACATTCAATAATGACCCCCCCCCCCCCAACCATTTTTTGATTGTGCCCACCCTACATTTGCAACCTGTAGCGTATCAATTCTAAAAATATCTTAAAACATTTGAAGAAGGATGTGAAAGACAAAAAAATAAATTATTTTAATAAGTTATCTGTGGGTTCCTTAGACCTCTTTTGAGTCCATTTAAAGAGTAGGGAGGGGGTAATTTCCACAAAATGTAGGTTGCGTGGTTAAAATTCGCTCAAAACAACTCAATATTGATAAAAAATAGATTAAAAAAAAAATTGGAAAACTTGAAAGGCTGCTGTATCTTGAAAATTATTGGGTTTACAGAGATCATTCTGAGTTTATATTGTGGCAAATTTAGTCTACTTTAAAAGAGTACTGTAAGGTTATTATCAGTCAAGTAGTCCTTTAGAGACAAAATCGACAAAAACTGAAAAAGGTCGTAAAATTTGCAGTTTTCTGATTTTTTGGCGCAAAGTTGCGTTCGGCTTCCGAGGTTAAAAATTAGCATTATTTATTGTGTCATCATAAACAACTCAGAAAAAATCAAAACTACCAGATTTGATGGAAAGTTCGATGTATAAGGTTACTGGATTTTAAATAAAAGAAGAAAACATTTTATTAGTGAAAAATGTAAAGAATGTGCAATAGAAATAAAATAGCATATTTGTTAACTAAACCTCTTTTGGCCGGTTGCACCAATATTTAAATACGTATTAAACAAATATCAAATTAAAATTTACCGATTCATCATTACCGATATCTGCGTACAAAGCAGATTGGCACACCCAGCAATGGGTAATATGTCGTGATGATATATTTATTTTTATTTAAATTAAAATTATTTTTTAATTAAATATTGGTGCAACCGGCCATTTGTCACGCAAAATTTAATGATAATGACCTGAAAATAAAACTTGTTAAACAGTGTTTTGTAATTCTTGGAAAGCTTATTTGTTAATTTATTTTTCTTTAAATTATGGAGGCATATGAAAGAATTTAATTTAAAAGATTATAAAATTGTGTATTATGATAATTTTATTTAATAACAATAATGATAAGACGTAGGATGAGTTAAGATTGTTGTCATATACGCGATTCAAGTTGAGCGGACTCTATCTGGTGACCAAACATCGCACTAATTATGTGACGTCACAACGAGTATAGTTTCTTAAACTCCGTAAGAAGTAACGTTAGAATTTTAGACGAGATTTTAAAAATTCAGCAATTATTTAAATTTATATTTATTGGTGATGATTGTGAACACTTCCTCTGTTTAATTATACAATAAAATTCGCGAGTATTCCTAGTATGTTGAGACATTGTATATTTTTAGAGAAATAAGGTTAAGTATAATATGTGCAGTTGCTTGTTAAAATAATGACATAAATTTACTATACATAAGTTAAAAACAACATGAATGCAATATTAAATCGTTTAAGGATTAATTATATATTTGTAAATATTGTAGAAATATGGAATTTTCACCAAAACCAACGAAATCAAGTGTACTGTTGTGTTCCGAAATGTCATTCCTATTAATCAGAAATCCCACCCTTCGTTTTCACATATTTCCAAAACGTTAAATTTATAAATAAATATGGCATCGAAGAAATGATTGAGACACAAAGCATTGTAGATTAATGGGTCGATTCTGTTCACGTCTGTAAAGCTTACAGATCTGTAAATTTGTAAATAATGAACAAACGCAACGAAAACTGTCATTCTTATGTATAATTTTATATTAATTAACAAAAATAGATGTGTTTTTGTCAGGTTTTTACAGATTTACAGATGTGAACAGAATCGACTCATAAATTATTGTTAATTGGAAAACGAGTTACAAATTCAATGTTTGTTCTTTACATTTTTGTAACCAAGATTTCGCATACGCATATATTGGTAGCTCTAAAACAATATAAATGTATTCAATTATTTTATTATGTATTTACATTTAGGTTATATACATATTTATATTTAGGTTACTTTCGCGCCTGACACGAACAAGACGCTTTTTATTGCTAGTGAGCCAGAATTTATCAATTTTTCAGTAATTTCATGCGGATATTTATTTACGCCGCTGATTTGTGGACATAATCCAAAGTGAAGTGTTTAATTTTTGTCATCTGATTGTGTTTTACCATATACTAGCATATGTCCAGAATTCAATACTTCATCATCCTCACAAAAATTTCTGGTGCACGCAGAAGCATTTAAATAATTAAACACATCCTTTATTAACAGTCTCATTCCTAATAAACTATTAATTCATTAAATATATGTATTAAAACAGCAATACACACACAAACTTTAATGCAGAAGTGAACGACAATTTGAAAACATACTCGTTGTGACGTCACGTCACGTGTTAAAAGTTGCGGGAAAAGTTAATTTGAATCGCCTATACATATACAGAGTGTTTCTTTTAAAACAACCAGCGCTTTTTTTGGGTGAACTAATGACTTTAGAAAAAAAATGTTATATACAAGAAATGATCAAAAATAAGGGGCTAATTTATTAATAATAACAAACCGAAAATTCGACCAATGGTTTTCAAACGGTAGAACAAAATTATATTTTTTTAAATAGTATTATATATAATTTTTTAGCCCATTAGATAGAGAATTTTTTTCTGATTTCAAAGATATAAATATAGTATTGGGTTGTATAACAATTATTTCGAGAAAAATAGTATTAAAAATAATGTTATAATATTACAATAGGCTATGCAATACGCCTGTTGCCTAGTTACGCTAGTAGTAAACCCATTTTTTATTATATTATTTCTAGTTCTTAATACCATTTTTCTCAAAATAATTGTTAAACAACCCTATGCTATATTTATATCGTTGAAATCAGAAAATAATATTCTATTTAAAGGGCAAAAAATTATATAGGGTGCCATTTAAAAAAATATAATTTTGTTCTACCGTTTGAGAACCACTCGTTAAATATTCGGTTTGTTACTATTGATACATTATCCTCTTATTCTTGATCATTCTTGGTATAAAACATTTTTCTCAAAAGTTGTTAATTCGCCCAAAAAAAAAAAAAAAAAAAAACGCTGATTGTTTTAAAGGAAACACCCTGTATAAGTAAGAATATGCTGAAAAATAACTAAACGGAAGAATAAATATAAATTGTTAATATTCACTAAGTCTCTTGAATTTCATTTACATTTCAGATATATTGGCTGACATTTGAAACAGGCAAGTTTAAATTTTAATACAATTATACAGATGTGACTAAATTTACAATTGTTTTTTTATTACATACACATCAAGTGAAGTTATTTTCTCTATGAGTGTTCATGTGTTATTTGAGATGAACGTTTCGCCTAAACGATTTTTCACACTATGAATTTTCATATGTTTTTGAAAACTTACATTTAGTGTAAATGATTTATTACATATTGTGCAATGATATGCTCGTATTCCAGAGTGAGTTATCATATGGGTTTTTAAATGATCATTTCGTGTAAATGATTTATCACATGTTGGACATTTATATGCTCTTATTCCAGTGTGAGTTTTCATATGTTTGGATAGACTACCACTTTGTGTGAATTGTTTATTGCATATTGTACATTTATATTTTTTTATTCCACTATGAATTACCATATGAGCTTTTAAACAGGAATTTTGGATAATTTTTTTACAGAGAGAACACTCATATTTTTTAATTCCTTCGTGCAATTTCAAATGAGCTGTTAAATAGGCCTTTAATTTAAAGTATTTGTTGCAGATATGGCAATGGTATTCCTTTTTTCCACTATGTATTTGCATATGCCTTATCCACTTTGATTTCCACCTAAAAGTTTTATTACATTCTACACAATAAAAACGTTTGGAATTCATATTTTTAGTTTCTCGAATATCATTATTTTCAGTAACTGAATTCTCCAATTCTTCGTTAATGTGTTTATCATAATCAGTTACACATTCCTCCTCCTTCTTTACATTTTGCAAAACATTTTCATATGATTTTCTGTCCTGGTATGTTTCTTCCAGTGGTTCTCCTTTAATAAATACTTCAACATTTTCACCATTTGTTATTGTTGTATGTTTCCCGATTTCGCTTTCATCCTCCATAACTGATTCTTGATCAATGAATTAACGAGTGAAGATTCGTTTCACAAATATAGAACTGGTGCACACTAGAATTATTCTCCTCAACTTTATAGTTTATTGTCTGAAACATAAATTTTTATTCTTACAAGACGTTATCTATTTCAGTAAAAACTGAATACTTCAGTGAACTTTTTGTCAAAAAAGTTTTTGAATACTAATATTACACTTTATCCGATTTTCGTACTAAATTACTAAATACACGTACAATATAGGTGGTTTATGGTTTTCTACGACCATAACAAGAAATTGATGTCTTCCTAAACAAAAGCGAAGCAGTTCATGTTGACAGTGCGATGAAACAAACAAGAAATGATGTTTGGAAATGTAGAAACATCTGAGGAATACGAATACTACAAGTATAACAACGCAATATTAGCAAATGACAAATAATTATAAATTCCAGATATATTTGTATAAAACTTGTAACATATAATGCACTTTGAAATGTATCAAATATTAGTGTACTATTTATTTTAATACCTGTAAAGGTTATAGTATGTTAATATTACAATTTGCACCATAGATGGCGCTGTAGTTTAAAGCTTGCTTTACGCAATTTTTACCCATAATTTCATGAAGTGAACAAAAAATTATGGCTGAACTTGTTCCTGGTTTATTCTCTGTGAATATGTAAATCAACTTTTATAGAATAGTCATCTAAAAGGGGATTACAGCTCAATCGAATTAAAAGAAATTAGTAAAAAATAGTAAAAGTAGATGCTTAATCATGAATATTAAAAAAGAAATAAAATGATATAATTGAAATACTTCGGACATAAGGGGGTTTTTGTTTTAGCAGCTCGTCACTCATATGAAATCCATATACAGGATGTAAATGAAATAAGTGCATTAAATTTAACTAGTAATATAACTCGTCGAGAGCAACAATGTTTCTTAATAACTTTTTCTCGAAATCGCATATTTTTTTTAGCATTTTTACCACCCCGTAAAATGACGAGTCGTTCCAAATATTTTTGTGATAATTGAATTCAATAGCAATAGCTATTAAAAAAAATTGTTTTAGTAATTGACAGTCCTTATTCCAATTAAATTTTAACATTAGTAATAAACTTGTTTATAAGGTAAAATTCTGGCAAAATGTTTATGATTAGCGGATACACAGACATTGTAATTACCTATGGTGAAGTTCTCAAGGTCAACGAAGTTACACGAAAATCATTCTCTTCGTAATATTCGTAAATTTATGTTGTACCACATACAATATCTTCGAGATTATCACAGTTTGGAATATTTTAAAAGAGCAACAGTTACTTCCATACCATGTACAAAAATTTCATTGTTTCCAGCATTTCAATTTTCCGAATGAGTTGTATTGTTCACTGATAGGGCTGGATATATTAGAGAAAGTGTCTTTAATAATGCACAATACGCTTATCTAGTCACTAAAATCCTCATACTGTAAGAAGGAAACACAATTTTCAACAAAAAATATCATTAATTATTTGAGCGGGAATAAATTGACGAGTCATTGGTCCTCATATAATCCCACCTCGTTTAAATGGACAAAAGTATGTACTTACATTTTTTGAATAGCGTTAACGTATTTAAACTATTATGATTTGCCGTGTTGACACACGAAAATTCATCTCATAACCTCTATAACTAGTATGCTTTTCCCACGCTCTTACTCTATTCACCCAAGTTCAGAAAACCTGTGTTAATACACAATTTTATAATTTGATTATCTAAATTTTAAATTTCTTTATTTTAAAAATTGTACTATTACGAATTTATTAATAATAAAGGTGTTTTCCGTTGATCGTTTATTAATAAATGTGTTTACAAGTATGCAACCACCACCCGAAAATTTTTGTGCTGTGTACATCGAACTCTGATTCAGACAGCTGCGGACAGCAGAGATCTTGCCAGTGGCGGGTAACGAAATTTTAAACAAATCTTTAAAGAATTTGAACTCAAAAACTAGAAGATTTAGAAAAAATAAATAAATAAGAATTTTTTTTCTCTCGACGAGTTACATTACTGGTTAAATTTAATGCACTTATTTCATTTACAGGGTGTAAATGAAATAAGTGCATTAAATTTAACCAGTAATGTAACTCGTCGAGAGAAAAAAAATTCTTATTTATTTATGCATTTTGACATTCGTTATACAGGGTGTATAACGAATGTCAAAATGCACAAATTGATGATATGCACTGAAGTAAGTTCTTACACAAATACTAATTATTTCACAACAAAATACAGCACAGGTATCATAAGTTATACCTCCACGTCTTGCTAAAAGCAGGGACGATTTGAATTTGAAAAAACACCCGGCTGTATTTCATACAAGACATCTTGCGGCTTTAATAGCAGGTAGTTTAACCTCTAGAGCCATCCTACGGCAAGCGTGATAACTACGTGAGGACACGCCTCCAAGAGTACGAGGTCAAATTTTTGGTCTCAAAAAAAAACGAGGGCACGTACTGGTTGTAAGCGAGCGAAGCGGTCATCCGCTATACTGTGGTTCAACTTCTGTTATGTTAATTTAACTTATGAATAGTGTATTAGTAATATAACAGTATATAAAACCGGTGGATTCATTCTGATTGATGATTTAAGTTCAAAAAGACTTAAAGAATGAAATTCTGAATGTTACCGGACAAAGTCAGTGGTCAATTTTTTATAGGGGATATAAGAATTATTGATGAAATCGCTCTAACGGTCAAGAAAACGTTGTTTATTACTATTAAAAAGTTGTTTGTGCAGGGAACTTAAATCATCAATCAGAATGAATCCACCGGTCTTTTCAAACGGAATGTTTCTTGGCGTCTGCACTATGGCCAGATTTTTAAACAAAAATTGAGTTGTTTCCCGGCCTTGTATTAATAACGTAGGCTACGGATATATTAATCGTGATTCAACCAAGTTAATATAAATGTATGAATATTGTGTTTTTCTCGTGTTTAATATAATTTTAAAAATATTAATTATTTATTGTTCCATAGTTGTCTTCTACTTTTGCATTTTTAATCTATATAGTTAATGTAAAAATTGTGTATATCAAGCTTTATTTTACCAGTGACTATCACTGCCATCTATGATACAAATTTTAATACTAATATTTTCTAACCTTACAAAATGTTAAAACAATGAAAGTAAAATTGTAATGTAATTTTTGGAACATTTTAAATATATGCGCCCGAAACATTATTTTATATTATACAGAACTTTAACTTAAAGGTTGTTCTACAGTTGTAACAAAATACGAGTAGCTAACTTTGAAATTTGGTAGGTAATTGGGTTTTGAATAAATTTCTTTTGCTAATAGGTATTGTCATAATTTACAGATGTGCGCTTCACCTTAATGTTTTATGAATCTTCACGTGTTCCACTGATATTTCTACATTTCTTCCATCGCACTGTCGTCAACTGTTTACGAGTAGTGTAAATGATATATAGAAAGACATCAGAATATTTGTATAGGCCACTTGATATAGTGCAATACATAAATAAAGTTTTTGTGGAACTTTTCATTTCTTTGAAAACAATTTATGGTGTGGAACAAATCTTCAGTCATTTAGTAATTAATCAAGAGGCATTCATGGATACTCAACTACACCCGGTTGACGCTAATGCAAAAGACCAACATACAGCGATAATAACAAATTATCAGCAAAAGTTTGAAGAAATTTCTATTAAAGAAGAACCGCTGGAAGAAATATCCCAAGATTGTAATTTGTATGAAAGTCTATTGCGAAGTATAAAGAAAGAAGAATGTGTAACTGATAATGATGAAGAATATGGGAAATATCAGTGCCTCACGTGTAATAAATCATTTACAAAAAGCTCTAATTTAAAAGATCATATGACAATTCATAGTGAAGTGAAAGATTATAAATGTACAATTTGCAATAAACAATATAAACAAATTGCTTATTTTAAAAAACACATGGATATACACAATGGAATAAAAAACTATAAATGTACAATTTGCAATAAACAATTTAGAAAAAGTGCTCATTTAAAAACCCATATGGATATACACAGTGGAATAAAAAATCATAAATGTACAATATGCAATAAACAATTTACACAAAGTGGTGCTCTATCTAAACATATGAAAATACATAGTGGAATAAAAGAATACAAGTGTACAATATGCAATAAACTGTTTACACTACGTCATCATCTATCCACACATATAAAGACTCATAGTGGTAGTAAGGATTACCGTTGTTCTGTGTGTGGGAAGTCGTTTGCACAAAATTCTTCTCTCAAAAGACATATCAAGCGTTATAACCATAAAACTATGTAATTCAACTTGATGTATTTGTATTGGCGAAAAAATTCAAAGTGGGTGACGTCTGGTGGCAGATTTGTGAACTAGAGGAATAAGGAAACGTTGATAGCATACATTGAAACTTATGTAATTTTAAACAGGTTTAATTTATTTGTTGCAAAAGAAAGTGACATATATAGTGTCTATTACATTTTCAGGTTTAAATAATGATCAGTAAATGCCATAGATACTGCTCAGTGTCACAATGCAGTAATTGCAGGTCAAAAAGTGTAAGTTTACACTATATCCCAAGTGACAAACTATGATCTTGAAATTTTCTTTCCATATAGCTTTGACATTTCTAGTCAGTTCTATTTTTTTCTTTTTTAAAACAGGACGGCTAAATTCTTCTAATTTTATAGCCAAACTATACTGTTTATCATCTTTTTTAACAAGTTTACTCCTTACTTATTCCAAATCGGTACAACTTAATTTTTCTATTTCTTCTGCTCTGTAATACACAAACCCATAAACAAATAAAATAATAATAATGATAACTTTTGTTGTAAAACAATAAATATAGTTTTGATTTTTACTAATCTGTTTATATGCAACAAAACTTTAACAATATGTTTACATTTGCCTCCCAATCCTGCTCTACAACTAAATTTTGCTGTCCAGTAATTTATATTATCATTTAATAAAATTTCAATCGTATGAGAATCTCCACTCAAATGACTAATTTTTAAACAAGAACCCAGTATTGTACCTGATCCATCATCTTTACTTTCACAAAGCAATATGTCCTACCTTAAAAACTGCTTCGCCTTCCTTTATAGGACGTGCAAAAGCATTGTGTTGACAAATATCACCTAACTTTATGTTAATTTCTTCCATATTAAATACTTTGTACTTTGAAATGCATATTGCCAGCAATAAGGAATGAGGAAACTCTCCTTATTCCTCCGCCATCTTGCTACCGTCCGGCCTGCCACCTATAGTTCAGTTTTTTCGCCAATTGTACAGATTAAGCCAAAATGAAACACTACAAACTTAAATTTTTAAAAACAGTAAAAGATAAAAAAATGTCATTGTAACACAAGAAAGGATTTACCGGATGTAGAATTGAAGTATGTAACATAGCGAATATAATGTTTATATTATAATATTATGATTGTTGTTTCCATAGATCAAAATTGTGAATACAAAAAATATTTGTAATTAAGAATTGCATCCCATGATTACTAACTTGTTGCTGAAAGGTTTTTTTTGTCCGAGTAAGAAGCTAACAATATTGTAACGTTTCTACATATTTGGGTGAAGTGTAAATAATAGACAATTATTATTAATTAAAATTAAGTGTTTATTAAACTATAATTAAATATTACTGTTACTAATATTAAACAATTATTAAAAACTAATTAAGACTAAAACTATAATTAACTAGATAACACTAACACTATTTATTTAACCAATTAACACTACTATTTATTTCCACGATATTACAAAATATTTATTTCACTACGCGTTCCAATCTTAGACTGCCGGTCTGTAGCAGACTTCTAGATTGCGTACGCGATATTTATATCACTATATTTATATCACTATATATTTATATCACGTTCAACTGTCCGCCTACCGACCTCCAGAGCGTCTATATACTCAACTGACTCAACAGCGTCTGTATACTCAACTGCTCGGACATAAGTCACCTCTTTCACAACACTATCTGTCTATTTATGTAACTGTCTGTCTAACTTCCACAGCCTCAGTATTAACGACTCTCCGTATGCCACAATTCTTCAACACCACTGCCGAGTATTCACTTCCACTTGTCGTTACTGTCCCCGTTTACCTAGCTTCCCAATACTCTTCAACACTACCGAGTATTCTCTTTAACAGCTATTCCAGTATACCAGTAACTTTCCGACTCGCTGTTACTGTCCTTGCACACTATAGCTTCCCAATACTCGTCAACACTACCGAGTATTCACATCCATAGCTATCCCAATATACCAGTAACTTCCCGAGTACCTACTCGACACCAACTGCATACGTTCACTACGATACTGCTGTGCTTTTCACTAACACTTTACTCTCTAACACTCCATGTGTCTCTATGACTGTATGTCACTAACTGTGTGTCTCGAGCATAGCTACGTCCCTTATATACAGCTGCTATTATTTTCTAGAACAGCTCTAGAATATTCGAACGCATAATAACAATGAACACAAAAGGTTCAGGCGACCGGAAGTAATTAACACGTCGCGACCAGTCTATTTACATCGGCCGGCTACTAGCGCGATTACGTCACCGCTATAAATAGACACTCGCTTACAGCGGCGGCGACGGAGGGCGTTCCACGTTACAATATATTATGTTATTAGAAGTAGAAAGCGGTCTTTTTGTGTTGGACCCAGCTATTGCGGCCGAAGCGCTAGCCGAGGCTAGGCAAGCTGGGTAAAACACACAAAGGGCGTTCTACTCCGAATGCCATATACTATTTTTTCTTCAAGTGTTACAAATATTTTTTGACATTTTTTTGGAATTTTTTTATTTGTAGAATTTGCAATTTCAGTCGAAGCTGGCTATGTACACTACAAAACACAAACGATGAAACTGTCAAATAACAATTTTCAATATGGCCTGTGTTGCTGTGGCGACTGCTGCCGCCAGCGGTGAACTAAGAAGCTTACATTTTTTTACTAGTACAACAATAACAACATTTTTGTACTAGTAAGACAATGAATATCTTATATAACGTGTGTACAGGTGTCTCATTTTCGATGTTTTTTTAAGGTATCTCGGGTAATATTAATGATAGAGCAAAACCGTTTGCACATTCCAGGGCCAACTTTCCCAGAAATGTTTAATAGTCACCACAGGAAATTTCGATCTTCTTTTGTTTCTGAGCTACAGGAAAAAACTCGTTTTTCGCTCATTTTGAAAATATCTCATATCTTATTTATTATAAAAGTTAGAGAAAAAATGTTTATACATAATTTTTACCGTTTTTTAAATAGAATAAAATGGCGTAATTAGATTTTTTGAAAACTTAATGATTCTCGATATATAACACAAACTTATGATTTTTTAAATGGGAAATAGTCTCATCTTTTTGCATAATTTATGAGCTTTTCAATGATATATAACAAGTCTATATTCTTTTGTTTTAAACTTAAATAAAAGACGAATTATTAATTTATTGATGTGAAAATATTGGAAATTATTAAGAAACAAATGAAAAAATTTATTATAAATCATCATTTGTTTATTTTGATTCAATATATATTAATTATGTTCTCAAAATTATTCTTAACCAATTATTTTCGGGATAGTTAAATTACTAGTTATCGACGTTACAGTTGGCTTTGACACAATCCGAAAAAGATGGTTTAATATGCTTTTGAAGTAAATAAATTGAAAAAAACTGAAACAGGTAGTATTAGAAATATGCAAATGATGATCTGTAATAGATTTTTTCATTTGTTTCTTAATAATTTCCAATATTTTCACCTCATTAAATTAATAATTCGTCGTTTATTTAAGTTTAAAACAAAAGAATATAGACTTGTTATATATCATTGAAAAGCTTATAAATTATGCATTTAAAAAATCATAAGTTTGTGTTATATCTCGAGAATCATTAAGTTTTCAAAAAATCTAATTACGCCATTTTATTCTATTTAAAAAACGGTAAAAATTTTGTATAAACATTTTTTCTCTAACTTTTATAATAAATAAGATATGAGATATTTTCAAAATGAGCGAAAAACGAGTTTTTGCCTGTAGCTCAGAAACAAAAGAAGATCGAAATTTCCTGTGGTGACTATTAAACATTTCTGGGAAAGTTGGCCCTGGAATGTGCAAACGGTTTTGCTCTATCATTAATATTACCCGAGATACCTTAAAAAAACATCGAAAATGAGACACCTTGTACAGTAGCATAATACGAGTATGCATATTATAATACGCTTGAAAAAAAAATCAATATCAAAACCTTGAAGTCTCCAAGGACAATAATTAGAATAAAGGTTTGAAATGTGATATTTCTTTTTGGCTTAACTATACTTGTATTGTACTGAAAATTATTAATAACTGTTAATTATTAAAAATGACTACTAACATGTATTTTATTGTTTAAATTAGGTTTGTATACGAAATATTTGGTAGTACTACAAAGTAAATAAATGATTTTTATAAAATTCTCTAGTATTCTTTCATTAAAAAATTTTTGTTGTGTCTAGCACAATACCTTTCGCCATTTTTATTTTATGTTACTTTATGTATGGTACGTATTTAACATTAAACACAAAAATTCTAAATTTTATAAACAAATTTTTTTTTACAATTTTAAATTCTTGCTATAAGGAATTTTTTCGTAGGGACTCTTCGAAATGTTAGAGACCCTCCAATTATTAACAGGATTGGCGGTATATCTGAAGGGTAATGTAATATACCTGTTAAATATCTAATTAATACTTCCCAGGGTTGCATTGAGAGAATGAATGGTGTGCTAATAAAAAGTAGATTCCGATGCTTATTGTGACACAAAGCTCTATAATATAGTCCAGTATAAATACATAGCTCTTTCGGATGACGCTACTACTTATGAACAATAGGAGATACAAAGGTAAAATTTTCATATGGCTGTAAATTCTGCCCTTTTAATTTTAGAACTAAAGTGTAAATATAAAAAATGTTCAGAATTAAATACTGTATCAAATCAGTGTAAATTTATTGATATAATAGGTTCTTGCCATGAGATAAAGGTAAAGTAAGATATCCGTCTTTAAGCTTTTTACAGAGTGCCGTGCAAGACAAAATATGCAATTCAAATAGTTGTGTTATTTGACTTTGACAGATAAAAGTTTATTAATTGATATTTAATTGGTAATATTGTTCCATTGAGTTTTTTCTGTGATGGCAAAAGTATATATCCTTGCATACTGATAATTTATTTAATGAATTCAATAATTATAAAAACTTTATGACAGATGTCATCTGCCAAACTCAAGCAATATAACTGTTTAAAATTTTGTAAAAGTACTCTTGGCATTATTACTTTTATTTTGTCTCTCTTTCGCAAACGAAGCGCATGCAAACAATAATTTTGGACTGTTTAGATGCACTTTTTAATTCGGAACATTTGTTCTAAAATTAATAGGACAGAATTTACAGCAATATGAAAATTTTACCATTGTATTTCCTATAGTCCACAAAAAAGTAGACACGGTATAAGAGGATTCTGCATGAAGTATTGTATCATGTTACATATCAATTTGTGTGAAGCAATTGATGAGATCCCTTAATTAACTAATTGTCTTCATTTTTTAAAAGTGTAGTTTGACTTATTTTTGTCATAATGGAATAAACCCCGTAATTTTTTCTTAAAAAGCCAAAGTAAAAGAAATGGAGAAAGTAAATTTAAGTTTTAAATCCCGAGAAAGTTAAAAAAAATTGACAAATTCGTTTTTTAAATTTAAATTCTAAGATTATTAATAAGTTTTTCTCTCACTCTCACAGATATAAAGAATAATAATCCTACACTAAACATCTCTTCCCTAATGGAATTCAATCCAAAACCAGATATAAGAGATAAACCAAAAATAGAACTAAATATCAGCAACAACCAAATCATCAAAGACACTCAGGCTAATACAACTGATTTGAAAAGTATGCCAATATTTAAACACCTAGCCAAAAAAACAAAGAAAGGCACAGGAAGCTAAGAAGCTCAGAATAAAAAATATACTATAGAGGGAGCATACAGCTAGTTTTAGGACCCTGAATTTGAAGACATGAGAAGGAAGGGGGAATCGATTGCCGCAATCTTACCACGCTCTGCTTTTTAATTGTAAGATTAGGATATTCACACAAAAACTTAAACAATGCAATATAAAGCGTATTTATTCACATAAAATTCGTAATAGTACAAAATATATAATGTATAAAAAAATCTGTTTTAATTTCATATTAATATAACTAATAAATATTGAAAACAGCGAAAATGTACTGCACAAACACATTTGTCGATGAAGCCAATTCAACTATTCTTACTGCTTTTATTTTTTCATCTCTGTCCAGTTTTTTTCGGCAAGTTACAAAAAATTATTCATTATTAAGTGAAAATTGTATGAACATACATGACAAACAACTACTTTTAATGAAGATGAACAATAAACGAATACTTACAGGTGAAATATTTTTTATTCCTTCTAATTTCTTCTGTTTATTCGTCTTTTTCACTCCTATCCTATTATTATAACCAAATGCACACCACGCTGGCATTTTCAATCAATGTAAATCTTAAATTTAAACTGAATATTTACAGTCACTGCTCACTAAAACTACAAAAATATGTCACCAAGTTATATTTTAAACACTAATAAAATTACTTTTAACATAAATTTAAACTAAATATTTGCACTAGTCACTAATAATATTTATCATATATGTATACAAAAAAACTATCACAAGAAAATACCTCATACAAAAGTTAAGAAACAATTTGTGCTGTACTACTATTTGATGGAACGTAAACAGAGAGCGGGGTAAGATGGCGGACGGATTCCCCTCAGTGCTTCACTTGACAGTGCACGTTGCTCCCTCTATAACCTATATTCTTTACTCTGAGCCAAGAAGCAATACCACTACACGAAGACAAGAAAAAAGCCCAGAGAAATACATACTAACATTTGACCAAATTAAAGATTTTTTGCATAATATTGAAGGATCCAGTGACCAAGTAAATATGGCGAACGAATACACATCAGGTACCAGAAAACTGTTAAAATGCTTGAGCATATAAGAACAATAACGTTCAGGGGATTTAAAAACCAACTATCTCGCACTATTACAAGATCAAAAATACAACTATTAGACAAAAAGCAAAACAAACTGTAAAATAATCATGAAGATAATCCATTGCAATAATAGCCCACCAGAGCTGCAATATTTAATACAACAGCATCAACCCCAATATACATGGTGTTTCCGGCCTGCGTATAAAGCAGATTGGCACACCCAGCAATGGGTAATATGCCGTGATGATATATTTTATTTATTTATTTATTTACTTTAAAACAACCAGCGCTTTTTTGGGCGAACTAATGACTTTAGAAAAAAATGTTATATACAAGAAATGATCAAGAACAAGGGGCTAATTTATTAATAATAACAAACTGAAAATTCGACCAGTAGTTCTCAAACGGCAGAACAAAATTAAATTTTTTTAAACGGTATCCTATACAATTTTTTAGCCCATTAGATAGAGATTTTTTCTGATTTAAAGTAGCATCAATGCACGATTTTTTAGACACAAATTCGATGCATAGATGCTACATTTATGCAGCATCTATGCACGATTTTTTAGACACAAATTTGGTGCATAGATGCCACATTAAAGTAGCATCTATGCACGATTTTTAGACACAAATTCGGTGCATAGATGCTACATTCAAGTAGCATTTATGCCCGATTTTTTAGACACAAATTTGGTGCATAGATGCCACATTAAAGTAGCATCTATACACGATTTTTTAGACACAAATTTGGTGCATAGATGCCACATTAAAATAGCATCTATGCACGATTTTTTAGACACAAATTCGGTGCATAGATGCTACATTAAAATAGCAGCTATGCACGATTTTTTATACACAATTTAGGTGCATAGATGCTTCATTTAAGTAGCATCAATGTACGATTATTTAGAAAAAATTTGGTGCATAGATGCTACATTAAAGTAGCATCTATGTACGCTGTTTTAGACACAAATTCGGTGCATAGATGCTACATTAAAGTAGCATCAATGCACGATTTTTTACTCACAAATTCGGCGCATAGATGCTACATTAAAGTAGCAACAATGCACGATGTTTTAGACACAAATTCGGTGCATAGATGCTACATTTAAGTATCATCCATGCACGATATTTTAGACACAAATTCGGTGCATAGATGCTACATTTAAGTAGCATCAATGCACGATTTTTTAGACACAAATTCGGTGCATAGATGCTTTATTAAAGTAGCATCAATGCACTATTTTTTAGACACAAATTTGGTGCATAGATGCTACATTAAAGTAGCATATTTGTACGACTTTTTAAACACAAATTCGGTGCGTAGATGCTACATTAAAGTAGCATCTATGCACGCTTTTTAGACACATATTTGGTGCATAGATGCTACATTAAAGTAGCATCTTTGCACGACTTTTAAGACACAAATTCGGTGCATAGGTGTTACATTTAAGTAGCATCTATGCACGATTGTTAGACACAAATTTAGTGCAATGATGCTACATTAAAGTAGCATCTATGCACGCTTTTTAGACACATATTTGGTGCATAGATGCTACATTTAAGTAGCATCAATGCACGATTTTTTAGTCACAAATTCGGCGCATAGATGCTACATTAAAGTAGCAACAATGCACGATTTTTTAGACACAAATTCGATGCATAGATGCTACATTTAAGTAGCATCCATGCACGATATTTTAGACACAAATTCGGTGCATAGATGCTACATTTAAGTAGCATCAATGCACGATTTTTTAGACACAAATTCGGTGCATAGATGCTTTATTAAAGTAGCATCAATGCACTATTTTTTAGACACAAATTTGGTGCATAGATGCTACATTCAAGTAGCATCTTTGCACGACTTTTAAGACACAAATTCGGTGCATAGGTGCTACATTTAAGTAGCATCTATGCACGATTTTTAGACACAAATTTAGTGCAATGATGCTACATTAAAGTAGCATCTATGCACGATTTTTTAGACACAAATTTAGTGCAATGATGCTACATTAAAGTAGCATCTATGCACGATTTTTTAGACACAAATATGGTGCATAGATGTTACATTAAAGTAGCTTCTATGCACGTTTTTTCACTGAAATTCAATAATAGGAGCTCTAAAATAAAAGCATATATTATTTTTTTTATAAGTTTTATTTATTTTAAAACAAATACAATGTATTTTACAATAAATGACATCCAATAAAAATTTTAGATTATGAAATATATGTTATGTGTGTATTTAATTATTTTCTTGTGCTATTGTGTCGAATATTTCCAGCAATGCTTCAGTAACAATTCGTTTGAAAGTTTCATCTTTTTTAAAGTATTCTATTGATATTGATGTTTCTGCATTACCAAACATCATTTCTTGGTGTTGTCATTTTTGTGGTTATATGAAGTTTGCACCCAATTTTTAAATATTTAGGGTTGAAATTAAGGGTTAACAGTATAAAAAATGAAATGTACGATGTTTTTTATATATTATACCAACTTTTGAACTGTTGAAATTCATTATTCTAATAGTTATGAACGAATTTGTAATTTAGGAACACGGCAGAAAATTGGTGTTGTCATTTTTGTGGTTATATGAAGTTTGCACCCATTTTTTGAATACTAAGGGTTGAAATTAAGGGTTAACAGTGTGAAAAATGAAATCAGTGGAACTTTTTCATTTGAGTTACATATATTTCAGAAATTTCAGGCGCCTGAAAAAGATTTCAGTAAAACATTTCTAAAATAATAGACAATTTCTTCAAATTCAGCGCTGAATATCTCAAAAACTATCAAAGCTACAGTGTTAAATCGTGCAAATTTGGATTCCTCAGATTTTTTCCTATATATAAACTTTTATGAAATAATTCCTGAAACTTCCTGAATTATTTAAAAAAATATAAAATATGGCATATATTTATCTGAGCAAGGTCATTGGCATCTCGCAGCTGATCAGTGAACTATTTAAGCGAGGACATCTACTCTTAGTGGGGACACACTCCTAGTAGTTCAGCAGTTTACTGTAAGATGTCACCAGTCGTATTTTGAATTTTTTTATCTTTTTTTAATTTTATTTATAAATATTAAATTATCAAAATTTGGGTATGTATAGAAAAAATACGTAGATTTCGAAAAATTGAGTGATTTTTCCACATCCGCCCATTTTTGGGTGTGACATCGTTTCCGGCTAAACCAGCAATTTAAGGGAAAAATGTTATATGACAATAGTTGTCAAAACTATTCAAAATGTAAGATTTACTTATAAGAAATAATGATAAATACCTTAATTTTGGGTATAGGAACTTGGAACTTTTTTAGTTTTTATTAAAAAATGGTTTAAAATCGATAACACGTGAACTAATTAAGTTATTTACATCAAATTTTGGGCATATTTAGATAAATGTCTGTACTTTAATATGGTCTAATGGATGACAATACTTCCCGCTAATATATTAAATTTGATTAGTAATAAATAGTTTGTTTTTGCAACAATTAAATTTTTGGCAGAGAAACAGGTAAACATACATTTTTGAGGGCTTATATATAAATGACATTTTCTTTAATAAGTCCTTAATTAATTAGAATTCTGTTTCTAAATTACATAAAAATATTGTATTTAGATTTTTCATGTTTCAAGTATGAATTGCGGGTAACATACATGACAGGCGATTTATTACAAACACGAATTACGTAAGATCTAAGCGTCAAATCCCAATTTGGACGCCGGATTCGAAAACCTTGCGGTCGAATTAAGGGGTTGCCGAGTCTAACTCAAAATTTATTTTCTCGATCGTAACTGAAAAAGGTTGATTTATTTGCCTTTGTGTTTTCTTGGCAATTTCGTATACGTTAACTAGGGACAAAGGATTAATGAATAGCCAAATCTGAGCCCATAGGGGTTGATATTAAGGTGAAATGATACCCCAGCGCGCGAAATTCAAAGTTAGTAAAATGATTTTTCATTTTTTATTTAAAATTGTGAAATATAATATGATTTTTTTTATACACAAATAAAGAAGGAACAATTTGTCATGAAAATAAAATAGTTTCAATAATATTTGTATTTATTTATTAACCCAAAATAATATTTTAAATATTATTTTTAATATATCTCCAGTTCAAAACGTATTTTTTTGATTAAATTTGCACTAAACATTTATAACAGGATAAGGAAAAAAATATGTGAAATTTAAGAAAAACGACCTTCGGGAACAATTTTAAAAATCCAAAAAACCTACTTTTTTCACACATTTTAATGCTTTTCTTCTATACTAAACCTACAATTTTGTTCATACTTTAATATGTTTTGGAGAATATTGTTATACATAACATATAAAAAAAATCGAAAATTAAACTTCGAGAACATATTTAAAAAAAATAAAATGTTTAATTTTATTTTTTTTCTTAAGTGTGTGAAGTGCCATTTCTAAAAATAAATTACTGTTACGTACTGTACACATTTCTACATATTTCAGGTAAGTATATTAAATATTGATCGTTTAATACAGAAGATATTTGTAATTAAATCAAATTCGGTAAGTATTTTCATGAAGTATAAGTCAGTGGCGCTATGAATAGACGTAGCGGTGGATAGATAAACTATAAGGCAATCGGTGACTCCGTGGAAAATTGAAAAATTGAAGTGAATAACAACTACGTTGCGTTTAATTTAGCTTTATATATTAAATTTATACGCCGATATTTTACTTAAAAATACGAAGTAATCTTTTAAAAAAAATTCAAAGAAATTGGTAGTGTTATTGTTCCTATAAATACAAAAAAAATATAGTTCCCAATAATCATTTTCATTAAAATATAAATTTTTATTAATTATTGTAGGTATAGGCTTATTTATGCTTACTTCCTACTTCGTGACGTTACAGCGAGAGGCGAATGAAAATATTTTGGTATTCTGTAGGACCAGGAGCGCCAAGCGCTTGTATGTTGCAAAAAAAATCGGACGGAAGAAAGTAAAAATATTCTTTTGGAAAATAACTTATTCGATTACGAATTTGGTGTTCTATCTGTTCGTGGATAAAATGTAAATTTAAATAATAAAGTTGTTTTGTAAATATAGCAATAATGACGACTTGTGGTCGGAGAACAGGGTAGGCGACAAAATAAGCAATAAAACAGATTGAAGGGAAAAATGTGTACAAGCACATTATTTATGTTTAATTTAAAATAAGATATTAAGTAATTCTTTCTCTATTGATAATAATAATGAAAGTGTTGATCATCTGTCTCATAGCAATGAATTTCTGAGGTAACAGCATGTAACAGGTAAAGCAAGTAAAGCTATATCACAGATTCAAAACACTATGTAGTGTTTTGAATCTGCGGCTATATCTACGGGTTACAGGTATGGCGTGATGGCGGGATATAGCCAGTACAGAGTACAGCGTACGGCAAGAGTCAAGTTTAGCAGCGAGCGATAAGCTACCTACCTACTGTCTGGCTGGCACGTAATTAGGAACAGTAGGTAGGAACTGTGCACTGTGCTACGGACAAGGGATGAGCGGCCAGGCGGGCGACTATATGGGCGATGGACGAAGTTTCGCCCTTGCCTCAATTTTCTATGATTGTATGGTTTTCGATTCCAAATTTTATTTACGCGCTGTAGGGGGTTTTAACAGTACATTTTCTTTTGTAGATTAAATTTTATATACTGCTTTTTTAATATTGATTTTTGGTATTTACATACATATAATGATTCTTGACAAAAAAAATAAATACCCGTATTTTTTTTTCAACCCATTAGGTAATTATTTGTAGTTTATGAGAAAACTATTATAATTAAAAATTTGGGGAAGGGATATGTGACGTCGCCATGGTAGGATCGTGAGGACAGCTAGACTGGGAGGAAAATAGATAATTATAGCCAAATAATTAGATATATCTTAAAAAGGAGCTGGTATATATACAGAATATATTTCAGATTATAACCATTCAATTCTCTTTATCAAACTATGAACTTACATAACATTCTGTATATTGTCACGGGGATTGTCTGGACTTTTTTCTTTCGTTGTTTTGATAAATTAATATATCTGATTTTTAAATATAGTGAGTATTACGTCATCCGTCAATTTTAAACATTTTCTAACGAGGATATTGTAATATTAAAATTTCATCGATGTATTGCATTTATCTATTTTTTTCGCATCTCACTATCGCGTGGAAATTTGAAAACAATAGCAAATTTGGCCATACTTTTGCATATTAGCACTCAGCATTATAAACCATTTTTACAATTCTCTTCAATTTTTTAATCTATTAATAACAATCAACAAAAATGAAGAAAAGACTAGTACGAGAACGTACAGAAAACTAAGATAAAACGGAAAACGAAAGAAACAAAAACAAACAATAATTGTGCTCGATAATAGAGACAAACTCTAAAATAATGGTACAAGATTTTTTATATCTATATGGAATAGAATTATTTATTTTATAATAAATATAATAAAAATTGCAAGAATATAACACACAAACGAAACCATTCGATCACGATAGTGCAACTAGGGATGCGCACGATCCATCGATGATTCCACGATAACTGAGCATGCAAATAAATGAACTAAAAGGGAAATGGTTATCAAAATATTTATTTCTGGGATTCATGGTGTTTTAAATTCAGTGGTTACATTTAATTTTTAATAAAATATAGATTTTTGTGTAGTATAGGTACATTGTTGTTCTTTTACTAATTGTGAAATATGAGAGCATATTATAGTTTATATTATTTTCAAGAGTGAAAAGTCGGAAATCAGTTCATATAATTTGTACATATCTATGTTTAAAATATATTTTTGATCCGACATTTACACAACATCGATTTTTGTTTAAGTACAACTTGAATTTTATCTGACAACGCAAAGTTACCCTACCGCTGTGACATCAGAAAGAAAGAAGATAACCGTACATTCTTGTTGAGGGATGGTGACGGGTGAGGATCGGTCAGGCGGGCGGTTGTAGATGCAGACGTGTGTTGCGCTGTTGTGTGATTGTATGCTTTTCTATTCCAAATACGCGCTTTTGGGGGTTTATAATAGTATATTGTGTTATTAGGAGTAAAAGTGATACTTTGTGTGGCGAGCATGGAAGTTTGCACGACGAGCGAAGCGAGTCGGACAATTGCATGCGAGGCACACAAAGACACTTTTACTCCGAATGACACATTATATTTTTTTTTCAAACGCACATATTTAAATAAAATAATTTAAAACTTGACGTTATTAAAAACATTTTCCGTGAAGTAGGTACGTTTGCGGATTTCAATTGCTCTGTTGCTATGGATACTTTCGTATGTGTTCACTTTTTGTTATAAACATTCAAGTGAAAATTTTCACACTTTTACGTTTGAAAAGAATTGTATAATTTTATATCCTCTTTGTGTGAAATTGAAAATGTTGCAATTTGAAAAATGAAAATGTACACCCCTTGAAGTTGTGGAATTAGCGAAGGCTGCTATAGGTCTTTCCATCTGAAGAGACACCTGGCCTGCGTGTAGAGCCGGTGCTTAAATGATATACTACACAACCTACCAAAGCGGTGTGAGAACTGAAGTACCTATATTGCAATCCACCAGTTAAATACACTGTATGTTACGGCTAAAATGATAGTGACATAAAATTGATAATAGTGATAGATTTGACATTGACATATTTAATTGACACTGACATAACAGGGACGACTAGACGTTCCATTATTATAAAAAAAAAAATTTGTTAGAAAAAAAAGATACATAGTTACGATATAGAAAAATAAATAGATTTTTGATAGATTGATATGTATTGAATTATATCTGAATAATAAATAATTTGGTCATTCGAGCCTAGATTTGATTTACTATTGTTATAGGTAAACATTCTTTACATTGGTCCTTCGAGCCGGATTTGATTTACTATTGTTATAGGTAAACATTCTTTACATTGGTCCTTCGTAGCCCTTGACGAATCATCTTTGGATTTACACTCCATTTATAAAAAATAATGTCAGCATCAGCACGACGAAATAAAAAACGAAGAGACGACAATAATGACAACGACGCTCAAACTTCACAACAGAATGAAAGAAAAGTAGAAAATAAATCTGAACTTCTTCTACAAAATGGTGAAGAACTAGCAGAAAAGACAGAAAAAATAAATGAAACAAAAATAAAAGAAACAAGAAGCGTAAAAAGCATAAAAGTAGCATCAGTAGCTAGTGAATCTGCGATTCGTCGACAGAAACTTGCAATACAACTCGAATATGAAAGAAGAAAGAAGGAACACGAAAAAGAACTATTAGACTTGGAAATGCAACTGAAACTTGCTGAAATAGACGAACAGTATGAACAAGAAGAAGATAATCATTCAATTAATACAGAAAAGATAAGCATCGACAGCTGGTTAAATGAACAAGAGAAAACGACAGAAGCTGAAACAACTACACACGAAAAGAATGTCTCAACAGAAATACACAAATTTCTTTCGAGACAGTTGTGGTGTACTCCTAGCTAGCTGTGACACAAATTATATCTATTGTTATATTTTGACAGTTCAATTGTAGTAAACGTTTTTAGTAAATAAAAACCTATGTTAGGTAGACTAAAATTCATTACAATTTTATTTACTAAAAACAATTCGTAATGGAGAAATTTATGAAACCTTTAAGATTTGATACTGATTTGAGTTCACCTACAGCCAGCAAAGAATGGGCGCATTGGTTGAAGACCTTTGAAAATTTTCTCCAACTTACAGAATTCACCACTGATAAAGATAAGTTGAATTTACTAACTAATTTCCTATCTCATAATGTTTATGAATTAATCAACGACTGTGAAACGTACGATGATGCTATTGCCCTTCTTGGTAGTAACTATATGCAAAAGAAAAGTGAAGTCTTTGCTAGATATCAATTGGCCACACGGAAACAACAAGTTGGTGAATCCATATTACAATATATAACTACATTAAAACTCTTGAGTAAGGATTGTAATTTTAAAAAGGTTTCTGCTACTGAGCACAGAGATGAAAATATTCGCGACGCCTTTATAAGTGGTTTAATTTCTCCGAACATTAGACAGCGCTTATTAGAGAATTCTGTACTTGAATTAAAAGATGCTATTCAACAAGCGTTGTCTCAAGAATCTGCTCAGAAACAGTCGGAACAGTACGTACATCATGACTACACTGCTGCTAATGTTACTTCTGCGGCAATGGCCTTAAGCTCTCAGAGTGCTCATGCTTCTCCTACAAAAATATCTGCACAGGAATCTGACGATTTAAATAACGTAGTACTGGGTGCTGCGTCCCGTAATTCCTCTGGGAAAGACAAATGCTACTTTTGCGGATATAATAAACATCCTAGAAGCAATTGTCCAGCTAGAGAAGCGATCTGTAACAAATGTAGAAAGGCAGGTCATTTTGCCAAAGCTTGCAGATCGACATCAACTCGAACACAAATTTCTTCTTCGATGCTGGGAACAATAAGATCCGGCTCTTTATCCAAAGCTTTGATTCAGGCTACTGTTGATGGTATCCCGGCTTCCTGCCTTATAGATACTGGAAGTTCCAACAGCTATGTAAATTATAAATTTGCTAAGCTCAATAATTTTAAAATATATCCTGAAACAGGAAACGTTTCTATGGCAACTACTTCTTTATGCTCCAAGCTCGAAGGTTACATTATTGCGGAACTTCGTTTATTTGAGCACTGTTATTCTAAGTTTAAATTGTCCATACTAAGAGAACTTTGCTCTGACGTACTTGTAGGACATGACTTAATGAAAAAGCACTCGAAAGTAGATGTAACATTTGGAGGAAAGCGTGATTCCTTAAAAATATGTAACTCTGTTCCTGCTTCCTTAGATCCTCCGCGCTTATTCGGGAATCTTACTCCTGAATGTAAGCCAATTACCACTAGATCCAGACATTATTCGGACGATGATACAATGTTTATTAAATCAGAAATCTCCAGGTTACTGTCAGAAGGAATTATTGTAGAAAGCATGTCTCCTTGGCGTGCTCAAGTGTTAGTAATAAACGACGAACGACGTAAGAAACGACTAGTGATCGATTATTCACAAACTATAAATAAACATACACTACTAGACGCTTATCCATTACCAAATATTAATATTTTGGTAAATAAAGTTGCAAATTTCAAAATATTTAGTGCAATTGATTTGAAAAATGCGTACCATCAAATTCCAATTCTGCCGGAGGAAAGGCATTTTACAGCCTTCGAAGCATGCGGTAAACTATACGAGTTTACAAGAATACCGTTTGGAGTCACTAACGGAGTTGCTTGCTTCCAAAGAATAATGGATAAAATAATCGAAGACGAAGGACTAAAAGGAGTATTCGCCTACCTAGACGACATAACTGTCTGTGGAAAGGATCAGTCTGAACATGATGAAAACTTAACAAATTTTATGAAATGTACAGAAAAATACGGACTCACAATAAACAAAAGTAAGTGCCACTTCTCTCAACAAACAATAAAATTATTGGGTCATCTTGTAAGTCATAAAACTATTAAACCTGACCCTGATCGACTGAAACCCATTCTTGATTTACCGGCGCCCAATGATTCAAATTCTTTAAAGCGAGTACTTGGTTGTTTTGCTTATTATGCTAAGTGGATACCACGGTATTCAGAGAAAATTCAAAATCTAATCAGCTGCAGAACGTTTCCTTTGAATCACCAAGCACTAGATGATTTTAATAATTTAAAACAAGAATTATCAAAAGCTTTAGTAACCACTATAACTCGTGATTCTACCTTTACGGTTGAAACGGATGCCTCAAATAGTGCTCTAGCTGCAATTTTGAGCCAAAATGACAGGCCAGTGGCTTTCTTCTCTCGTACACTATCAAGAAGTGAAAAATTCCATTCTGCCGTGGAGAAAGAGGCTGCAGCTATCGTTGAGGCATTGAAGAAGTGGAAAATGTTTTTAATAGGCAGACCGTTTAAACTTATAACCGACCAACAGGCTTTATCGTTCATTTTCAACCAAAAGTTATCAAGTAAAATAAAAAACGACAAGATAATGAGATGGCGTCTAGAGTTAGCGCCATACGATTATGAAATTATCTACCGTCCTGGAAGAGAAAACGTAACAGCTGACATGTTATCTCGTACTTGTGGAGCAACGAACTCTAATAAATTATACAGTCTCCATAAAATGATGTGTCATCCTGGTGTGACTAGAATAGTGCACTGGGTACGAACAAAAAACTTACCGTATTCTGTCGAAGATATTAAGAAAATGACCTCAGAATGTCCTATTTGCGCTGAGGTCAAACCTAGGTTTCATAAATACGAAGGGCGTCTTATCAAAGCAACAGCGCCATTCGAAAGACTGAATTTAGACTTCAAAGGACCCATACCATCTAAATCTCGCAATCGTTATATATTAACTATCGTGGACGAATATTCTCGATTTCCATTTGCTTATGCTTGTTCAGATCTGAACTCCTCTACTGTTATAAAGTGTCTTATACAGTTATTTTCTGTATTTGGTTTACCTTCATACATCCACTCAGACCGTGGTTCTTCATTTGTTTCAACGGAATTGACTTCATTTCTTCATTCTATGGGAGTCGCTACCAGTACTTCCACACCGTATAATCCTAAAGGAAACGGTCAAGTAGAACGATACAATGGTATTATTTGGAAATCTATCAATCTTTCATTAAAAGACAAAAATCTCGCAGTAACTAATTGGGAACAGGTTCTGACAGAAGCCCTGCATTCTGTAAGGTCACTACTTTGTACTGCTACGAATTGCACTCCTCATGAAAGATTCTTTTCTTATCCTCGGCGTTCAACTAATGGAGCTACCTTACCTTCTTGGCTTTTAAACCCTGGACCCGTGTTGATGAAACAAAACGTAAAAAGTAGCAAATATGACAACTCTGTCAAAGAAGTTGAACTACTTGAAGCCAATCCTGAATATGCACTTATAAAAAAGAAAGATGGGACGGAGTGTACAGTTTCCTTAAGACAATTGGCCCCCAGAGGTAATAAAGAATTGTTATCTGATAACACTATTGAAGATAAAATCGACAACTACGAAGTTAACAACCCTTTAGACAATCCAAATGTTTCCAGTCCTCAAGTAGAACAAGAACCCACAACCGCTCAACATCTCCCGCCTAGCGATGCTACTGATGAAGCTATCAGTGTTACAGAAACAGAGCGTCCACAACGATCCCGAAAGCCTCCAAAGTATTTAGAAGATTACGCATGGTAATCAAGCCAGGAGGGGAAGAATGTGGTGTACTCCTAGCTAGCTGTGACACAAATTATATCTATTGTTATATTTTGACAGTTCAATTGTAGTAAACGTTTTTAGTAAATAAAAACCTATGTTAGGTAGACTAAAATTCATTACAACAGTCAATGCCGAAAGATCTACCATATTTTTCTGGAAATCCAACGGACTGGCCTAACTTTATTAGTCAATATAAGAACTCGACAGCTATTTGTGGATTTACCGATGAAGAAAACCAATGTAGACTTCAAAAATGCTTAAAGGGAAAAGCAAGAGAAATAGTTGACAGTTTACTTATTATACCATCGAATGTCAGCAAAGCAATCGCAGTTTTAGAAAAGAGATTTGGTAATTCAGAACGCATAATATTCATGTTACTGGACAAAGTTAAAAAAATGCCAATAATAAAAGACGATAGACTTGAAAATTTGATAAACCTTTCTGATTCCGTAACAAATTTGATATATACCCTACAAACATTGAACAGAACTGATCATTTACAGAATCCAATATTACTGCATGAACTTCTAGAGAAATTACCAGTCAATTATAAAATGCGATGGATTCAGAAAAGCAAAAGTTTGAAGCCTACAGATTTAAAATTAGAAAAATTTAAAGAAAGGTTATCTGATCAAGCAGATACAGCAGCTGAAATTTTGTTCCTAATTTAACAAATTTTGAAGAAAAACATAAATCAAAATTCAAAAATGTTTTCTGTACAAAAAATCTAAATTCAAAATGTTTTTGTTGTAATCTTCAAAAACATCATTTAGAAAATTGCAAGAAGTTTTTATCATATTCAGTAAACGAACGATGGACATTTGTTACCGAGAAAAGAATATGTTTTTCATGTCTCAACCCTGGTCATGGAAGTATAAATTGTGAACGAAAACAAATCTGCAATATAAATGACTGTCAGCGAACCCATAACAAACTGCTACATCATGAAAACAAATTTAATAAAAAGGAAGAAAAGAATAAAAATGTTAGCTGTCAAACTAACTGTCATATGTCAGAAGAGACAAGTGACGTATTACTGAAGATACTACCTGTGAAAATATATGGAAAAACGAAATCTATCGACACATTTGCACTGCTGGATGACGCTTCTACAGTAACTTTAATTGACCAAATAGTAGCTGAAGAAATTGGACTTGATGGACCAGAGAAACCTTTGAATATTCAGTGGACAAACGAAAATTTCCAACAAAAATTGGACTCCAAAGTGGTGACATTTTCAATACCAGGAAGAGAATCGAGACGTTTTTTAATACGACACGCAAGAACGATGAAAGATTTGTCGCTTCCAACACAAATCATTGATACTGAAGAACATTTACAAAAATATCCTTTCCTAAATCATCCAAACATAACAAAATGTAAATTCATTGGAAAACCAACAGTATTGATTGGACAAGACAACTGGCCACTATTAACAAATCGAAAGACAGTACATGGACCTTGGAAAGGACCAGCACTAAGCAAAACATTATTAGGCTGGGTAATACATGGCACTACTGGAAAATTTAGAAATGATAAAAGTTATATCCACCATATTTATAAAGAGAAGGATGATTTAGATATTCTGCACGACATGATAAAAGAACAATGGAAACTGGAAAATATTGAAATCAAACACATAACAAATTCGATGCAATCAGTACAAGATAAAAGAGCACAAATCATTTTAGATAATACCATGAAAAGAATAGGAAATAAATTTGAAACTGGCTTACTGTGGAAAGAAGATGAAGTTGTTTTCCCAGAAAGTAAAAATATGGCACTAAGAAGACTTCAGAGTATTGAAAGGAAGATGGACAGAGACAAGATATACGCAGAATCTTATAGCAAAAAAATCTGATGTGGCCAGCACATTACCTTCCGTCAGTTCTATGTATTTTGTACAAATTTCATACGGAAAGTTCCTTGCTAAATTAAATATTCTATTTCTTGTACATTACCTTCCGGCAGTTGCATGCATTTTATGTAAATTTCATACAGAAAATTATTGTTTTGTGACGTTTTCTATATACAGTGCAATGTATCTGCAAAAATAAAAGATTTATTATTATTATTATTATTATTATTATTATTATTATTATTATTATTATTATTATTATTATTATTTCTTGTACATTACCTTAAAGCAGTTGTATGTATTTTATACAAATTCCATACAGAAAGCAAAAGATCCTATATTTCCAATAAAATTATAAGACAAACACACTAGGTACGTTCAATAAGCCAAGCAAAACAAGCAACCGGAAGTAAAATTTGTTGAACGACTTTGCTAGCCTAGCATTTGCTTGATTTGCTTGCAAGCAATCCAAGCCACAATTTTCTCGCTTGACTTGCTAAGTGTCAAATATAATGGCGGGAAATACGAATTTTACATACATGAAGTTAACTTGAACTGTTTCTATTTCTTTATATGGTGTGTGTCTATCAACCACATGTAAAAAAGGCTTTGACAGTTTTGTGATGGATGTTTATAACATTATTAAATTTGAAATATTTTGTTATAGTCAATATAGCTTCTTCCAAATTAATCCCACTATCTGAAAATAAATATATAAATTCATTTTCCATATGTTCGCAGACCAAGAAAACAAATACAACAGGTACACAATTACATAATGTTATATTTGACATCTATATACGATTCTCGATGACAGTTGTGGATGACAGTTCGTCATATAGCTAGCAAATCGTTCAGCGCACTAAGCAACAAGTCTCGTTTGCTTACCTAGCATTTGCTAAATTTGCTTACTTCATTGAACGCACCTACTATGTCAATTTCATATGACACTGACATCTTTCAATCAGAATTTTCTTAATATAGTAGCTGTTTCCATAGGTATGGCTACTTTATGAAATTTAATTTCTTTATAATTTTTTAACTCTATATCTGTTGAATATAAAGTATAAAATGCAGTCAAATCGTATAGAGAATAAAATATTCTTTAATATTTATAATAACATCAAATGTGAAAAAATTATATTTAACATAGTTTTTTCAAGAAAAACTGTTTAAATCTTCAAATGATGGTACTTCCGGTTGACCAATTGTAACCAAAATCTAATCAGCTCTTCATATGGTTGTAACGAAGAAGTATACGAAAAAATTATAATTTTTGTAACTGTAGTATTAGAGTTATCGCAGACGAAAATTTTGTTACACACACACACACACACACACACACATCCACACACACACACACATACAGACATCATCGTAAAAATAGTAAATTCGTATTCTAGGGACCGTAAAACGTGCTTATTGATTAAAAACTCATCATCGAATTTTTTGACCAAAGACAATACCTTCCTTACCTAAAGGTGACGGAAGGTAAAAATGAAAGGAATGGTTGAAAAGGGTTATTTGAAAAAACTGACTTCAAAAGAAGCGGTAGTAGAAACTCCAAAAACATGGTACTTACCACATTTCGGAATAATAAATCCAAACAAACCCAATAAATTTAGAATAGTATTTGACGCTGCAGCCAAATCAAACGGAATTTGTTTAAATGATAAATTATTAACTGGTCCAGATTTGTACAATTCGTTATATAACATTTTATTGAATTTTCGAATTAAGAAGATAGCATTTGTGGCAGACATAAAAGAAATGTTCTTACAAGTTCTTGTTCGGCAAGAAGATAAATGTGCACAAAGAATACTTTGGCGTGGAATGGAGCGTGATAAAGAACCAGATATTTTTGAAATACAAGTTGTTTTCTTCGGTTCAACATGTGGGCCTTGCTTAGCCCAAGAGGCAAAAAATAAGAACGCTTTAGAATTTCAAGATCAGCTTCCAGAAGCAGCAAACGCAATAATAAAACAACACTACATGGACGATTATCTTGGCGGGGCTGATAACGAAGATGAAGCCATAAAACTAATAAATGAAGTAATAGAAATTCATAAAAGAGGTGGATTTATAATTTGTAGTTGGATATCAAATTCTTTAGAAGTTTTAAAGCACATTGATCCATCTATAACAAAATTTGGACAACAAAACGTAGATATAAATACTATAAATCCACAAAACGAAATAACAACGGAAAAAATTTTGGGATTATGGTGGAATTCAGTAGAAGACAATTTTAAATTTAATTTAAAATTTCACAAAATTGAAAAGAATTTATTAAATGGAGAAAAACGACCGACGAAACGAGAAATATTAAAAATCGTCATGTCAATATTTGATCCCTTAGGTTTCATTACAAATTTTGTCATCCAAGCAAAAATATTATTTCAAAAAATTTGGCAAAGTGGGATAGGTTGGGATGATGAAACAACGAATTCTCTAAATGATAAATGGCAAGAATGGTTAAGAGATTTGAAAAATATAGATAAATTTAAATTACCAAGACAGTACTGTACGCTAAATTTGTCAAGATCTACTAATGAATTACACATATTTTGTGATGCTTCAGAAGAGGCTTATGCAACAGTCACTTATTTACGTTTTCAAGATGATAAAACAATATCAACAGCCTTTGTTTGTGCTAAAACGAGAGTAAGTCCTTTACGAAGTGTTTCAATCCCTCGTCTTGAATTGCAAGCAGCTTTGATGGGTGCTAAAGTGGAAAATTTTTTAAAGAAAGAATTAAATATACCGATCAACAAAGTTGTTTACTGGACAGATTCAAACACTGTGCTTCACTAGATAAAATCAGAAGTAAAACGTTTCAAGATGTTCGTCGCACAAAGAGTTAGCGAAATTCAGGAACTCACTGATAGTAACGATTGGAACTATATCTCTTCTAATAATAATGTAGCAGACGAAGCAACAAAGAAACACAAAATTTCCTTTGATTTCTCCATGAATTCTCGTTGGTTAAATGGACCTAAA
This sequence comes from Harpalus rubripes, assembly GCA_963082715.1. Lineage (NCBI taxonomy): Eukaryota > Metazoa > Arthropoda > Insecta > Coleoptera > Carabidae > Harpalus > Harpalus rubripes. The sequence goes on from OY720463.1 coordinate 13,930,004, forward strand.
TTTTTAGTAGACACAGGTATAAAATTTCCAGACGATAAACCAGGTGAAATAGAACTAGAGAAATTAGAAATGCGGAATAGTCATATCACAATGGTAACCACAACAAAAGAGAATTTATGTGTGCCAGAACCAACACATTTCTCCAGTTGGAATAAAATTTTAAGAAGCACAGCTTGGATGCTTAGATTTATCCAAAAATGCCGAAAACAAACACCGAAAAACGACTATTCTGAACTAAAGGTTGATGAATTAAAAGAAGCAGAGAACTTGCTTATAAGAAGAATTCAAGATGATTGTTTTACAAACGAAATTAGGCAACTTAAAAGGAAAAATATTTTGTTAAAATCAAGTAGACTATATAACCTTACATGCCTACTTGACGAAAAGGGAATACTTTGTATAAGTGGAAGATTAAACAATTGCCAATTTGTAAATGAAAATTTGAAAAAACCCGCAATTCTGGATCCAAGACATCATTTAACTGAACTTTTGGTAACACATTTTCATGAAAAAGCAAATCACATAGGCAAAGAAATGGTAATAAATGAATTACGTCAAAAATATTGGATTTTAAATATGAGACAAGCTGTCAAAAATTCATTTTGGAATTGTCAGTTTTGTAAAATCAAAAAAGTCAAACTCAGTACACAAATTATGGGGCAAATGCCTGAATGTAGACTAGAACCTACTGTTCGACCCTTCATGAAAACAGGAGTGGATTATTTTTGTCCAATTGAAATTAGAAATAAACGAAAACTTGAAAAAAGATATGGTGTCATATTTACTTGCCTCGTTACAAGAGCCATACATTTAGAAATAGCCAATGACTTGAGTACAAATGGTTTTATACATGTATATAGACAATTTGGATGTCGTAGAGGTTTCCCCGATGAAATATATAGTGATAACGCTACAAATGTTAAAGGAGCTGAAAGAATTTTGAAAGAAGCACTTGACAATTTTAATCAAAATGAAATTATCGAAAAATTATCACAAAGAAAGACAAAATGGCATTTTAATCCACCACTTGCGTCACATATGGGTGGAGCTTGGGAACGTTTAATAAAAATAATTAAAAACATTCTTAATCACATTCTTAAAGAAAAATACCCTGAAGAATATGTACTAAGAACACTGTTCGCGGAAATAGAGAATATTGTAAACAGTAGACCATTAACGTATGTATCTACAGATCCTAATGATCCTGAAGCCTTAACGCCAAACCATTTTCTCATAGGACCATCATATGCAGCTTTATCCTGCACGGTGACTGATGACACTAATGTATGTCTTCTGTCAAAATGGCAAGCAGCCCAACGACTAACTGATTTATTTTGGCAAAGATGGGCACGAGAATATTTACCAACATTATTGACGAGATCAAAATGGAAAAATCAACAAAGACAAGTTAAAATCAATGATATTGTTTTAATAGCTGATCCTGAAGGACAAAGAAATTTATGGCCTATAGGCAGAATTGCAGCTCTATATCCAGGAAAGGACGGAAATGTTAGAGTAGTGGATATAAAGACCAAGAACGGAATATTACGGCGTCCAGTAACAAAAATTTGTGTTCTTCCTGTCCAAACCCAATAGTAATGTTCTAAATTAGAACAGTTACTGCAGGGGAGAATGTTACGGCTAAAATGATAGTGACATAAAATTGATAACAGTGATAGATTTGACATTGACATATTTAATTGACACTGACATAACAGGGACGGCTAGACATATATTACAGACGTTCCATTATTATAAAAAAAAATTGTTAGAAAAAAAAGATACATAGTTACGATATAGAAAAATAAATAGATTTTTGATAGATTGATATGTATTGAATTATATCTGAATAATAAATAATTTGGTCATTCGAGCCTAGATTTGATTTACTATTGTTATAGGTAAACATTCTTTACACTGTATATACGCTATTTCATTCATAAATGAACAGTTTTTAGTTTATTATTTTCTAAATGTAAACGTTATTAAAATATTAATAAATTTTAATTTATATTATGTTATTGACAGTATTATTTAAATATTTATGAAAACGCAAAAAAGTTGAAATATATTTTATTAAATCGATAAATTACATATTGCAAACAAACAAGAAACAAAAACAAATATACCGCGAAAACAAACAAAAAACAATAACAATGTGAATATACCACGAAAACATTAAAACAAGTAACAAAACGAGTAGGTCAAACGTCAAAATACAGAACTGAGAGCGATGTGAATCCAAACGATGTCAACATCAGAATGAGGAAAATTTAAACTGATGTTACGCAGAACAGAGAGTAGCGTAGTATTCCTTGTTACTCATATTTGCCTCTCTTTTTAAGACGCAAATGCGTACTTCGCGCAGGTGTCTCTTCAGATGGAAAGCCCTATATTGATAAATTGTTCCCAACTAAGTCTAGCAAGTTCTATGAAGCGGCGTATAAGAGATTTCTTCATTGGTGTGATGAGAAAAACATTAAAAATTATTCTGAACACGTATTTTCGGCATACTTTTCGGAAATGGCGAATCAATTTAAAATGAAAAGCTCAACTATGTGGTCACAATATTCAATGATAAACATTAAACATGGGATAAATAAATATTGGCAATTATTTAAAACTTCATGCTTATTTAAAAAAACAAGGCCAAGGATATTCACCCCAAAAATCCAAAGCCCTTACAAAAGAGCAATTTGATATGTTCTTATTTGATGCTTCAGATGAGAAATATTTGGCGATATTCCCATACTTCTTCTTTATTTAAGGAATGTAATTCATTCATTTTGTTAATCTTGTGCCTAAATTTTACATTTCTATCTATATTTCAATTCATCTTCCTACAATATAATCTTTTTGTATCACTTTAATTCGAAGTATTCTTACCTTTATTACCGTCCCTGTTATTGTAATCTGTACGTCTGCTGTACTTTAATTATATTATTTGTTATTTCGTTAAAAGTATGTAAACTGTCTATATTTCATTTTATAGGATATCAATTTAAATCTTATCTTATCTTAAATTTATCTGGGATCTCGTGGCCGCGTGCCTGAGTGTCAGGTCGCGAATCTGGGGAACCGGGTTCGATCCCGACCGACGCCTAATATTTCCAGTTTTAAATGGCACAAAAATGACCCCTGTGGTGCCCTCTCCACGCCAGCAATGAGTGCCCGTGAGGTGACGTCTGGTAAGCGCCCGCACGGTGCAAATATTTCATCATTACCGCATCCGTGTACAAAGCAGATTGGCACACCCAGCAATGGGTAATAAGCCGTGATGATATATTTATTTATTTATTTATTTTATTTAAATCTTATAAGAGGGGTCGTCAGTAACTTTATTCTCAGGTTATCTAGTGAGTTATAGTGACATTTACGGCGATAATACAGATTTCTGTTGTACAAGTTACTTCTTATTGGCTGATTCTATATAGTTTCTATGGATATTTATTTATTTTATTTCTACTTTGTGAATTAAGTCACAAAAGATGCCATTTTTATGACGTTTGAAAAAAAAGTATATTTTCTCTTGTAACTTAACATTTTATAAACTATGTTTCTAAAGTTAATATTTATTATTATTGTAACGGGAAGCGGTCGCCGCCGCCGTCACCAGCGCTGAGCTGGAATCTAAGTTTAGCGATGACATAATCGCGCAAGAGACCTAACTGCGTAAACAAACGTCTCCCAACCTGTTTAATTATATCGGTGACGTAATCTATTTTATTCGATGTTTTTATCTCGTGGAATATTCGAGAACAACGTCACCGGAGTAAATAAACCCCGTCAGAAAAGGCATTCGTCAGTCTGATATAAACAAATAGTCGACGTGTGATGAACATAAGCGAAATAAATATTATTCAAATAAATAATCAGTGTTACAGCATTTAATAGTCTCCTTAGTCTTAAATTAGTATTTAATATTTGTTTAACCATAGTAATATATTTATTTATTGTTTTAATAAACATTTATTTTAATTATAATAATAAGGCTGTTGCAAAAAAATTTATATGCCTTCTAATTATTAAATTTATAAAGATATCATTCTTTAAATAGCCTCAAATTTGAAATTATCACGAAATATTCATTAGATATTTTACAATTCATTTTTGAAATTTGTATAAAATTTTGAAAGAGTTACCCGATCTGAAACGGAATATGACTTCAAAGTACATACATCGCCTACTTTTATTTATTTAAAAACGTAGGCGATGAACAAATTGTTTTCCTATTGGCTGTGAGTGACGTAATGTAAGTGCTATGACGTGACAGGAGTGGGAGGTTGTTTTTATGGCTATTTTTGACGACAATCTATTTAATTATTTACGAAAATAACAAAATATTAAAACAAAAATCTTTACCAAGAAAAATATTGCATTAACTTTAATTTAAAGTACTTTTTGAAAATAGGTGATCAGGCTCATTCTTTGATTTTTACACTTCACTCAAATATATAAAACGTTACATTGTTATAAAGTAAAAATCTGATGTGGCCAACATAATACCTCCCGCCATTTACAGCCCGAGTAACAAAAAAGATTAAGTTAATCCTTATTTTTAGATTAGCGAATTTTACTCTAATTTTGACAGTTTATTTCTTAAAATATAGTCTATTTTAATACAAGTAACTTCCCTTTTTTTAAACCCCTCAACAGGATTAAATCCCAATTACACAGTAGGTTCATATTCACACACAACCATACCTTAGAGGGATTCGAACCCAGAGCCCCGAACGCACTCATGACGTATGAGGCGTTGCACTAAACATTGAGCCACCGGAGATATAATAAAATGAAGATTAAATTTTAAATACCGGGATAGAATAGATTTCACTAATTCAAAAATGAGGATTAGCATAAACATTTTTGTGAATCGTTAATATTTATTAATCTCAATACATACCTACATATATATATTTACTTATGCTGGAAACTGTATTGAATTCCTTTTCTATTTTTCTTTTTTCTTTTAAAAACGTTACTAATATTATTTTGAAATGATTAGTACTTTGATAGTGACATTTATCTGTCAGTTACATACATTTGAATAACTGCATTTTGTTTGTTTAAAGCGTAGGCTCTGGGATTTAAATTATATATAATTTTTAAATTTATCCATACAATATATAGAAAAAGTATTAATGCAAATCTATAGAACATTTAATAATCTTTAACATTTGAATAACTGCATTTTGTTTGTTTAAAGCGTAGGCCCTGGGATTTAAATTATATATAATTTTTAAATTTATCCATACAATATATAGAAAAAGTATTAATGCAAATCTATAGAACATTTAATAATCTTTAACATTTGAATAACTGCATTTTGTTTGTTTAAAGCGTAGGCTCATTTGGGATTTAAATTATACATAATTTTTAAATTTATCCATACAATATATAGAAAAAGTATTAATGCAAATCTATAGAACATTTAATAATCTTTAACATTTGAATAACTGCATTTTGTTGTTTAACACTTTGACTGCCATGAGAATCATAACGCGATGCTCAGTGAATTTACAACAATGGCCGCGAGCATCATCACTTGATTCTCAAACACTGCATTCTTCAAAGGCTGCTAATAGAAGCAGTTGTCGCTGCTCGCATCAATGTAAGTTTTAGGCAACCTCAAAAACACGGCTGTAAGCAATAGAAACTGCATTTGGCCTGTATGTAAGTGAATCAATTGCTGATTCTCATGGCCTGAAATGTAAGTAGTTGACGTTCGTAATGAATATGTCAATGAGACACTGAATAAATCAATATTTTCCTTTATTCTATTATTTTGACACTTACGCAACAATAAAATGAAGTATTTTTCTACGTATAAATGAAAATATAAAAGGAACATAAAATTGTATTATTGGAAGTAAACGACTATGTTGTACATTTATGAACTTCAAAAAGGCTAGTCAAACAATAACTCAGCGATATCTTGACTGAAGCGTTTTTGTTTGGGCATGTTTACGATCAATTTTTGCAAGATTTTTGACTCTACGTATGATTCTTACGGCCATTAGAACAAGCATCAACTATGGGGGCCGCGTGAATCAAGTGATGTCTCTCAGCCCAAAACAATAAAAAAAATATGTTTTTTGAGAAAAAATACATCCTATAATACTTGCTGATCTTTTTGTTATCATATTAAAGAAAAAAAAAATCCGGCCAGAAGAGACTACATTTTTGGTAATATTACGGCAGCCAAAGTGTTAAAGCGTAGGCTCTGGGATTTAAATTATACATAATTTTTAAATTTATCCGTACAATATATAGAAAAAGTATTAATGCAAATCTATAGAACATTTAATAATCTTTAACATTTGAATAACTGCATTTTGTTTGTTTAAAGCGTAGGCTCATTTGGGATTTAAATTATACATAATTTTTAAATTTATCCATACAATATATAGAAAAAGTATTAATGCAAATCTATAGAACATTTAATAATCTTTAACATTTGAATAACTGCATTTTGTTTGTTTAAAACGTAGGCTCTGGGATTTAAATTATATATAATTTTTAAATTTATCCATACAATATATAGAAAAAGTATTAATGCAAATCTATAGAACATTTAATAATCTTTAACATTTGAATAACTGCATTTTGTTTGTTTAAAGCGTAGGCCCTGGGATTTAAATTATATATAATTTTTAAATTTATCCATACAATATATAGAAAAAGTATTAATGCAAATCTATAGAACATTTAATAATCTTTAACATTTGAATAACTGCATTTTGTTTGTTTAAAGCGTAGGCCCTGGGATTTAAATTATATATAATTTTTAAATTTATCCATACAATATATAGAAAAAGTATTAATGCAAATCTATAGAACATTTAATAATCTTTAACATTTGAATAACTGCATTTTGTTTGTTTAAAGCGTAGGCTCATTTGGGATTTAAATTATACATAATTTTTAAATTTATCCATACAATATATAGAAAAAGTATTAATGCAAATCTATAGAACATTTAATAATCTTTAACATTTGAATAACTGCATTTTGTTGTTTAACACTTTGACTGCCATGAGAATCATAACGCGATGCTCAGTGAATTTACAACAATGGCCGCGAGCATCATCACTTGATTCTCAAACACTGCATTCTTCAAAGGCTGCTAATAGAAGCAGTTGTCGCTGCTCGCATCAATGTAAGTTTTAGGCAACCTCAAAAACACGGCTGTAAGCAATAGAAACTGCATTTGGCCTGTATGTAAGTGAATCAATTGCTGATTCTCATGGCCTGAAATGTAAGTAGTTGACGTTCGTAATGAATATGTCAATGAGACACTGAATAAATCAATATTTTCCTTTATTCTATTATTTTGACACTTACGCAACAATAAAATGAAGTATTTTTCTACGTATAAATGAAAATATAAAAGGAACATAAAATTGTATTATTGGAAGTAAACGACTATGTTGTACATTTATGAACTTCAAAAAGGCTAGTCAAACAATAACTCAGCGATATCTTGACTGAAGCGTTTTTGTTTGGGCATGTTTACGATCAATTTTTGCAAGATTTTTGACTCTACGTATGATTCTTACGGCCATTAGAACAAGCATCAACTATGGGGGCCGCGTGAATCAAGTGATGTCTCTCAGCCCAAAACAATAAAAAAAATATGTTTTTTGAGAAAAAATACATCCTATAATACTTGCTGATCTTTTTGTTATCATATTAAAGAAAAAAAAAATCCGGCCAGAAGAGACTACATTTTTGGTAATATTACGGCAGCCAAAGTGTTAAAGCGTAGGCTCTGGGATTTAAATTATACATAATTTTTAAATTTATCCGTACAATATATAGAAAAAGTATTAATGCAAATCTATAGAACATTTAATAATCTTTAACATTTGAATAACTGCATTTTGTTTGTTTAAAGCGTAGGCCCTGGGATTTAAATTATATATAATTTTTAAATTTATCCATACAATATATAGAAAAAGTATTAATGCAAATCTATAGAACATTTAATAATCTTTAACATTTGAATAACTGCATTTTGTTTGTTTAAAGCGTAGGCCCTGGGATTTAAATTATATATAATTTTTAAATTTATCCATACAATATATAGAAAAAGTATTAATGCAAATCTATAGAACATTTAATAATCTTTAACATTTGAATAACTGCATTTTGTTTGTTTAAAGCGTAGGCTCATTTGGGATTTAAATTATACATAATTTTTAAATTTATCCATACAATATATAGAAAAAGTATTAATGCAAATCTATAGAACATTTAATAATCTTTAACATTTGAATAACTGCATTTTGTTGTTTAACACTTTGACTGCCATGAGAATCATAACGCGATGCTCAGTGAATTTACAACAATGGCCGCGAGCATCATCACTTGATTCTCAAACACTGCATTCTTCAAAGGCTGCTAATAGAAGCAGTTGTCGCTGCTCGCATCAATGTAAGTTTTAGGCAACCTCAAAAACACGGCTGTAAGCAATAGAAACTGCATTTGGCCTGTATGTAAGTGAATCAATTGCTGATTCTCATGGCCTGAAATGTAAGTAGTTGACGTTCGTAATGAATATGTCAATGAGACACTGAATAAATCAATATTTTCCTTTATTCTATTATTTTGACACTTACGCAACAATAAAATGAAGTATTTTTCTACGTATAAATGAAAATATAAAAGGAACATAAAATTGTATTATTGGAAGTAAACGACTATGTTGTACATTTATGAACTTCAAAAAGGCTAGTCAAACAATAACTCAGCGATATCTTGACTGAAGCGTTTTTGTTTGGGCATGTTTACGATCAATTTTTGCAAGATTTTTGACTCTACGTATGATTCTTACGGCCATTAGAACAAGCATCAACTATGGGGGCCGCGTGAATCAAGTGATGTCTCTCAGCCCAAAACAATAAAAAAAATATGTTTTTTGAGAAAAAATACATCCTATAATACTTGCTGATCTTTTTGTTATCATATTAAAGAAAAAAAAAATCCGGCCAGAAGAGACTACATTTTTGGTAATATTACGGCAGCCAAAGTGTTAAAGCGTAGGCTCTGGGATTTAAATTATACATAATTTTTAAATTTATCCGTACAATATATAGAAAAAGTATTAATGCAAATCTATAGAACATTTAATAATCTTTAACATTTGAATAACTGCATTTTGTTTGTTTAAAGCGTAGGCTCATTTGGGATTTAAATTATACATAATTTTTAAATTTATCCATACAATATATAGAAAAAGTATTAATGCAAATCTATAGAACATTTAATAATCTTTAACATTTGAATAACTGCATTTTGTTTGTTTAAAACGTAGGCTCTGGGATTTAAATTAAATATAATTTTTAAATTTATCCATACAATATATAGAAAAAGTATTAATGCAAATCTATAGAACATTTAATAATCTTTAACATTTGAATAACTGCATTTTGTTTGTTTAAAGCGTAGGATCTGGGATTTAAATTATATATAAATTTTAAATTTATCCATACAATATATAGAAAAAGTATTAATGCAAATCTATAGAACATTTAATAATCTTTAACATTTGAATAACTGCATTTTGTTTGTTTAAAGCGTAGGCTCTGGGATTTAAATCATATATAATTTTTAAATTTATCCATACAATATATAGAAAAAGTATTAATGCAAATCTATAGAACATTTAATAATCTTTAACATTTGAATAACTGCATTTTGTTTGTTTAAAGCGTAGGATCTGGGATTTAAATTATATATAAATTTTAAATTTATCCATACAATATATAGAAAAAGTATTAATGCAAATCTATAGAACATTTAATAATCTTTAACATTTGAATAACTGCATTTTGTTTGTTTAAAGCGTAGGCTCTGGGATTTAAATGATATATAATTTTTAAATTTATCCATACAATATATAGAAAAAGTATTAATGCAAATCTATAGAACATTTAATAATCTTTAACATTTGAATAACTGCATTTTGTTTGTTTAAAGCGTAGGCTCTGGGATTTAAATTATACATAATTTTTAAATTTATCCATACAATATATAGAAAAAGTATTAATGCAAATCTATAGAACATTTAATAATCTTTAACATTTGAATAACTGCATTTTGTTTGTTTAAAGCGTAGGCTCTGGGATTTAAATCATATATAATTTTTAAATTTATCCATACAATATATAGAAAAAGTATTAATGCAAATCTATAGAACATTTAATAATCTTTAACATTTGAATAACTGCATTTTTTGTTTGTTTAAAGCGTAGGCTCTGGGATTTAAATTATATATAATTTTTAAATTTATCCATACAATATATAGAAAAAGTATTAATGCAAATCTATAGAACATTTAATAATCTTTAACATTTGAATAACTGCATTTGTTTGTTTAAAGCGTAGGCTCTGGGATTTAAATTATACATAATCTTTAGATTTATCCATACAATATATAGAAAAAGTATTAATGCAAATCTATAGAACATTTAATAATCTTTAACATTTGAATAACTGCATTTTGTTTGTTTAAAGCGTAGGCTCTGGGATTTAAATTATACATAATCTTTAAATTTATCCATACAATATATAGAAAAAGTATTAATGCAAATCTATAGAACATTTAATAATCTTTAACATTTGAATAACTGCATTTTGTTTGTTTAAAGCGTAGGCTCTGGGATTTAAATTATACATAATTTTTAAATTTATCCATACAATATATAGAAAAAGTATTAATGCAAATCTATAGAACATTTAATAATCTTTAACATTTGAATAACTGCATTTTGTTTGTTTAAAGCGTAGGCCCTGGGATTTAAATTATACATAATTTTTAAATTTATCCATACAATATATAGAAAAAGTATTAATGCAAATCTATAGAACATTTAATAATCTTTAACATTTGAATAACTGCATTTTGTTTGTTTAAAGCGTAGGCTCTGGGATTTAAATTATACATAATTTTTAAATTTATCCATACAATATATAGAAAAAGTATTAATGCAAATCTATAGAACATTTAATAATCTTTAACATTTGAATAACTGCATTTTGTTTGTTTAAAGCGTAGGCTCTGGGATTTAAATTATACATAATCTTTAAATTTATCCATACAATATATAGAAAAAGTATTAATGCAAATCTATAGAACATTTAATAATCTTTAACATTTGAATAACTGCATTTTGTTTGTTTAAAGCGTAGGCTCTGGGATTTAAATTATACATAATTTTTAAATTTATCCATACAATATATAGAAAAAGTATTAATGCAAATCTATAGAACATTTAATAATCTTTAACATTTGAATAACTGCATTTTGTTTGTTTAAAGCGTAGGCTCTGGGATTTAAATTATACATAATTTTTAAATTTATCCATACAATATATAGAAAAAGTATTAATGCAAATCTATAGAACATTTAATAATCTTTAACATTTGAATAACTGCATTTTGTTTGTTTAAAGCGTAGGCTCTGGGATTTAAATTATACATAATTTTTAAATTTATCCATACAATATATAGAAAAAGTATTAATGCAAATCTATAGAACATTTAATAATCTTTAACATTTGAATAACTGCATTTTGTTTGTTTAAAGCGTAGGCTCTGGGATTTAAATTATACATAATCTTTAAATTTATCCATACAATATATAGAAAAAGTATTAATGCAAATCTATAGAACATTTAATAATCTTTAACATTTGAATAACTGCATTTTGTTTGTTTAAAGCGTAGGCCCTGGGATTTAAATTATACATAATTTTTAAATTTATCCATACAATATATAGAAAAAGTATTAATGCAAATCTATAGAACATTTAATAATCTTTAACATTTGAATAACTGCATTTTGTTTGTTTAAAGCGTAGGCTCTGGGATTTAAATTATACATAATTTTTAAATTTATCCATACAATATATAGAAAAAGTATTAATGCAAATCTATAGAACATTTAATAATCTTTAACATTTGAATAACTGCATTTTGTTTGTTTAAAGCGTAGGCCCTGGGATTTAAATTATACATAATTTTTAAATTTATCCATACAATATATAGAAAAAGTATTAATGCAAATCTATAGAACATTTAATAATCTTTAACATTTGAATAACTGCATTTTGTTTGTTTAAAGCGTAGGCTCTGGGATTTAAATTATACATAATTTTTAAATTTATCCATACATATAGAAAAAGTATTAATGCAAATCTATAGAACATTTAATAATCTTTAACATTTGAATAACTGCATTTTGTTTGTTTAAAGCGTAGGCTCTGGGATTTAAATTATACATAATCTTTAAATTTATCCATACAATATATAGAAAAAGTATTAATGCAAATCTATAGAACATTTAATAATCTTTAACATTTGAATAACTGCATTTTGTTTGTTTAAAGCGTAGGCTCTGGGATTTAAATTATACATAATTTTTAAATTTATCCATACAATATATAGAAAAAGTATTAATGCAAATCTATAGAACATTTAATAATCTTTAACATTTGAATAACTGCATTTTGTTTGTTTAAAGCGTAGGCTCTGGGATTTAAATTATACATAATTTTTAAATTTATCCATACAATATATAGAAAAAGTATTAATGCAAATCTATAGAACATTTAATAATCTTTAACATTTGAATAACTGCATTTTGTTTGTTTAAAGCGTAGGCTCTGGGATTTAAATTATATATAATTTTTAAATTTATCCATACAATATATAGAAAAAGTATTAATGCAAATCTATAGAACATTTAATAATCTTTAACATTTGAATAACTGCATTTTGTTTGTTTAAAGCGTAGGATCTGGGATTTAAATTATATATAATTTTTAATTTTATCCATACAATATATAGAAAAAGTATTAATGCAAATCTATAGAACATTTAATAATCTTTAACATTTGAATAACTGCATTTTGTTTGTTTATAGCGTAGGCTCTGGGATTTAAATTATACATAATTTTTAAATTTATCCATACAATATATAGAAAAAGTATTAATGCAAATCTATAGAACATTTAATAATCTTTAACATTTGAATAACTGCATTTTGTTTGTTTAAAGCGTAGGCACTGGGATTTAAATTATACATAATCTTTAAATTTATCCATACAATATATAGAAAAAGTATTAATGCAAATCTATAGAACATTTAATAATCTTTAACATTTGAATAACTGCATTTTGTTTGTTTAAAGCGTAGGCTCTGGGATTTAAATTATACATAATTTTTAAATTTATCAATACAATATATAGAAAAAGTATTAATGCAAATCTATAGAACATTTAATAACCTTTAACATTTGAATAACTGCATTTTGTTTGTTTAAAGCGTAGGCTCTGGGATTTAAATTATACATAATCTTTAAATTTATCCATACAATATATAGAAAAAGTATTAATGCAAATCTATAGAACATTTAATAATCTTTAACATTTGAATAACTGCATTTTGTTTGTTTAAAGCGTAGGCTCTGGGATTTAAATTATACATAATCTTTAAATTTATCCATACAATATATAGAAAAAGTATTAATGCAAATCTATAGAACATTTAATAATCTTTAACATTTGAATAACTGCATTTTGTTTGTTTAAAGCGTAGGCTCTGGGATTTAAATTATACATAATTTTTAAATTTATCCATACAATATATAGAAAAAGTATTAATGCAAATCTATAGAACATTTAATAATCTTTAACATTTGAATAACTGCATTTTGTTTGTTTAAAGCGTAGGCTCTGGGATTTAAATTAAATATAATTTTTAAATTTATCCATACAATATATAGAAAAAGTATTAATGTAAATCTATAGAACATTTAATAATCTTTTACATTTGAATAACTGCATTTTGTTTGTTTAACGCGTAGACTCTGGGATTTAAATTATACATAATTTTTAAATTTATCCATACAATATATAGAAAAAGTATTAATGCAAATCTATAGAACATTTAATAATCTTTAACATTTGAATAACTGCATTTTGTTTGTTTAAAGCGTAGGCTCTGGGATTTAAATTAAATATAATTTTTAAATTTATCCATACAATATATAGAAAAAGTATTAATGTAAATCTATAGAACATTTAATAATCTTTTACATTTGAATAACTGCATTTTGTTTGTTTAACGCGTAGACTCTGGGATTTAAATTATACATAATTTTTAAATTTATCCATACAATATATAGAAAAAGTATTAATGCAAATCTATAGAACATTTAATAATCTTTAACATTTGAATAACTGCATTTTGTTTGTTTAAAGCGTAGGCTCTGGGATTTAAATTATACATAATTTTTAAATTTATCCATACAATATATAGAAAAAGTATTAATGCAAATCTATAGAACATTTAATAATCTTTAACATTTGAATAACTGCATTTTGTTTGTTTAAAGCGTAGGCTCTGGGATTTAAATTAAATATAATTTTTAAATTTATCCATACAATATATAGAAAAAGTATTAATGTAAATCTATAGAACATTTAATAATCTTTTACATTTGAATAACTGCATTTTGTTTGTTTAACGCGTAGACTCTGGGATTTAAATTATACATAATTTTTAAATTTATCCATACAATATATAGAAAAAGTATTAATGCAAATCTATAGAACATTTAATAATCTTTAACATTTGAATAACTGCATTTTGTTTGTTTAAAGCGTAGGCTCTGGGATTTAAATTATACATAATCTTTAAATTTATCCATACAATATATAGAAAAAGTATTAATGCAAATCTATAGAACATTTAATAATCTTTAACATTTGAATAACTGCATTTTGTTTGTTTAAAGCGTAGGCTCTGGGATTTAAATTATACATAATTTTTAAATTTATCCATACAATATATAGAAAAAGTATTAATGCAAATCTATAGAACATTTAATAATCTTTAACATTTGAATAACTGCATTTTGTTTGTTTAAAGCGTAGGCTCTGGGATTTAAATTAAATATAATTTTTAAATTTATCCATACAATATATAGAAAAAGTATTAATGTAAATCTATAGAACATTTAATAATCTTTTACATTTGAATAACTGCATTTTGTTTGTTTAACGCGTAGACTCTGGGATTTAAATTATACATAATTTTTAAATTTATCCATACAATATATAGAAAAAGTATTAATGCAAATCTATAGAACATTTAATAATCTTTAACATTTGAATAACTGCATTTTGTTTGTTTAAAGCGTAGGCTCTGGGATTTAAATTAAATATAATTTTTAAATTTATCCATACAATATATAGAAAAAGTATTAATGTAAATCTATAGAACATTTAATAATCTTTTACATTTGAATAACTGCATTTTGTTTGTTTAACGCGTAGACTCTGGGATTTAAATTATACATAATTTTTAAATTTATCCATACAATATATAGAAAAAGTATTAATGCAAATCTATAGAACATTTAATAATCTTT
The DNA here is from genome assembly GCA_963082715.1 of Harpalus rubripes. Taxonomy (NCBI): domain Eukaryota; kingdom Metazoa; phylum Arthropoda; class Insecta; order Coleoptera; family Carabidae; genus Harpalus; species Harpalus rubripes. Next base: position 13,945,443 of record OY720463.1, read on the forward strand.
AACATTTGAATAACTGCATTTTGTTTGTTTAAAGCGTAGGCTCTGGGATTTAAATTAAATATAATTTTTAAATTTATCCATACAATATATAGAAAAAGTATTAATGTAAATCTATAGAACATTTAATAATCTTTTACATTTGAATAACTGCATTTTGTTTGTTTAACGCGTAGACTCTGGGATTTAAATTATACATAATTTTTAAATTTATCCATACAATATATAGAAAAAGTATTAATGCAAATCTATAGAACATTTAATAATCTTTAACATTTGAATAACTGCATTTTGTTTGTTTAAAGCGTAGGCTCTGGGATTTAAATTATACATAATTTTTAAATTTATCCATACAATATATAGAAAAAGTATTAATGCAAATCTATAGAACATTTAATAATCTTTAACATTTGAATAACTGCATTTTGTTTGTTTAAAGCGTAGGCTCTGGGATTTAAATTATATATAATTTTTAAATTTATCCATACAATATATAGAAAAAGTATTAATGCAAATCTATAGAACATTTAATAATCTTTAACATTTGAATAACTGCATTTTGTTTGTTTAAAGCGTAGGCTCTGGGATTTAAATTATACATAATTTTTAAATTTATCCATACAATATATAGAAAAAGTATTAATGCAAATCTATAGAACATTTAATAATCTTTAACATTAATTAAATTGTAATAAATAAAACGTTTTAATTATTGTGACAAAGTAAACCTGAGCGCGTTTCTTGTTTCATAATTTTTTACTTGAAATTTTAACTTCACAGATTCTTATTCTTTCTTAACTAACACAGCTATAGCTATAAATTTCTTTTCTTTCTAGTCCTATCAACTAGTGAAAGGATAAAAATCCACAATTATTAGAAGTAATATTTCTACACAAACAATTTACCATTTTAAGGTTATCTGTCAGCTATGAAAGCATGACTACCACCTATAGAACATGAAAGGCGCCAAAAACAGTACGTTTATAGATTTTCTAAACGTCGTGTTTTCAGTGATAAACAGTGCTTTTATAGAAACATAAGAACACCGAAATAGAAAATAGTACATTAAAACACAAGTATCATAAGGCAATCTGTTAACGTACGAGTCCAAGTTTGGAAAACGAGCCGCCAGGCGAGTTTTACAAAGGACGAGTGCGTCAACAGGCCTTATGATACATGTTTTTTATACTATTTTTTCTATTGAGGTAATTTTACAATTAGATTTTTTTAAAAAAAGGACTTGTCAAAAGTATGCGTTGGTGATTTTTTTATCAGTTATGTTGGTAGCGCTTCCCGCTAAAAATTGAAATTTCACATTTTGACAGTTTGTGTATCTTGTGATTTTGTCTGATTGTTTACATTAAAACATTGTATCAAGCATTATACAATTATGAAAGAGGAAAACCAATACATACAATGACTTCCAAGGTTTATTAATGAACCATCTTGATTTGAGATATCGATGGTTCGTGTTGGTTACTATCATAAATAAAACTTGAATATGGGATTGAAGGACGTTATTTGGACCATCGAGCCTTTTTATTGAGAAAACAACATATAAATAAAACTCTTTAAATAATGAAATACTTTAATGAACAATTTATTACTTATTAATTACTTTCCACTATTTTGTCAACACTCACTGCTCAGTTGCACAGATAACGGCAACAGCTGTTCTTACACTTTTTAATACAAAACATATATGACATATATTCGATAGTTCGCCACAACGTGGAACTGAAAATCATGGATTAAAACGTCAACTTTTCATATTTGTTTGCTAGTAGCCGCCACAATTTGAGTAGACAGCGTCAACATTTTCAAGTAACGTGCATCATACATTTCATAACCTGCATGGAATAACAATACATTCAATTCAAAATTGCATTACCATAAATGTAAATTGTAATAAATAAAACTTACCGTTTTAATTATTTTGACAAAGTAAACCTGAGCGCATTGTTTCTTGTTTCATAATTTTTTAGTTGAAATTTTAACTTCACAGATTCTTATTCTTTCTTAACTAACACAGCTATAGCTATAAATTTCTTTTCTTTCTAGTCCTATCACCTAGAGAAAGGATAAAAATCCTCAATTAGAAATAATATTTTAACACAAACAATTTACCATTTTGAGGTTATCTGTCAGTTATGAAAGCATGACTACCACCTCTAGGATACAAAAGGCGCCAAAAACAGTACGTTTATAGAATTTCTAAACGTCGTGTTTTGAGTGAAAAACAGTGCTTTTATAGAAACATAAGAACACCGAAATAGAAAAAATAACTTATATAATTTAACCAAAGTGTGCGTTCCTAAAAATTTACATTTTCTCATATAATATCTATCAGGGTAGAAAAAATTAACAAATGGTGAGTGATTATTTCGATTTTTACATACAGGGAGCTATTGCACCACATGCCGGCATCCGAGCGGTCCTGGGTTAGACGCACACTATCACGCTCGGGCCATTTTTCTAATTTTTTTGATGTTTTTTCTTAAATAACTTTTATACTAAATGAGATAGAAACTTGCGGTTTGAAAATTTGTATTCAGCACATAATGTTTTATATGTGGACAAAGTTTCAGAATTTTCAGCCGGTTGAAAAAAAATTCAGCAAGGGGTGAATTTTTGAATTTTTAATAACTCGGAAAATAAAAAAGATAAAGTTTTTTCGTTTAAAAAGAGTTATTAAGCAGACGTTGTGTTAGAAGCTACCAAAGTTTCAGATATTTCAGTCGGCTGAAAAAAAATTCAGCAAGAAATTAAATTTTAATTTTTTAATAAATCAGAAAGTAAAAGAGATAAAGATTTGTTGTTTGAATATTTATTTAGCGGACATTTTTCTATCTGTACAGAAAGTTTTAAGACTTTTTGTCGGTTAACACGACTGCTGGTAAAGAAAATATGAATTAATAAGTGTATAGTAGAAAGCTCGGACATAGAATTTTAATGCGGGAGCGATTCGACAGCTCCTTAGATCGCTTATTTTTGTCTTGGGAAAAAGTTTTTCTTGAATAACTTTAAAAATAAATACGTTAGAGACGTGCGGTTTGAAAATATAATATCAATAGGCAAAGCGCTATTAAGATATAAAATTTTCATGTTTTTAACTCTATTAGTTTAGAAAATATATTTAAAAAAGTTGAATTTATTTCAAGTAAAGTACCCCTTTCCTTTACATTAGAGTTTTAAGAATTTTTATATGATTGCAGTGTTAAACATTTAACTTAGATATAAAATTTGAAATTTTTAACTCCATTATTTGAGGAAATAATTTAAAATAATTAATTTTTTTTCAAGTAAAGTACCTTATTCGTCTACTTAAGAGTTTTAATAATATCTATGTGAATGGGTTGTTAAATATTTAACTTAGACATAAAATTTAAATTTTTTAACTGTTAGTTTAGGAATTATTTAAAAATAAATTACTTTTTTTCAAGTAAAGTACCGCATTCGTTTACTTTAGAGTTTAATTAATTTTTTTGTGAGTGTAGTGTTTAATATATAACTTTGATATAAAATTTCAAATTTTTAACTTTATTAGTTTAGGAAATATTTAGAAAAAATAATTTTTTTTCAAGTAAAGTACCTTTTATATTTATCACAGAATATTGGTAATTTTTATAAAAATGTATTGTTTAATAAATAACTCATATAAAATTTTCAATTTTTATCTCTGTTAGTTTAGGAAATATTTTAAAAAAATATTTTTTTTTCAAGTGAAGTACCCCATTCGTTTACTTTAGAGTTTTATTAATTTTTTTGTGAGTGTAGTGTTTAATATATAACTTAGATATAAAATTTCAAACTTTTATCTTTATTAGTTTAGAAAATATTTAGAAAAAATAATTTTTTTTTTCAAGTAAAGTACCTTTTATATTTATCACAGAATATTGGTAATTTTTATAAAAATGTATTGTTTAATAAATAACTCATATAAAATTTTAAATTTTTATCTCTGTTAGTTTAGGAAATATTTTTAAAAAATCAAATTTTTGTGGCACTTTAATTGAAAAAATTTGATTTTTTTTAAATATTCCCTAAACTAACAGAGATAGAAATTTTAAATTTTGTATCTAAATTAAACATATACATTTGCATATACATAAAAATTATAAAAACTCTGAGGTTAACACAAGTGGTAGTTCACTTAAAAAAAATTTAAATTTTTTAAAATATTTTCAACTAACAGAGTTAAAAATTTGAAAATTTGTATCTAAATAAAGTATATACAATTGTATTTATATAAAAATTATAAAAGCTCTGAGGCAAACAGAAAGGGTACTTTACTTGAAAAAAATTTGTTTTTTTTAAATATCTGTTAAACTAACAAAGTTAAAAATTTGAAATTTTATATTTGTGTTACTTAAGTAACATTATATTCATATAAAAATTACTAAAACTCTGGGCTGAACAAAAGTGACACTTTACTTAAAAAAAAGTAGATTTTTTTAATATATTTCCTAAACTAACAAAGCAAAAAATTTGAAATTCTATATCTATGTTAAATTTTTAAAGTTACATTCACAGAAAAATTAACAATGCTTTGGGTTGAACAGAAATGGTACTTTACTTGAAAAAAAAATACTTTTTTTAAATATTTGACTAAACTAACACAGTTAAAAATATGAAATTTTATATCTCAGTTACACATGTAATGTTACAATTATAATAAAATTACCAAAGCTCTAAGGTGAACGGAAAGAGTACTTTACTTAAAAAAAATTTGACTTTTTTAAAGTATTTCCTAAACTAACAGAGTTAAAAATGTGTAACTCTATATCTAAGTTACTTATTTAACATTACATTCATATAAAAATTACCAAAACTCTGCACTGCACGAAAGTGGTACTTTACTTGAAAAAAAGTTGATTTTTTTAATATATTTCCTAAACTAACGGAGCAAAAAATTTAAAATTTTATATCTAAGTTAATTATTTAACATTGCAATCATATAAAAATTGCCGAAATTCTCCCGCCCGCCGTTTACATATAATAACGTATAAATCTAGCGAGGCATTTGGCGCGTGTAGCCATATGACCCTAGTTTGGCACGCAGTGTCAGTTTTCATATATATTATGAATGATTGTTTAAACTTAACAAAATTCATTATTTTACATAAAAATAAACCATACAATAGTAAAATTTCTAAAAGATTTTGATGTGTTTATCTATCGAGGCAAAGGCGGGAGTAACTCTGTGTCACTTAATATGACCCTAGTTTGGCACGCAGTATCAGATATCATATATATTATTACAAGTCTAATATCGACTAACTTTATATTTTTACGCATATAATGTGTTATACCACATGTGTTCCTCTTGCATTAACAATATGTCCATCTTTCTCTACAACTATAGAACATTAATAATATATTATTATATTTGTTTTTACTAAGTATAAATTTCGGTGTATGCATACCCACGGATCTGTGCCTATCAAAATTTTTCCATCTTTTTCTACGACTAACTGCCTGTTTGTCCACAGAAGGGGGAAATTGCGCTGGTTGGCTTGGTGGGACCTGTTTGGCACCAGAATGAGACTTGGTGCCGGAAACAGAAGTGGTTTCAACAGGTCCCGGACTGGATAAAGCTGCAGTTGCAGCTGAAGACGACGAAGGAGTAATTGTCGTCCTAGTAGCAGGAACCTTAGTGGTTGCTGCAGGTGGTGTGCCTCTACTGCCGGTTGAGGAAACTGAAGTGGAAGGAGCGGACTTTCCCTTTCCATCAGACTTCTTCACGAATTTATCCATCCTCGATAAATCCGGCGGAGGAAAATGCCTATAAGAAGTAGACGCTCTTGGCTGTCTCGCGTTGTTGGCGGATGTTGTGCAACGTGTTGCTGGAGAGATGTCCAGAGAAAAGGGGAAGAAGTTGTTTGAGCACACTGGCCAGTAACGAGCCTTGAAAGTTGACTGAAGGTCTGACCAAGAAGTGCCCTAACACCGCGAATTAGAGTCAAGGCCGATCCTAAAGCCGAATGTAAAATTTGGTCCTCCCAGAAAAAAAGGGGTTAAGGTCGACCTGAAGAAAAAAGTTAGAAAGTATCTCCCACAAATGGGCCAAGGTCACTCAAGGTCAAAGCCGCGTTTGACCTCTCTAAAGAAGAAGAAGGTCAAGGTCACCGGTGACTTCCCCACGGAAAGGGGATCAAGGTTACCCCAAGATCACCGATGGTTGTTCCCCGAAAAAAAGGTCAAAATAACTTTAAGGTCACGGGTGGCCTACCCACGAAAATGGGGGTCAAGGTCACCCCAAGGTCACCAATGACCTGACAAAATTTGGTGTCAAGGTCACCCCAAGGTCACCAATGACCTTTCGACTAAAGTTGGGGTCAAGGTTACCCCAAGGTCACCGATGGTCGTCCCACGAAAATTAAGGTCTAGAGAGTCATCGCCACTCTCGCCGTTTACCCGCATTTCAATTAGAGACTAGTGACGCGCGTAGTCAGACAAATAGGCAGACCGAGAAGTTGGGGGTCAGAGAAATAGAAAGTGAGAGAAGCGGGGAGTCAGAGAAATAGGAAGAAAGAGAAGCGGGGAGTCAGAAAATTAGGAAAACAGAGAAGAAAGGAGTTAAAGAAATAGTAAGACAGAGAAGCGGAGAGTTAGAGAAATAGAAAGACAGAGAAGCAGGGAGTCAGAGAAATAGGAAGACAGAGAAGAAGGGAGTCAGATATAGAAAAACAGAGAAGCGGGGAGTCAGAGAAATAGGAAGAATGAAAAGCGGGGAGTCAGAGAAATAGAGATAGAAAAGCGGGGAGTCAGAGAAATAGGAAGACAGAGAAGAAGAGAGTCTGAGAAATAGAAAAACAGAGAAGCGTGGTGTCACAGAAATAGGAAGAAAGAAAAGCGGGGAGTCAGAGAAATAGAAAGAAAGAAAAGCGGGGAGTCAGAGAAATAGGAAGACAGAGAAGAGTTGATATCCATAGGTCGCTGGTTCAAATCCGGCTCGAAGGAATCTTTTTCTAATTAGGAAAATAAAGAAGCATAAAAAATGACCTTATTAGTAATTAATTGCATGGCAGAATATAAAATAGAGATTGCCTTTTACATGCCTTCGATAGCTCAGTTGGTAGAGCGGTGGACTGTAGTTGAGTTTCTTAAGTTGATATCCATAGGTCGCTGGTTCAAATCCGGCTCGAAGGAATTCTTTTTTCATAGTTTGATATAGTATTCCTAGTCAGTTACACCTCGTAGGAAGCGAATGAAATGTGTTGTTTGTTCGATTATTTGACTTAAGATGTTAAGTACAAATCTCGGAACAAATTAGCTGAAATTATAAATGACATGTATAATTTTATAAACATATACTCGTAAGTGGATTAAAGTCAAGGCTTCTCAAGGCTATAAGATAACATTGGTTTTTTATGGTATTATGCAAATTCTGTTGTGAGAGTAGATATGTGTTTTTAGTGATTTTTTATACGAAGTTTATAAAATTGATTGTTTAATTTAAAGTTGAAACTTTAAACGAATATATTTATATGACATGATTTTGTTTATGAAACTGTAAGATCTTATTTATGTACTTACCTTGATAAATGTATAAGTGAATTTCGAAACTTTGATTTTATGACTGAGAGAGGGTAACGGTAGAGTGGGCTATATGATTTTATGATTCTTTACAAAAATAAAACTACGCATATTTTTTAAAATCGCTTATTGTTGTTCATTCCCGAGCAAAATTTTAATAAAGTTTTGGAGAGAGGATATGTGACGTCTCGTAGGAGAATTCATTCTATAAAAATCATCAATCGGGGAATAATCTACATTTGGCAAATTACTGGAATCTGCTTTTAAAAACTCAGGTTCCATATTTTAAATGATGTATGTAAACAGCCTTCGAAAATCATGTCATATGGTTTGGAAGTCGAATACCCCAATTCTGTAAGGAAGTTGTTAAGTCTTGGCAAAGTTGTTAACAATTGGAACCAATACAAACAAATGTAAAGCCTGTCATTAACTAACTCTAGCGCCATCTGCCGTCATAGTTTGTATCACAGTATTGTCAAACAATGATCAAACTGTTTCAAGGTCCTATAATTTATTAGGAAAAATGCATTTTATTTATGTTATTTAAGCTTAATAATAATAATTTGTTCGTGAATATAACTTAAGTTTACATATGAAAATATTTCAGCTATCCGAACATGAAATAATTGTACTCTTTAGAACTAAGAGTTGGTCGACCACCTGCTACGTCACGCGCCAAATTATTAATTTTAAAATATCATTTCTCGCTTATTATGTAAAATTTTTAAGTCGCGATTGCATTATAATTCTTTGTTCACACTGTTCTTCCAGAAAAAAAATCTAATGTGGCCAGCACATTACCTTCCGTCAGTTCTATGTATTTTGTACAAATTCCACACAGAAATTTTTTTGCAAATGATTCCATATTTCCAGTACATTACCTTTAGTTAGGTCTGTGTATTTTGTACAAATTCCATACAGAAAGTTTCTTGTTAAGATTCTATATATTTCCAGTAAAATTATAACTAAACATTATGTAAATTGCACTTTGACAATCAGAATTTTCTTAATGTAGTAAGATGGTTCCATATTTAAAACACAGCTGGCTGCTTTGTGAAATTTAATTTCTTTATTATTTTTTAACTCTATATCCATTGAATATGAAATATAAAATGTTATCAAACCGCATAGAGAATAAAATAGCATTAAATGTGAAAAACTGATATTCAACAGCATTTTTTTAAGAAAAACTGTTAAAATCTTGAAATTAGGGTACTTCCGGTCGGCCAATTAAAACCAAATTCTAATCAGCTCTTCATATTGATCTAAAGAAAAGGAATACGAAAAAATTATAATTTTTGGAAAGGTGGTATAGGAGTTATCCGATCCGAAAAAATCGTCACACACACACACACACACACACACACACACACACACACACACACACACACACACACACAGACATCATCGTAAAAATAGTAAAATCGTATTCTAGAGACCCTAAAATGTGCTTATTCATTAAAAACTCATCATCGAATTTTTTGACCAAAGACAATATGTACTTTCTTTACCTAAAGGTGACGGAAGGTAAACATTTAAAAATTGGTATAGGACCCCATTAACAACTGGTTGTCATTTATACGAATTAATGAGTCTCAATTTTGCGATGCATTTATCGATATTTGTGGGATAAAATTACAAATATCTATTAATTAAATCGTTAATAATTAATTTATAAGGCGCTTTAAAATATCTGAATTGCACCAATAAATTATAAATGCAACCATTTGAACATTCATTAGTAACTACAAAACAATTAATAATATTTATACCCTTTAATGATAAATGAAACCTCAACAGCTATAATAACTTAATCAAGGTTAATTTGGTGTGTTTCTATCTGAATGTTCGATGACTGGCTGGTATTCCCTGTCACGTGCATTGTGCACTCAATTAGCTGTAACGAGGCAGCTCGGCTCAGCTGCAATATAGCAGCCTCGTGGGAATCAGCACTTGTGACATGCGGCAGGAAGCAGGGGCCCTGGCGTCGCCTGCGGTCATACGGGGTAGTAATGGCGTCATTGTGACCAGAGGATATGTTGGAGAGGATGGTGAGGGTATTACAGTGGCGTAAGGAGAGGGATTTTGGGATGGGGATTTTTTTTAAAGACTTGAACATAGATGAACGTAGTTAGTTATTACCTGAAAAAGGGGACACCTAGATCACCATAGTATATTACTAACCGAGGTGGAAAGTGTTTCATTGTCGAGGGCGAAGATAGTTAACCAAAGCGCGAAGCGCCGAGGTTAATTATGGCCCGAGACAATGAAACTTTTCACCGAGGTTTGTATAATATTTTTAACACCATCAAGGAAAGGACTGTGGTTTCTGTCTTCTGTTCAGTTAAATTAGGCAATAACGAATGGGAGTGCTTCATCATAGTAACAAACTAAAAAATCTGATGTGGCCAGCACATTACCTTCCGTCAGTTCTATGTATTTTGTATAAATGTCATACAGAAAGTTCCTTACAAAAGATTATATTTCTTGTACATTACCTTAAGGCAGTTGCATGTATTTTATACAAATTCCATACAGAAAGCTAAAGATCCTGTATATCCAGTAAAATTATAACACATACATACTGTCAACTGCACTTGACACTGACACCTTTCAATCAGAATTTTCTTAATACATCAGCTGTTTCCAGAGTTATAGCATAGCTAGCTAATATATGATATTTAATTTCTTTATAATTTTTACCTTCCGTCACCTTTAGGTAAGGAAGGTATTGTCTTTGGTCAAAAAATTCGGTGGTGAGTTTTTGATGAATAAGCACGTTTTAGGGTCCCTAGAATATGATTTTACTATTTTTACGATGATGTCTGTATGTGTGTGTGTGTGTGTGTGTGTATGTATGTATGTGTGTCCGTGTGTGTGTGTGTGTGTGTGTGTGTGTGTGTGTGTGTGTGTGTGTGTGTGTGTAACAAAATTTTCGTCTACGATAACTTCCATACTACAATTCTAAAAATTATAATTCTTTCGTATTTCTCTTCGTTACATCCATGCGAAGAGCTGATTAGATTTTGGTTAGAATTGGACAACCGGAAGTACCCTCATTTGAAGATTTTAACAGTTTTTCTTGAAAAAACTATGTTAAATATCATTTTTTTACATTTAATGTTATTATAAATATTAAAGAATATTTTATTTTCTATACGATTTGACTGCATTTTATACCTAATATTAAATGGATATAGAGTTAAAAAATTATAAAGAAATTAAATTTCATAAAGTAGCCATAGCTGTGGAAACAGCTACTATATTAAGAAAATTTTGATTGAAAGATGTCAGTGTCAAGTGAAATTGACATAGTGTGTTTGTCTTATAATTTTACTGGAAATAGGTATAGGATCTTTTGCTTTCTGTATGGAATTTGTATAAAATACATACAACTGCTTTAAGGTAATGTACAAGAAATAATAATAATAAATCTTTTATTTCTGCAGATACATTACACTGTATATAGAAAACGTCACAAAATAATAATTTTCTGTATGAAATTTGCATAAAATACATGCAACTGCCGGAAGGCAATGTATAAGAAATAGAATATTTTTTAATTTAGCAAGGAACTTTCCGTATGAAATTTGTACAAAATACATAAAACTGACGGAAGGTAATGTGCTGGCCACATCAGATTTTTTAACTTTATATCCATTTAATATGAAATATAAAATGCATTCAAATCGCGTAGAGAATAAAATATTCTTTAATACTTACTACATCAAATGTGAAAAAATGATATTTAACATCGTTTTTTCAAGAAAAACTGTTAAAATCTTCAAATGAGGGTACTTCCGGTTGTCCAATTCTAACCAAAATCTAATCAGCTCTTCACATGGATGTAACGAAGAGGAATACGAAAGAATTATAATTTTTTGAATTGTAGTATGGAAGTTATCGTAGACGAAAATTTTGTTACACACACACACACACACACAGACACACATACACATACACACACACACACACACACACACACACACACACACACACACACACACATACAGACATCATCGTAAAAATTGTAAAATCGTGTTCTAGGGACCCTAAAACGTGCTTATTCATCAAAAACTCACCACCGAATTTTTTGACCAAAGACAATACCTTCCTTACCTAAAGGTGACGGAAGGTAAAAATCTGGTGTAGCCAACACAATACCTCCCGCCATTCCCAGCCCCAGTCACAAAAAAGATTAAGTTTTTTGGATTAGCGAATTTTACTCAGTTGACAGTTTATTTCTTAAAATATTGTCTAATCTAATCTAAGTAACTACCTTTTTTAAAACCCCTCAACAGATTTAATTCCAAATTACAGAGTGGATTCACATTCACACACATCCATGCCTTAGTGGGATTCGAACCTAGAGCCCCGAGGGCACTCATGACACGAGGCGTTGTTCTAACCATTGAGCCACCGGGGCTATAATAAAATGAATATTAAATTTTAAATACCGGGATAGAATAGAATTCACTAATCCAAAAATGATGATTAGCTCAAACATTTTTGTGAATCGTTAATTTTTATTAATCTAAATACAAACCTACATATTTACTTATGCTGAATTGCTGTATTGAATTCATTTTGAAATGATTAGTTCTTTGATAGTGACATTTATCTGCCAGTTACATATATATGAATAACTGCGTTTTGTTTGTTTAAAGCGTAGGCTCTGGGATTTAAATTATAGATAATTTTATAAATTTATCCATAAAAAATATAGAAAAAGTAAAAATGCAGATCTATAGTAATTTTTTATAATAACATTAATATCGAAAAAATAACATTTAAAAGTATTTTTCGAAGAAAACTATTTTGAGCTTCTAGTAAAGTGCCATTTCCGGTTATCCGATTTTCACCAAAATCTAATAGGCTCTTTCCATTTCAGAAAAAGTTCGAAATACAAGGTTTCAAAATTTTCTGAATGATATTATATATTTAAGTTAGAGTGGAGGATACACACACATATATACATACACACACACACGCACACACACACACACGCACACACACACACGCACGCGCACGCGCGCGCACACACACACACACACGCACACGCACACGCACACGCACACGCACACGCACACGCACACGCACACGCTCACGCTCACGCTCACGCACACGCACACGCACACGCACACGCACACGCACACGCACACGCACACGCACACGCACACGCACACGCACACGCACACGCACACGCACACGCACACGCGCACGCGCACACACACACACACACACACATACACACATACACACACACACACACACACACACACACACACACACACACATCATCGTAAAAATAGTAAATTCGTATTCTAGGGACCCTAAAACGTGCTTATTGATTAAAAACTCATCATCGAATTTTTTGACCAAAGACAATACCTTCCTTACCTAAAGGTGACGGAAGGTAAAAAGTGCTCATGTAAAAACCCATATGGATATACACAATGGAATAAAAAATCATAAATGTACAATATGCAATAAACAATTTACACAAAGTAGTGCTCTATCTAAACATATGAAAATACACAGTGGAATAAAAGAATACAAGTGTACAATATGCAATAAACTGTTTACACTACGTCATCATCTATCAACACATATGGAGACTCATAGTGGTAGTAAGGATTACCGTTGTTCTGTGTGTGGGAAGTCGTTTGCACAAAATTCTTCTCTCAAAAAACATATCAAGCGTTATAACCATAAAACTATGTAATTCAACTTGATGTATTTGTATTGTACAGATTAAGCCAAAATGAAACACTACAAACTTAAATTTTTAAAAACAGTAAAAGATAAAAAAAATGTCATTGTAACAAGAAAGGATTTACCGGATGTAGAATGGAAATATGTAACATAGCGAATATAATGTTTATATTATAATATTGTGATTGTTGTTTCCATAGATCAAAATTGTGAATACAAAAAATATTTGTAATTAAGAATTGCATCCCATGATTACTAACTTGTTGCTGAAAGGTTTTTTTTTGTCCGAGTAAGAAGCTAACAATATTGTAACGTCTTTACTTATTTGGGTGAAGTGTAAATATTAGACAATTATTATTAATTAAAATTAAGTGTTTATTAAACTATAATTAAATATTACTGTTATTAATATTAAACAATTATTAAAAACTAATTAAGACTAAAACTATAATTAACTAGATAACACTAACACTATTTATTTAACCAATTAACACTACTATTTATTTCCATGATATTACAAAATATTTATTTCACTACGCGTTCCAATCTTAGACTCTTGTAGACTGTTTACGCGATATTTATATCACTATATACTTATATCACGTTCAACTGTCCGCCTACCGCCCTCCACAGCGTCTATATACTCAACAGTGTCTGTATATTCAACTGCTCGGACAGAAGTCACCTGTTTCACAACACTATCTGTCTATTTATGTAACTGTCTGTCTAACTTCCACAGCCTCAGTATCACCGACTCTCCGTATGCAACAATTCTTCAACACCACTGCCGAGTATTTACTACCACTTGTCGTTACTGTCCCCGTATACCTAGCTTCCCAATACTCTTCAACACTACCGAGTATTCTCTTTAACAGCTATTCCAGTATACCAGTAACTTCTCGACTCGCCGTTACTGTCCTTGCACACTATAGCTTCCCAATACTCGTCAACACTACCGAGTATTTACATCAACAGCTATCCCAATATACCAGTAACTTCCCGAGTACCTACTCGACACCAACTGCATACGCTCACTACGATACTGCTGTGCTTTTCACTAAAACTTTACTCTCTAACACTCCATGTGTCTCTATGACTGTATGTCACTAACTGTGTGTCTCCAGCATAGCTACGCCCCTACATCTGCCATTATTTTCTAGAACAGCTCTAGAATATTCGAACGCATAATAACAATGAACAAAAAAGGTTCAGGCGACCGGAAGTAATTAAACACGTCGCGACCAGTCTGTTTACATCGGCCGGCTACTAGCGCGATTACGTCACCGCTATAAATAGACACTCGCTTACAGCGGCGGCGACGGCGGGCGTTCCACGTTACAATATATTATGTTATTAGAAGTAGAAAGCGGTCTTTTTGTGTTGGACCCAGCTATTGCGGCCGAAGCGCTAGCCGAGGCTAGGCAAGCTGGGTAAAACACAAAAAGGGCGTTCTACTCTGAATGCCATATACTATTTTTTCTTCAAGTGTTACAAATATTTTTTGACATTTTTTTTTTGGATTTTTTTATTTGTAGAATTTGCAATTTCAGCTCGAATTTCAGTCGAAGCTGGCTATGTACACTACAAAACACAAACGATGCAACTGTCAAATAACAATTTTCAATATGGCCTGTGTTGCTGTGGCGACTGCTGCCGCCAGCGGTGAACTAAGAAGCTTACATTTTTTTACTAGTACAACAATAACAACATTTTTGTACTAGTAAGACAATGAATATCTTATATAACGTGTGTTCAGTAGCATAATATGCATATTATAATACGCTTAAAAAAAATCAATATCAAAACCTTGAAGCCTCCAAGGACAATAATTAGAATAAAGGTTTGAAATGTGATATTTCTTTTTGGCTTAACTATACTTGTATTGTACTGAAAATTATTAATAACTGTTAATTATTAAAAATGACTACTAACATGTATTTTATTGTTTAAATTAGGTTTGTATACGAAATATTTGGCAGTACTACAAAGTAAATAAATGATTTTTATAAAATTCTCTAGTATTCTTTCATTAAAAAAAATTGTTGTGGCCAGCACAATACCTTTCGCCATTTTTATTTTATGTTACTTTATGTATGGTACGTATTTAACATTAAACACAAAAAATTCTAAATTTTATAAACTTTTTTTTTATAATTTTAAATTCTTTCTATAAGGAATTTTTCGTAGGTACTCTTCGAAATGTTAGAGACCCTCCAATTATTAACAGGATTGGCGGTATATCTGAAGGGTAATGTAATATACCTGTTAAATACCTAATTAATACTTCCCAGGGTTGCATTGAGAGAATGAATGGTGTGCTAATAAAAAGTAGATTCCGATGCTTATTGTGACACAAAGCTCTATAATATAGTCCAGTATAAATACATAGCTCTTTCGGATGACGCTACTACTTATGGACAATAGGAGATACAAAGGTAAAATTTTCATATGGTTGTAAATTCTGCTCTATTAATTTTAGAACTAAAGTGAAAATATAAAAAAATGTTCAGAATTAAATACTGTATCAAATCAGTCTAAATTTATTGATATAATAGGTTCTTGTCATGAGATAAAGGTAAAGTAAGATATCCGTCTTTATGCTTTTTACAGAGTGCCGTGCAAGACAAAATATGCAATTCAAATAGTTGTGTTATTTGACTTTGACAGATAAAAGTTTATTAATTGATATTTAATTGTTAATATTGTTCCATTGGGTTTTTTCTGTGATGGCAAAAGTATATATCCTTGCATACTGATAATTAATTTAATTAATTCAATAATTATAAAAACTTTATGACAGATGTCATCTGCCAAACTCAAGCAATATAACTGTTTAAAATTTTGTAAAAGTACTCTTGGCATTATTACTTTTATTTTGTCTCTCTTTCGCAAACGAAGCGCATGCAAACAATAATTTTGGACTTTTTAGATGCACTTTTAAATTCGGAACATTTGTTCTAAAATTAATAGGGCAGAATTTACAGCAATATGAAAATTTTACCATTGTATTTCCTATAGGCCACAAAAAAGTAGACACGGTATAAGAGGATTCTGCATGCAGTATCATATCATGTTACATATCAATTTGTGTGAAGCAATTGATGAGATCCCTTAATTAACTAATTGTCTTCAATTTTTAAAAGTGTAGTTTGACTTATTTTTGTCATAATGGAATAAACCCCGTATTTTTTCTTAAAAAGCCAAAGTAAAAGAAATGGAGAAAGTAAATTTAAGTTTTAAATCCCGAGAAAGTCCAAAAAAAATTGACAAATTCGTTTTTTAAATTTAAATTCTAAGATTATTAATAAGTTTTTCTCTCACTCTCACAGATATAAAGAATAATCCTACACTAAACATCTCCTCCCTGATGGAATTTAATCTAACGCCAGATATAAGAGATAAACCAAAAATAGAACTAAATATCAGCAACAACCAAATCATCAAAGACACTCAGACTAATACAACTGATTTGAAAAGTATACCAATATTTAAATACCTAGCCAAAAAAACAAAGAAAGGCACAGGAAGCCAAGAAGCTCAGAATAAAAAATATACTATAGAGGGAGCATGCAGCTAGTTGTAGGATCGATTGCCGCACTCTTACCACGCTCTGCTTTTTAATTGTAAGATTAGGATATTCACACAAAAACTTAAACAATGCAATATGAAGCGTATTTATTAACATAAAATTCGTAATAGTACAAAATATATAATTTATAAAAAAATCTGTTTTAATTTCATATTAATATAACTAATAAATATTGAAAACAGCGAAAATGTACTGCACAAACACATTTGTCGATGAAGCCAATTCAACTATTCTTACTGCTTTTATTTTTTATCTCTGTCCAGTTTTTTTCGACAAGTTACAAAAAAATAATGCATTATTAAGTGAAAATTGTATGATTATACATGACAAACAAATACTTTTAATGAAGATGAACAATAAACGAATACTTACAGATGAAATATTATTTTTTATTCCTTCCAATTTCTTCTGTTCATTCGTCTTTTTCACTCCTATCCTATTATTATAACCAAATGCACATCCCACTGGCATTTTCAATCAATGTAAATCTTAAATTTAAACTGAATATTTACAGTCACTGCTCACTAAAACTACAAAAATATGTCACCAAGCTATATTTTAAACACTAATAAAATTACTTTTAACATAAATTTAAACTAAATATTTGCACTAGTCACTAATAATATTTATCATATATGTATACAAAAAAAAACTATCACAAGAAAATACCTCATACAAAAGTTAAGAAACAATTTGTGCTGTACTACTATTTGATGGAACGTAAACAGAAGATGGCGGACGGATTCCCCTCAATGCTTCACTCAACGATCACAAATACACTAGATATAACTTCATTGCATTTGTTTTGTTTTCGGCTGGACAGAAAGAGACAACTAAGGATAGAGATATGTAAAGGCCCCTCACGGAGTATTCGCTAGATGTCACTGCTTGTTTTATTAAAATGAACTGCACTATATTTGAATTATTAACGAAAACCAATTATAAAATGCATAAAACAAATTGTTATCAGTATTAAGAAAAGGTAAAAGTAATTGTATATAATTATTTATTTTATTCTATTGATTTTTAAACAATGTTGTTTTTATATACTTGCTTCTTATTCTATTTGTAGTTTTTTCTAAGTTTATTTTTGTTTTATATGTGGATCTGGATTTTCAAATAAATGTTTAAAATTAAATTGAGCAAGTGAATGCCATGATTATTGAATGGATCATAATCCAGGATATCGTTATGAATACAGTCCTACCGAAATTCCCGTAGATAAATTTCTCATCGGGTCTCGTGGCCGCGATCTTAAGTGTCTGTTCGCGAATTTGGGGAACCGGGTTCGATCCCGACCGACACCAAATATTTTTCGAATTTTAAATGGCACAAAATTGACCCCTGTGGTCAGACAGCATTTAAAGTTACAAAATCGAGGCCCGAACGACCACAACTTCCAAACAAAGGAGCAAAATGTCATAAATACATTATATGTACTGTAGAGACATCTCTCGACAAACTTTAGAGTAGACTTCATATATCTCTATCTCTAGTTGTCTCTTTCCGTCCAGCCGAGAACATAACAAACAATAGTGACGTATAGGGCATGTTTTGTCTAGTATATTTGTGGTTGTTGGCTTCACTTGACAGTGCACGTTGCTCCCTCTATAACCCATATTCTTTACTCTGAGCCAAGAAGCACTTGATGATCAACTAATACAATACCACTACACGAAGACAAGAAAAAAGCCCAGAGAAATACATACTAACATTTGACCAAATTAAAGATTTTTTGCATAATATTGAAGGATCCAGTGACCAAGTAAATATGGCGAACGAATACACATCAGGTACCAGAAAACTGTTAAAATGCTTGAGCATATAAGAACAATAACGTTCAGGGGATTTAAAAACCAACTATCTCGCACTATTGTAAGATCAAAAATACAACTATTAGACGAAAAACAAAACAAACTGTAAAACAAAACAAAAAATAATCATGAAGATAATCCATTGCAATAATAGCCCACCAGAGCTGCAATATTTAATACAACAGCATCAACCCCAATATACAGGGTGTTTCCTGTCTGCGTACAAAGCAGATTGGCACACCCAGCAATGGGTAATACGCCGTGATGATATATTTTATTTATTTATTTCCTTTAAAACAACCAGCGCTTTTTTGGGCGAACTAATGACTTTAGAAAAAAATGTTATATACAAGAAATGATCAAGAACAAGGGGCTAATTTATTAATAATAACAAACTGAAAATTCGACCAGAGGTTCTCAAACGGCAGAACAAAATTAATTTTTTTTAAACGGTATCCTATACAATTTTTTAGCCCATTAGATAGAGATTTTTTTCTGATTTAAAGTAGCATCAATTCACGATTTTTTAGACACAAATTCGATGCATAGATGCTACTTTTATACATCATCTATGCACGATTTTTTAGACACAAATTTGGTGCATAGATGCCACATTAAAGTAGCATCTATGCACGATTTTTTAGACACAAATTCGGTGCATAGGTGCTACATTAAAATAGCAGCTATGCACGATTTTTTAGACACAAATTTGGTGCATAGATGCTACATTCAAGTAGCATTTATGCACGATATTTTAGACACAAATTTTGGGTCATAGATGCTACATAAAGTAGCATCTATGCAAGATTTTTTAGACTCAAATTTGGGTCATAGATGCTACATTAAAATAGCATCTATGCACGATTTTTTAGACAACAATGGTGCATAGATGCTACATAAAGTAGCATCTATGCAAGATTTTTTAGACTCAAATTTGGGTCATAGATGCTACATTAAAGTAGCATCTATGCAAGATTTTTTAGACTCAAATTTGGGTCATAGATGCTACATTAAAATAGCATCTATGCACGATTTTTTAGACAACAATGGTGCATAGATGCTACATAAAGTAGCATCTATGCAAGATTTTTTAGACTCAAATTTGGGTCATAGATGCTACATTAAAGTAGCATCTATGCAAGATTTTTTAGACTCAAATTTGGGTCATAGATGCTACATTAAAATAGCATCTATGCACGATTTTTTAGACACAACAATGGTGCATAGATGCTACATTAAAGTAGCATCTATGCACGATTTTTAGACACAGTAATAGTGCATAGATGCTACATTAAAGTTGCATCTATGCACGATTTTCAAGACTCAAATATGGTACATAGATGCTACATTAAAGTAGCATCTTTGCACGATTTTTAAGACACAAATATGGTGCATAGATGCTACATTAAAGCAACATCAATGCACGATTTTTTAGACAAATATTTGGTGCATAGATGCTTCATTTAAGTAGCATCAATGCACGATTTTTTAAACACAAATTCGGTGCGTAGATGCTACATTTAAGTAGCATCAGTGCACGATTTTTTGGACACAAATTCGGTGCATAGATGCTACAATAAAGTAGCATCTATGTACGCTGTTTTAGACACAAGTTCAGTGAATAAATGCTACATTAAACTAGCATCTATGCACGCTTTTTAGACACATATTTGGTGCATAGATGCTACATTTAAGTAGCATCAATGCACGATTTTTTAGACACAAATTCGATGCATAGATGCTACATTTAAGTAGCATCCATGCACGATATTTTAGACACAAATTCGGTGCATAGATGCTACATTTAAGTAGCATCAATGCACGATTTTTTAGACACAAATTCGGTGCATAGATGCTTTATTTAAGTAGCATCAATGCACTATTTTTTAGACACAAATTTGGTGCATAGATGCTACATTAAAGTAGCATCTTTGCACGACTTTTTAAACACAAATTCGGTGCGTAGATGCTACATTTAAGTAGCATCAGTGCACGATTTTTTGGACACAAATTCGGTGCATAGATGCTTCATTTAAGTAGCCTCAATGCACGATTATTTAGAAACAAATTTGGTGCATAGATGCTACATTAAAGTAGAATCTATGCAGGGGCGCGCCGTCACAGGGTGCGATGTGTCCGTCGCACACGGGCGACACTTGGTCAGGGGCGACACGGCGAGCAAAACTTAAGGCCGGAATGTATCAATCCCTAACCATCTACGGTTTTGCAAGTGTAAGAGGTGAGGTAAGAAGTAGGCGTAGCCCGGCGTAGCCGTTACGTTTCCCCCACCGTTTGAGTTTCTATGAATTAGGGAGAATATTATGGTTTGAACTTTGAATAGAGTTCGCCAGGCATATGATCGCAGAGGTAACAAGCGAAAATAAAATAATTTGATATTATAAATACAACCACATGCTATTATTACATATCTACTGAATATTGGTTTTGCATTTAGTTACGAGTAGGCATTATTCTTTTGAATGTAATATCAGTAATTTTAGAAATACGTTAGTTAGTTGTGTTTAAAAATTAATATTTGTTTCAAATGATCCAGTGTAAGGTACTAAAACATCTTTATAATATACATGAATGATTTTTGCATATACTTATTTTTTTCTCTTTCGACTGGTATAAGAGTTTTTGTCTTTTAAATTTATTTAACCCTTAAAATCTTCGATTTTTTATTATTTTTAATGAAATTTCTTATTTTTTGTCAGTAATTCCATTAGTTTTTTAAAATAGTATTTTATTCTACTTAAAAAACTTATTTAATAACTACCCTGTTTCATAATTTAATTTTAACTTCATATTTTCAAATTTACAGAAGTGGGTATACCAGGTACCTATGATCTAAAAAATGATTTAAAACACAAAAAACCCTTACACCAATCGAAAGAGAAAAAAATAAGCATTTTTGTAGCAAAAATCGAATATTGGATCCAATTAAAAAATGTAAGTTTGTGTTATATCTCGAAAATTTACCGATAGAAAAATTATTTTCGTATGATGTCACTGGATAGACAATAAAAATATCTAACTGTCCTTTGAAACATTTTTCTCGATTACTGATGGTTTAGAAGTTATTTCAAAATGAAAATATCGACCAAATTCAGTTTTCCGCCATTTTCAAGTAACTTATGAGAATTTTTGTTAAAACAAATGCACATCTAAAATGGCCTTCCAAAGGCGTACCACATGTCCGATTTAACCGAAGTCGTATCTCTTATAGTTTCCGAGATCCCAATGGTGGCCTTCGAAATCCGGATAAATAAATATATCATCACGGTTTATTACCCATTTCTGGGTGTGCTTATCTGCTTTGAACACAGGTATCGGTAATGATGAAATATTTGCACCGCGCGGGCGCTTACTAGGCGTCACCCCACGGGCACTTATTGCTGGCGTATATACTCGTACATATTTCTCAAATTTCTACAAATATTTGTTCGCCGCCTTCATTTAAATTTCTTCAAAATTTGCTTTCGCTTGTCAATAAATTCTCATAAATTACTAGATACTGTTCGATCAGATTCAGTAGTACTCACCGGAAAATATTTAAAAAAAAACTTAAATTTGACTATCAATATTGTAGCCACTGTTATTAGCAACAAAAATAGAATCATCTAACATTGTACTTTTTATGCTAAAAAATATTAATCGCAATATAATATATTTTTATCTGTTTGTTACCCTCTTAACGGACGTTCGACGCATGGAGGATCTTCATCCAGTTTGTTACGCTTATTAATGAAAATTTAAATAATTAATATTTTTGATCAGATTCTACATATGCACCTATGTTAAACCATCTTCTATAAGCCAACATTTTCATTCTAGATTTGTTATGTTTGTTTAATCTATAACTTAAACGAGGATTTCGTTGTAAATTTCGTCCACCTTTCGCCATAATTACCTACTTTAATTTATCACTTTATTTTATAATACAGAAAACAATAAATAAATATGTAATATAAATAATACAGAGAGGTTCTGGAATTGAAGAGAGCGGTCGACATCACAGAACACAAAACATTACGGCCCGTATTCTCACCTCTTGATGTAGAGCTACTTCCGAAAAATCGCTGCTTCAACTGTCAAATTTAATATTAAAAATTAGAGAAATAAAAGTAAATTGAATTATAAATACCACCTTATTTCAAATGTTATAGGTTTCATTTACAAATATATGAAACTTATTCTTATCTATTCATAAAATAAAATTTAAAAAATCGAAAAAGCGCTACTTCGGAAGTAGTGCTACTTCGAGAGGCAAGAATACGGGCCAATATGTCTGGCTTTCGAGTTGAGTTGCCCCTTTCCCCGTCATCAAACACTTTGTCGGCGGTACGACAAATAACACAGCTCTCTTGTCGCTAGTAGCGACATCTAAGATGGTATATATGAACTATAATTGCATCATTTTATTTTCATCGTATTTCAATAACAATTGGCTATCTGTTAAAAAAAAATAGCATTTATATATTGTTTACAACTATATCTATAAGGCAACGCATGAATTTTAACACATTTTTTATTTAAACTATACAAAATTAAACATTTAAAAGTAGTACTTTTCGTTGTTTTCCGATATTTTTTTAGACAATGCTATGAAAAATTTTACCAATATCTATGCGTCGCCGTGTAGCAATAATATTATATATTGTTGTGAAAAAATCCGAATGCTCTTATATTATTATTACAATTAGGGCAATGCAAATTCTATAGCACCATTTTTGTTACATTTAGGTAGCTACATTACGGCCTTAAGTTTTTTAGTTTAATATGCCCGTTTTTCGAGGCTCACATTGGGGTCTCGTAAACTATAAGAGATACAAAACGGATTAAATTAAAGTCGATTAAATTAGGGCAAAGTTGTCCCATGAGTAGACTATTTTAAAGATGTTTTTGTTTTTTCCGAAAAAGGCATATACAAATGGAAATTGTACAAAACTCCAAATGGCGTGATTTAGTTCCTCGTTTAGTATTAGAAACTTCGAAGACACGTGTCTTAACATTCGGGACCGTTGTTAAAAATTCAAATCCCAACACGAACGCTGGACCGTTGTTGAATAGCTTACTAAGTTTGCTTTTATATTACTCTAAAGAGAACAACAATAACCGCACCTAACGCATAATACTTGGCCCGCGTTTTCCAAGCCTGAGTTTGGGCGTTAGGTTGGGTAATGTTGGGGTATATTTAGAGAAATTGCGAAAACCATGTCAGTTTGAGATCGTAATTTTTTGAACACGGTCCCGCGTTCGTTACTCTAGCCATTTCCTTTTATATTCACAAATAACTTCCAAATATGAAATTATATGGAATTGTGGTTTGCATGTCTTTAAGGACCCTTTTTAATTTTCCTTCAAACGACGATGCTCAGACTTTTTATCACTATTAGATTTCAAGTAATAGGGTCCAATTTATAATTTCCATAGTCGCAAAAAAATACCATTGAAAGAGAGTTTATTTTAGCTTTCCATCGATGTATCTATGTTTCAAGCAGAAAATGCAAGAATTATTAATTTTATAGGGAAAAACAATTATTGTGGTTTATTTAAAACATATGGTAACTATGAAAAAGTACACAGGCTGTTCAAGTTAACGTGTTCACATAATTGTTGCCCCATGAGAAGATCATTTTAGTGGTGTTATTTGAGAAAAAAATCCGAAAGTCACTAGATATAGGTAAAAATGTAAATTTTGCAGTTATTTTGTGAATACATACTTTCCAAATATGAAATAGTACTAGATTTTAGTTTGCACTTGTTTAGGCCACTTTTTTATTTTCTTTCAAAAGGCGATGCTTATTTTTTTATAACTGTTGAATTTTGGGGGGAGGGGACATCAAGATGACCATTGGCACACGGGCGACACAATGGTACGGCGCGCCCCTGCATCTATGTACGCTGTTTTAGACACAAATTCGGTGCATAGATGCTACATTAAAGTAGCATCTATGCACGATTTTTAGACACAAATTCGGTGCATAGATGCTTTATTTAAGTAGCATCAATGCACTATTTTTTAGACACAAATTTGGTGCATAGATGCTACATTAAAGTAGCATCTTTGCACGACTTTTTAGACACAAATTCGGTGCATAGGTGCTACATTTAAGTAGCATCTATGCACGATCTTTTAGGCACAAATTTGGTGCATAGATGCTACATTAAAGTAGCATCTATGCACGATTTTTAGACACAAATTTAGCGCAATGATGCTACATTAAAGTAGCATCTACACACTCCTAGTAATTCAGCAGTTTACTGTAAGATGTCACCAGTCGTATTTAGATTTTTTTTATCTTTTTAATTTTATTTATAAATATTAAATTATCAAAATTTGGGTATGTATAGAAAAAATACGTAGATTTCGAAAAATTGAGTGTGATTTTTCCACATCCGCCCATTTTTGGGTGTGACGTCATTTCCGGCTAAACCAGCAATTTAAGGGAAAAATGTTATATGACAATAGTTGTCAAAACTATTCAAAATGTAAGATTTACTTAAAAGAAATAATAATAAATACCATAATTTTGGGTACAGGAACTTGGAACTTTTTTAGTTTTTATTAAAAAATGGTTTAAAATCGATAACACGTGAACTAATTAAGATATTTACATCAAATTTTGGGCATATTTAGATAAATGTCTGTACTTTAATATGGTCTAATGGATGACAATACTTCCCGCTAATATATTAAATTTGATTAGTAATAAATAGTTTTTTTTTTGCAACAATTAAATTTTTGGCGGAGAAACAGGTAAACATACATTTTTAAGGGCTTATATATAAAAAGATAGAAATGACATTTTCTTTAATAAGTCCTTAATTAATTAGAATTCTGTTTCTAAATTACATAAAATTCTTGTTTCATGTTTCAAGTATGAATTGCGGGTAACATACATGACAGGCGATTTATTACAAACACGAATTACGTAAGATCTAAGCGTCAAATCCCAATTTGGACGCCGGATTCGAAATCCTTGGGGTCGAATTAAGGGGTTGTCGTGTCTAACTCAAAATTTATTTTCTCGATCGTAACTGAAAAAGGTGAATTTATTTGCCTTGGTGTTATCTTAGCAAAATAAAAAAAATTTTTGACTCCGATTTGTTTCAAATTTTGTATACGTTAACTAGGGACAAAAGATTAATGAATAGCCAAATCTGAGCCCATAGGGGTTGATATTAAGGGAGTTATTGAAGTCTGAAGTGGGTTTTTGGAAATAACTGTCTAATAATGTTGTTCTGTGTGATTACAGGATCAACAGCGGACCAAGGACCACTTAAGGACATCTCAGGATACATTATTAAATAGTTAACTTAATTATAAAATTTAGTTAGTGTAGGATATATTCAAAAATTTTTTTTTTTTAAATAACGTACGCCTTACCTTTTAGCTTATAATACAAATAAAATGTTTGTAATTGTTCTAATTGTGATTGTTCTTTATTGTGTATAGGGTGTACTATTATTAATTTTGTAACAATAATGTACTTGTAATTGTTGCAATAAATATTTATTTTTATTTTAAAAAATATTTTATTTATTATTTTACAGATAGATATTTTTTGAAAAGGTTATTGAACCCTAAACTTTGATGATTTTTTAAATATATCTTATTTTTTTATTTTAAACACACGCTTACATATAATTCGATACTTTTCTAAAGCGTATATCCTTTAAATAACTTTAAATTTCGAGTGATCTTTTCATTTTTGTTATCCTGATACCAGCAGAAATTTCCAATAAAATTCAACAAAAGTGGTGCTACTTTCAGGTAGCATCTATGCACTCTTGTCGAATTTTGTTGAAAATTTCTGATGGTATCAGGATAATAGGAATGCAAAGAGCACTCGGAAATTCTTTTAAACCGTGCATGGATGCTTCTTTTAGGTAGCATTTATACACGCTATAATTTTGAAAAATGATGGGCACCCTTTGTCGAAAATTTCTGGCGGTATAAGAATAACAGAAACAAGAAGAGTACTTCAAATTTAAAATGTAAGTTTTTCACTGAAAATCAATAATAGGGGTTGTAAAATAAAATATATTATTATTTTATGTTTTATTCATTTTAAAACAAATACAATGTATTTTACAATAATTGCCACCCAATAAAATGTAAGCACATTCTAAAATTATTTATCACTCAATAACTCAGGCCCTAATTAATTTTTAAAAACTAACTTAACAAATATAGACGTACAATTCCACGTAGAGTTCAAATTTTCAAGAATCGAAACAAAAGTCCAATTACTTAGAGTTATTAAAGAAAATGTAATTTTTTATCTGACATTTTTTAAACTATAATAACTCCGGCCCTGATTAATTTTAAAAAAATAATTTAACAAATATGGACGTAGAAGTCCACGTAGACTTCAAATCGATGAGGAATTCCAATCAGTTCAGGAGATATCGGCGCTAGAATGAAAGAAAATCAGGCGAGTCGTTGGAGATGTTTTCCAAGTCCAGCAGGTCCGGAATTCCCACGATTTCTGTAGTTGTCACACCCGAGGGCTGAATGCAGTTCATAGATCCTAAGGAAACAGTTATTAATAATTGGAAATAAAAATGTCAGTAGATGATAAAATTATACAACTCCAATTTGGAGCACCATATTAAAACAAATTTTGGATATCTTACACAACTTTTGATTGTCTATAACTTTCGTTGATAGTTTACCAATTTAACGAGAATACACCCTAAAATGGGTGGAGATACGAAGTTTTGATACCTATTTTGGAATCTACATAATTATCTGCGTATATACCAAAAATTTGGCTTCTCAATTATTAAAAATAAGAAAAGTGCAAATTTTTCACACCCAAAACTAGGTCAAATAGGAAATATATCTTTGGTGCATCGTATATAACATTAAAAAAATATGCAATATTATAAATTTAAGAAATATAAATAAATTTTGATACCTGTTGAACCCTCAACGTACCAGAAGGATTGTCAGTGTTACTGCTACCCTTACAAGTTCTCCAGGGTTGAAATCCAACGGTGGAAGTCTGTTCTGCTCGTCTCCAAGTTTCTCAGCATCTCTGGTCAACAACTGCTCGTCTCCACAGATCTGCAATTTATCAGAAACAATCATTTAAGTGTTAACAATTACTCAAAAACATACAGAATTTATTCTTGCAAAGCCGACGTTTCTTTATACACTTACACCTTTTATAGGGTAAATAAGATCAAATAGATTCTTTAAGAAGACCTTACTTACCCTGAAAAAGGTGTAAATGTATGAAGAAACGTTCGAGTTTTTTTTAACTCGTTAGAATTTCGAGTAATTGGAGGTTATAAACTTTATAAAAAACAACGTTACTTACCTTAACAGCTTCAAGTTGTTGTCCATCAGGTCGGCAACTCCTCACGGTTGCAGGGCCCCATTTTTACACTCTGTCTTCGGGCAATCGTTTAAGGTGAAATGATACCCCCGATTAATTTGTTTATACGCCGAGGCGGGCGTTAGTGGGCACTGAAATGAATAACTATGGTTGAGTCGATAAAGTAGAAATTTTTGTATATTTACTAGGCTCCATCTATTCGATAATAGTCATACTTTGTTCCAAATCACAAACCCAAAAGTAAAAATATGTGGTGCGTCAATAATTTCAAATTTACGAATGTAATGTAAATGTATTTATACGAGATGAAATATTAGTATCATATTGCAATAATAACTTTTCTTGGAAAGAGTAATGATAGAATGAATAATAAATAAGAAATACCTATATAATATTATTCCCCAATTACATGACATTTTGTATTTACCGTAGGAAACTTTTATTATGACCATATATTAGACAGTAGAGTAAATGTTACATTTTCACAATTATATAAAAAAAAATGAATAATAGGTGTACCGTGTACATCATAATATAAATAATTTTCGTATAATGTTAAATGGAATGTTGTGACTGTTGTGTTGACAGGTGGTTGTCAGTGACAGTGTGACTGAATGTTATTAAATCGTGATCTAATGTCACAAAATTTAAGTAAAGACTTAATGGAGTAAGTTATAACCCTAATCTTTATTATAACCTAAATTAAATTGCAATTAAAATCTTAAATATAACTTTATTTTAAAAGTTCTCTCTGCAAGGTCAGAACCATAAGGTCTATTTTGGCGTACAACGACAAGGTCGTCTTCTATGCTCAGTGTTGCAACTCGTATATAAACAATATAATCTTTTTTATTTTCTTTATACAACAGTGTTCTCAACCGTATAAAAATTTAAACATTGCTAGAAACATCCAAAGCATGGAAGACCGAATTTGTAATAAAATAGATGAGTTAAAAACTGAATTAAAAAATGAATTTAAGCATGAATGTGACAATTTACATGCGAGCATCAATACAAAATTCAAGGAAATAGAGCTAGAAAACGCCGTGCTTAAAAATAAATTGGAAAATCAAGAAAAAATAATTGAAGGTTTGCAGAAAGAGACGAGAAAGAAAAATATTGTCCTGTTTGGTATAAGAGAAACGCATAATTATGCTGATATGATAAAGAAAGTGTTATTTGTTATTAACGAGAAATTAAAAGTTACATTGAAAGAGGAAGAAATCGATTTTGCTTATTACTTGGGTAAAAAAGGTAATACAGTGAGACCAATTAAAATTGGTTTAACTTCTCTAAATAAAAAAATTCAAATTATGAGCAATAAAAACCAACTAAAAGATACAGACATCTACATTAAAGAAGATTTTCCGAAAGAAGTAAGAGATAAAAGGAAACAACTACAACAAATAATGATAAATATGAGGAAACAAGGAAAGTATGCCTATATAAAATATGATGTACTCATAGTAGATGGGAAGGAGATGGAAATCGATGTCGACCAAGCTAAGAAAAATAACCCAGATAAAGCGAAGAAAGTAGAAGACAAAGACGATAAAGCGCATAAAGAAAATAATGAGGAAATAAATACAAAAAAACGAAACCTGTCGGAAGAAAAAGAGACAGTCGAACAAGTGGAAGTATTAAATTCTCCAAATGTAAAAAAGGTCGTGAAAAAAGGTAAACAGGACCCCACAAAAGGAAACAATATGCTGCAATACCTTAGTGTAAGATGGTCCTCATGCAGTAATCTCACAGAAGATCCGATGCGTATGGAACAAATTAATGTGCAGCATACTAAGAAAAACGAGACTGCAAAATATAATAAATAGCAACAACTGGTAATATGATAGACCACATTGAAAACAACCATGGCAAATAATAAGGTTTTAGAGAAATTAATACAGTCACAACTACAAAATGAACAGAAGGCAATGGCAAACCACTGTTCTATATTGCCCAGGAAGATCATGAATCAACAAGATAAATGGAAACTAGCTACCTGGAATGTTAAAACACGAGGTAAACTAGCAAATGTTTTCCAAGAAATGAAGCGGCTAAATATAAGTATTTTAGGTCTAAGCGAAGTAAGATGGATTGAAAGCGGAAAAATACATTGTGATGATGGAATTATATATTACTCAGGTGGAACAGAGCATGAAAAAGGCGTAGCAATAATAGTCCAAAAAGAACTGCAAAATAAAGTAATTAATTATATCCCAATTGCCGAACGTATCATATTTTTGAAATTGCGAACTAAACATATTAATACAAACATCATACAAGTCTACGCACCAACAGGGGATTACGAAGAAGAAGACATAGATTCATTTTATGAAGAGCTTGAAAATACTAAAAAGCTATGCAAACCCCATGAAGTTATCTACATCATAGGTGATTTCAACGCTAAAGTTGGATCAGAGCGCGACGTAGAAACTGTTGGGCCTTACGGGCTAGGTACTAGGAATCAAAGAGGTGCAAGAATGATTGGGTGGTGTAAAGCAAACGACCAAATAATTATGAACACCTGGTTCAAACAACATCCTAGACGACTATATACTTGGCGGCATCCAAATGGACACACAAAAAATCAAATCGATTTTATTACAGTTAATTCAAGATTTAAAAATAGCGTGTTAAGTGGTAAAACATACCCGGGTGCCGACTGTAATAGCGATCATACACCAGTTGTAGCAGTCACTAGGTTGAAGTTCAAAATTCCTTATAAAAAGGAAAGTATCAGCAACAAATGGGATTTAAAAGCATTAGCTATTACAGAAATTAAAGAAAATTACAAAGAAGTAGTAAATGAAAAATGGCATCCCACAAAAATAATAGGAGACATCAACGTCTTTTGGGAAAAAATGAAGACTATAATTTTAAATGCAATTGAACAAACTGTTCCTAAAGAAATAAATTCAGGTAAAAATCAGCAATGGATATCTGAAGAGATACTAAACAAAATGGATGAACGCAGAAGAAAGAAAAACACTCCAGAATATACTATCGTGAACAAACAAATTAAAAAAATGTGCAACGACGCAAAAGAGAAATGGCTTAATGAAAATTGTAAAGAAATAGACGATTTATACCAAAAAAATTCACACCAAGTTTACAAAAAGATCGAGTACATTTGTAATAAAAAGAGACTACATAACAATAACTATGTTAAAAACAAGGAGGGAGAAATTTTGATGGAAAAAAACGAAATATTATGTAGATGGGAAGAATATATAGAAGATCTTTATGCAGATGAGAACAGGCCTGAAGACATAGATTATTCGCTAATCGCCTCAGAAAATAAATGGGAAGAAAAAAGTATCTTAAAGGAAGAAATAGAATCTGCCATAAAAACCATGAACAAATACAAAGCTCCGGGACCAGATGAAGTCACAGTAGAAATGATTGACGCACTAGACGACAAGGGAGTTGAAATAATTACCAGCTTAGCAAACCGAATCTATAAATCTGGGGAAATTCCAGAAGAGCTTACAAAGTCTACAATCATTACACTCCCTAAGAAAAGCAGATCAAATCAATGTGATCAATATAGAATGATTAGCCTCATGAGTCATGTGCTTAAAATAATCC
Source organism: Harpalus rubripes (assembly GCA_963082715.1). NCBI lineage: Eukaryota > Metazoa > Arthropoda > Insecta > Coleoptera > Carabidae > Harpalus > Harpalus rubripes. Next base: position 13,977,038 of record OY720463.1, read on the forward strand.
TGACATTACTGCCTGAAATTTCAAAGTTACAATTTGGATTCACAGCGGGAAAAGGAACAAGAAATTGTTTGTTCCTGCTAAGAACAATAATAGAGAGAAGCTTAGAAGTTAACAACAAAGTATATGTCTGTTTTCTAGACTACAAAAAGGCATTTGATATGGTAAATCAAGCAAAACTTATCACAGCCCTAGAAAGAGCTGGCGTAGACATAAAAACAATAAATTTGATAAAAAACCTATACTGGATTCAGTCATCAGCTATAAGAATAGGGGGAAAACTGTCAAATTATACGGAAATTAAAAAAGGAGTGAGACAAGGATGTGTTCTCTCCCCCCTCTTGTTCAACTTTTACAGCGAACAAATATTTAAGGAAATTATAACATTAGAAGGAGTAAAAGTTGGAGGCAAAACCATAAATAATATCAGATACGCAGATGATACTATTTTGTTAGCTAATAGTTTGGAAGAATTGCAAGAACTAATAAAAAAAGTAACAGAGTTTAGCGACGGGTGGGGGCTACAGCTTAACACAGAGAAAACAGTATATATGGTGGTGGGAAAAGAAACGAAACAACAAGCTGATGACAGTGTAATAAAATTGTACAACAAGGAGATGAGACGGGTAAGCCAATACAAATACCTTGGTAGTATTATAACTAGCAATGGCAAATGCGAAACAGATATAAATAACAGAATTGCACTAGCAAAGGTGGCTTTTAACAAAATGAAAAACTTTCTGACAAACAACAATATAAGTAATAAAACGAAAGTACGCCTAATAAAATGTTACATTTGGAGTGTGATTACTTATGGTTCTGAATCGTGGACAATTAATAATAACATGATAAATAAATTAAAAGCAGTGGAAATGTGGATATATAGGAGATGTTTAAAAATAAAATGGACAAGTAAAATTAACAATAAAAAAGTGCTCCAAATGATGGGTGTAAATAGACAATTAGTGAGTAAAATAAGAAAACATCAATTTGAATTTTTGGGACATTTATTACGGGACAAAGGTGTTGAATGGGACATATTAAACGGTAAAATAGTGGGGACAGTTACACGCGGTAGAAAGCGGAATTCATTAATTACGTGTCTACAAAATGAACTGGGAGTGAAAAGTTTTGAAGACTTTGTAAGAATAGCCGAAGACCGCAACCTATGGAGATTCATGACCGCCGACGTCTGCACCAGATATGGCACCTAGATGGATGGATAATGTTAAATGTATTATCGTTTTCTTATAATATTTGATTTGCAGTGAATGTCTTGTTTCAGTTCAGCGTAATTCACTATTCTTCGATATAGAAAAAAGCATGTTTTATAAGAAAGTTTTTAATATTTTTGAATGGTTTTAGATTCATATTGTTTTACTTTTTCGGGTATAGTTTATTATATAGATCTAAATTCAATGTACATATTTCATGGACTTTTGAAGCCTGTAAGCAGGTTTGCGCAATGAGTTTTCAGATCTAGTGTTACAAATCTCCATTTCAAATGAAATTTAATTTGGATTTATGTATTTATGTAGAGTCAAAATACCCAAATCTTAAAATGATCTCTATATAATAGGCGACGCCTACCTTGTAACTTGTAACCAAGATGAAAAATATGTTTTGTACTTTTACTTGAATAATAATAAATATTAATTTTAGAAACATAGCATAAATTGTTATAGCTTCAAGAGAAAATATATTTTAAAAAAAACCAAAAGTCCGTAATTAGAATCGAAAAGCATCCAATCACACAACACATCTGCACCTAATGCCGCTCGCCTGCCCGCAGTGGCGGATTTAGAGGGGGGGCACTCGGGCACGTGCCCCCCCCCCTGTTATTTTTAAAAATTGAATTATTACATAATATCATTAACGTATTGCATACGACAAAGATAAATAAAAGAGTAAACATACTAATAAAAATAATAAAAATACAAATATTTCTACTTATTTTTCAAATTATTTATTATTTTGAACAATAAACATTAAATAAAGACATACAGGAAGGATGAGTATGGCAAGATGCTCCGCCCCCCCCCCCCAATTTTTTTATTATAAGTAATAGAACAGATGGTTCATATAAAAGTTTTATTATTTAAATTATACTATTTGACTGCAGTTGTAGATATTTTTTATAAAATTATGTTTGCAAGATGCAACTATCAACTTTTATTTTTTAAATAGCAAACCACTAAAATATAAACCGCCATTTTTTGTCTTAAGTTGTTCTTATTACTTAATTTGACGTTTTAACTTGTTTAATATAACATTGTTCCATTTTGTATATTTTCACATAGCTACTTAGAATATTTGAATAAAGAGTGTTTCTCATATTTCACAAACTGATTAACTTGTTATTTTTCTCGAATTGTTTCAAATACATTAATAAAAAGTAATAGATTATTAAAAAGACAAAAAATGGCGGTTTATATTTTAGTAAAATAATTATAGGTTGCTATTTAAAAAATAAAAGTTTTAACTTTGTATAAAATATCAACATCTGCCATCAAATAGTATAATAAAACATTTTTTTTCTATTACTTCTAATACAAAATTAATTTGATGGGGGAAGGGGTTCTCCTATATATTTAAAATTTGTTTTTCTGAATTTAGTGCCCTCCCCCCCTATTATAATTTTCTAAATCCGCCACTGCCTGCCCGCGATAACAAGAATGTATGTTATTCCCTCTCTGTCTGTCACAGCTGCAGGCCGTTAGGTTACTTTACGCCGAGGGATAAAATTCAAGTTGCACTCGAGCAAACATGAATGTTGTATAAATATCGGATCAAAAATATCGGTATTTTAAAACATCATCATGAACTGATTTCCGACTTTTCACTCTTGAAAATAAAATAAAGTAAATATGCTTTCATATTTTTTAAAAGAGGAATCTTTAGACCAAATAAAAAATAAAGTTATTATTATTATTATTATTACTATTATTATTATTATTATTACTATTATTATTATTATTATTATTATTATTATTATTATTATTATTATTATTATTATTATTATTATTATTATTATTATTATTATTATTATTATTATTATTATTATTATTATTATTATTATTATTATTATTATTATTATTATTATTATTATTATTATTATTATTATTATTATTATTATTATTATTATTATTATTATTATTATTATTATTATTATTATTATTATTATTATTATTATTATTATTATTATTATTATTATTATTATTATTATTATTATTATTATTATTATTATTATTATTATTATTATTATTATTATTATTATTATTATTATTATTATTATTATTATTATTATTATTATTATTATTATTATTATTATTATTATTATTATTATTATTATTATTATTATTATTATTATTATTATTATTATTATTATTATTATTATTATTATTATTATTATTATTATTATTATTATTATTATTATTATTATTATTATTATTATTATTATTATTATTATTATTATTATTATTATTATTATTATTATTATTATTATTATTATTATTATTATTATTATTATTATTATTATTATTATTATTATTATTATTATTATTATTATTATTATTATTATTATTATTATTATTATTATTATTATTATTATTATTATTATTATTATTATTATTATTATTATTATTATTATTATTATTATTATTATTATTATTATTATTATTATTATTATTATTATTATTATTATTATTATTATTATTATTATTATTATTATTATTATTATTATTATTATTATTATTATTATTATTATTATTATTATTATTATTATTATTATTATTATTATTATTATTATTATTATTATTATTATTATTATTATTATTATTATTATTATTATTATTATTATTATTATTATTATTATTATTATTATTATTATTATTATTATTATTATTATTATTATTATTATTATTATTATTATTATTATTATTATTATTATTATTATTATTATTATTATTATTATTATTATTATTATTATTATTATTATTATTATTATTATTATTATTATTATTATTATTATTATTATTATTATTATTATTATTATTATTATTATTATTATTATTATTATTATTATTATTATTATTATTATTATTATTATTATTATTATTATTATTATTATTATTATTATTATTATTATTATTATTATTATTATTATTATTATTATTATTATTATTATTATTATTATTATTATTATTATTATTATTATTATTATTATTATTATTATTATTATTATTATTATTATTATTATTATTATTATTATTATTATTATTATTATTATTATTATTATTATTATTATTATTATTATTATTATTATTATTATTATTATTATTATTATTATTATTATTATTATTATTATTATTATTATTATTATTATTATTATTATTATTATTATTATTATTATTATTATTATTATTATTATTATTATTATTATTATTATTATTATTATTATTATTATTATTATTATTATTATTATTATTATTATTATTATTATTATTATTATTATTATTATTATTATTATTATTATTATTATTATTATTATTATTATTATTATTATTATTATTATTATTATTATTATTATTATTATTATTATTATTATTATTATTATTATTATTATTATTATTATTATTATTATTATTATTATTATTATTATTATTATTATTATTATTATTATTATTATTATTATTATTATTATTATTATTATTATTATTATTATTATTATTATTATTATTATTATTATTATTATTATTATTATTATTATTATTATTATTATTATTATTATTATTATTATTATTATTATTATTATTATTATTATTATTATTATTATTATTATTATTATTATTATTATTATTATTATTATTATTATTATTATTATGCTTTCATATTTTACAGTTAATAAAAAAACAACAATGTCGGTACCTACAATATACACAAATCTATAAACTTATTAAAAATAAAATGTAATCTCTAACCACTGAATTTAAAACACATCCGAATCGCAACTATACAGGGTACGTTCGGCATTGAAATCTATAGATTGCTCAGAGCTCATAGGTCACGTGACGGACTTCACAGATGTTAATGCTAATGCCGAACGCTCCAGATTCATATGTTAAGCGGGAAATTATAATACACCAAATATGCAACTAAGAACAGGAATAGCACAGGAGTAAAACGCGTATTAATGAATTAATAGTTTTGCACATAAGTTTTAAAATATTATATTAAATAAATTGTTGTTCATATTTAAAACTTTTTACTATAAATGAGTCAAAATATCTTAGAACTATCAGACGAGAGCGCGGTACAGAATTCTGAGAACTACCCTCTGTCTGAGTAGTTAGTTTTTATGCAGAAATGATATTTTTAACTGACCTGCCACATGACAGTTGAGTCACATAAAGGCTTATACGCAAACTCAGATTTGGGAGCTCCGTGTGCTCGGCGCTTGGTCGCCGAGCACACAGGGCGAGCTCAATATGCTTAGCGAGTTTAATGCCGTACGCTACATTGGCGGATTCAGCGGGGGGCGATCGCCCCCTCCTTGGTGGTTGGTAAATTTTAATAAAATAATAATTTAAAAAAATATATAATCTCATAAATATCGTCGTTTGGTTACTTGGTATGAAATAATTCAGGGCAAGTTGACAATTACTATGCCGGGCACCCCGTATCGTGGAATAGACTCGCCAGTCGTCAGTACGTCGGTCGCAGTTTTATTAATGCGTAATGTACTATTAGTTTACATACGTTGTACATAATAAAATATTTGAATACTTCGTATAGCTTATTTTAACTAAAGATACTTGTAAGTATTTTTCTTAGACAATTGTAAGGTATAAAAATCAATTTAGTTTAATTTTTATTTGATTGCATTTCAGTATACTTCATTATAAAATGTCCAATCAAAAACGCAAACATCGTTATTGTTTTGCCACGAGTAACTAAAAAACAAATTCATACTTACTACAGAAAAAGTATTTTTATTCCTATGTTAGATTTTATGATAATCGATTTGAGGACTCGTTTTCCTAAAGATACGCTCAATGCATTTCATTTAAGTGTTTTAGTTCCCCATAATTTAACAACAATGAGTACAGAAGACTTGCAAACATCTACCAAAATATTGTGGCAAAATTCAAAATTATTTTATTAAATATACAAAACGTTAATTCATTGGAAATATTTGCTGCTGAATTAACTATGTGGCGCGCTAAATGTCTACGTTTAATTCAATCTCCTTCAAAAGAAATAAATTTAAAAAATGCTGTAGAAATATATTCCTCTATTGACTTTGATGTGTATCCAAATTGCCATACACTACTTGAAATATTATTAAAGTTGCCTATTAGCGTAGCCAGTGCAGAACGTAGCTTTTCCGCTCTTAGAAGGCTGAAGACATGGCTGCGAAATAGGATGACAGAAGACACGTTATTAGGACTGGCACTTTTGCATGTGCATCAAGACATATATATAAACATTGAAAATGTAATTAATAGTTTTGCTACTTCAAAAAAGAAAAGAACTGATTTTATAATTTAATTGATTTGTATGTATTAATTTATCCTTTGTTATGCAGTATATTTACATATTATCATATTTTTGTTGTCAACATATCATATTTCATTGGTGAAATAAACGAAAAATCGATTACTTAATTTTGTATTTCTGTACCTTCTTTTGAAAACTTATAGTCTTTATTCTGTTCTTTAAGCTTAAATTAATGAAATATTGCTTCTATTTTATAAAAATGTCATATTTTCATATTATGTCTTTTAATTCGAACGAAGTTAAAGGTTAAAGTTTCTTAATTCGCCCCCTCCTTGGACATTTCCTAGATCCGCCCATGGTACGCTACAGATCGCTCTAATGTCAATGCCGACCGCAATCGACGGCTCTGAGCGCTCAAAATGTTAATGCCGAACGTACCCACAGAAATAAATATTTTGATAACCGTTTCCCTTTTATTTTATTACTTTACATACTCAGTTATGGTGGAAGTATATTCTCCAAACTAGGGTAGACATCATATAAACTGTGACGATACATATGCAAGTAAAGGAAGGACACAGGAGAGTAGCGTGTCTATGATTAACAATTCTTGACATATTAGGAATGCATTTTAGAAAACATCGAGAGCAAATATCGAAAACAAATATCGATGTCGATCGATATTATCAAAAAAGATAAAATATCGAAAGCTAAATATCGATTTTTCTCAAACATCGATGTATCGTGCGCATCCCTAGTTGCACTATCCTGATCGTATGGTTTAGTTTGTGTTATATTCTTGCAATTATTGATACATTTATTATGAAATAAATCATTCTATTCCATACATAAACTCTTCTACCGTTATATTTAGGGTTTGTCTATTATCGAGTACAATATTGGTTTTTGATTCCTGCTTTTTACACATATTTTTGCTTATGTCTCTCGCTCTCGTACTAGTCTTTTCTTGGTTTTTGTTGATTGTTATTAATTGATTATAGAATTTTAAAAAAATGTAAAAATAGTTTTATAATGCTGTGTGCCAATGTGCAAAAGTATGGCTAAATTTGCTAATGTTTTCAAATTTCTACGCGATAGTGAGATGCAAAAAATAGATAAATGCAATACATCGATCAAATTTTAAAATTACAATATCCTCGGCAATTTGCATTTCGCATTTTAATGAAAAACTTATTCTTCGTGAACATGAATCCATTACGTCACATGATACACGTTTGTTTTTAAAAAGAAAATGTTTAAAATTGACGGATGACGCAATACTCACTGTATTTAAAAATCAGACATCATATTAATCTGTCAAAACAACAAAAGATAAAAATCCAGATATTCTCCGAGACAATATACAGGCTGTTCTATAAGTTCATAGTATGATAAAGAGAATTGAACAAAGTTATAATCTGAAATATATTTTGCAAAATCTGTCAAGTTGTAAAAGTTACGGGACTGTAAAGTCGACAATTACGAACAAGCTATACTATTAAGTTAAAAACTATACTTATTAAATTGAAATTTAAAAATTAAGTTGTTCAAAAATGCCTGTTACTTTTACTAATTAAGTATACACCGACATGCGTTTGGTTTACGAAGTTCTCCAAAACAGCGCCATTAATAAAAAGTGTCTATCCATATTTCGCTTCTGACTTCAAACCTTCAAGAATGACAAGTCTTGTTATTTCCACTCAAACTGATGTGAGTTTTAAATATTTTATTCAAATAAATAATTGTTATTGGTCTATCTTGAAGTGCTTTTACAATAGCAACAAATACCTACCCTACATTAGAAAAGAAATAATTACAGATTACGATACATTGCAACCGTGTTTATTATTGGTAACGTATGCCACTTTACTTACATAACTCCCTGTATTAAAACGAAAAATTAACTTAAATATTAAAACATGAAAGTGATAAAATTGCAAATCAAATGCAATTCTTTTATGTACTACAGATATGTATTTTATGATAACGTAACACGACCAAACATTTTTTTTTTTTAATTTTGAAATATGATTATCTGGACAGGGTGTTAAAAATGGATAAAAAATGGATGGTATACATTTCAATGTACTGATTCTAAATCAAAAAGAATTTTTCTAGAATACAGTGAATTATTTCTTATTATTTATTTTATTCTTCAAGTGTTTCATTTTAGTGCCACTGACCAACACAAAATTTTTATTCAAAATAATGATTTATCTAATCACGTGAATAGGAAATAAATAAATTTCTAATTATTCCTATTAAAAATTTCATGTTGAGGAGTTGCACTAAAAAATGTACACTTCGAGAATTAAATAAATAATAAGAAATAATTTTCCGACTTTTGGAAAAATTCATTTTGGGGGTATGTGACTATAATCGAATTTCAATATGTCATAAAATATAAAAATTAAACACTAGCGTCTCATTACTCTCATTATTATAATAAAAAAAAACTAACTAAACATTGGTTTATAATAGTATTGTAATTAGTCAATATAATATTTTGGAAATGGGATATGTGACGCTATCATGGTAGGAACGTGGAAGAAGACCATTGATCTAATAAATACATATGGATGGAGTCTTGCCTATAGCCGTACACAGTGTGCTTTGTGGTCAACATTCGAGAGAGATAGCTATACAAAAAGTTCTACTGTGGGAGAGCGATAGAAGAACGTAGACGTTAGTCACGTGGTACGACTACCGTGTACGCTCTGTAAGGCAACAGGAAAAGTTGAATAAAATGAATAAAACTAATGATTTTTAATAAATGATTTTATGAATCATTAGTTACTTTTGTATTTTAATAGTGTAATAAGCAAATTAATATATTATTAACTGGCCAATGACTATTAAACTACATTATTATCAAATTAAAAAATTCCTATATTATATGCACAATACGCCTTAACCATTTTAATTTTAAGTATCCTTAATACTTTATTTATAATACTTTTCTTATTATACGCGATTCAAGTTAAGCGGACTCTATCTGGTGACCAAACATCGCACTAATTATGTGACGTCACAACGAGTATAGTTTCTTACATTCCGTAAGAAGTAACGTTAGAATTTTAGACGAGTTTTCAAAAATTCAGCAAGTATTTAAATTTATTGGTGATGATTGTGAACACTTCCTCTGTTTAATTATACAATAAAATTAGCGAGTATTCCTAGTATGTTGAGACATTGTATATTTTTAGAGAAATAAGGTTAAGTATAATGTTTCTAGTTGCTTGTTAAAATAATGACATCAATTTACTATAAATAAGTTAAAAACAACATGAATGCAATATTAGATCGTTTAAGGATTAATTATATATTTGTAAATATTGTAGAAATATGGAATTTTCACCAAAACCAACGAAATCAAGTGTATTGTTGTGTTCCGAAATGTCATTCCTAAAAATCGAGAAATCCCACCCTTCGTTTTCACATATTTCCAAAACGTTAAATTTATAAATATATATAGCATCGAAGAAATGATTGAGACACAAAGCATGGTAGATTAAACTATTAATTGGAAAACGAGTTACAAATTCAATGTTGGTAGCTCTAAAACAATATAAATATATTCAATTATTTTATTTTGTATTTATATTTAGGTTAATATATACATATTTATATGTAGGTTAGTTTCCCGCCTTACACGAACAAGATGCTTTTTATTGCTAGTGAGCCAGAATTTATCTATTTTCCAGTAATTTCATGCCGATATTTATTTACGCCGCTGGTTTGTGGGCATAATCCAAAGAGAAGTGTTTAATTTCTGTCATCTGATTGTGTTTTACCATATACTAGCATATGTCCAGAATTCAATACTTCATCATCCTCACAAAAATTTATGCTGCACGCAGAAGCATTTAAATAATTAAACTATTAATTCATTAAATATATGTATTAAAACAGCAATACACACACAAAATTTAATGCAGAAGTGAACCACAATTTGAAAACATACTCGTTGTGACGTCACGTCACGTGTTAACAGTTGCGGGAAAAGTTAATTTGAATCGCCTATATTGAAATAAAACAAGAAATTTCGAGAGCGCTGTAATACATTTCTAGCGACAGTAGACCCCAGTCACGTGGTTCTAGCTCTGTCTTTATTGCACAATGTTAACCACAGACTATCCTTGTCTACACCCCTTCCATTTACGAAGTATTTGTTAGTTCTATGAAGAAGACAGATAGACTGGGATAGAAGAAGGTAGTTATAGACCAGCGTCGTGATTATGTTGTGGCATGTGGCAGGGCGACAGGTGGCTATAACTATCAATTTTCCTCTCAGTCTACATATCCCTACCCCAAATTTTTGATAATAATTGTTTTCTCATAAACTATAAATAATTAATCGATTGAAAAAAAATACGGGTATTTATTTTTTGTCTAGTATAATAATATTATGTATGTTAAAATCAATTTTAGAAAAGTAGCATATAAAATTTCTATTTTATTCATTTATACAGGCTAACAGAAGAAAATGTACTTTCGCCTGTGCAGCACAGCTGTACAGTCGCACCCCTTGACCCCTGCCCTTAGATCCAAACACGTGCCCTGCGTATATGACTTGAAGCAGGTAGCCTATCGTTCCTCCCTGGCTCCCTGCTCTAGCCTTAGCCTTACGCCGTACTTGTCCGCGAAGCATTTCACGCCGTACAATCCCACAGCGTTCAAATGCTATGCCGTTCAAATCTTACGCCGTCCAAATCCCAGCTCTTACAAAGTTATCCCCACCACTTTTCCCATAGCTTACAAACATGCGATTCCCATGTCGTACAAAAGATGGTAAAACGGCACAGGACGAACAAATAAACCAGAGTTTCAAACCAGATATTTCATACGCATCTTGCGTAATAAGTTTATCTACCGTACTACAGATGGATCTATTGGGCGCATACTTTTTAAATATTCTATTTATTTATTTATTTATTTTTCATTGAATGAATATATTGTGAAGACGTCTGATAATATGAAATAGAAGAATTTACAATTAATTTAGTGAATATATTCAACTGAATAATAATAATAAATTAGTGATATTTGAAATTGAATGCATTAGTGGCGAGAAACAATTCTTAAGAAGATTTCTCATTAATTTGGAATTAAATTAGTTAGGCAGGAGCATACTTCAATAATATATTATAAATTAACATATTTAATTTAAAATATACATTATAACAATATATAGAATGTAGCATTTTGCAAAAAAAAAAATTGATTCAGAATTTTATCTTGTGTTAAAAATTGTTTATATATAATTAATTGAAGAAGAAAAGTAGTTTCTTGACGGGATTTGGAACCTAATATAATTAAATGTTTTTCGAATTTTAATAATCGGTACATATTTTATTTATTTGCAGTTTACTGAAATGGACAAAATAACGGAAGTAATGGCTATAGATCCCTCGACAAAAATATAAGAGTTGTAGATAATAAAATTCGACATCTACATTACTGATCATCAGATTTCATTTTGCATGTTTTGTAACCTTGTAAAATATAATTTGAAGTTTAATAAATATTGCTCATTTGTAGCCATTAAATGGAAACAAAATTACAAATAAATGCATGTAACGTATGAATAATACCATTTCATTATTTGTAGAATTCTTCGTGATAAAAACGTTGTTTATAAATTGAAACACAATAAATAGTAATTTAATAATCACAATTTCTTATAACACAATTAGGAAACAGTAGTAATGAAGCTAATAAACTAATTTTTATGACAGTTCGATTAATTATGCATTTTATTTTATTACCTATCACTACAAATGATAATGAACAATATTTAATAAAGAAATAGATTATTCAGGTTACAAAACGTGCAAAATAAATCTGAAGATTCTAGTGATTTAAGAATGTGAAAATATACGTAAATAAATGAGTATTACTGAAAGAATTTTGTAAGGAGGTTGAACAGGTACGTAGGAAGTCAAACGAGATTCGCTGTACAACGGTGAAAATTTTGGATTTGGCAACGTCGCTTACCAATGTTCATGTGTATTAGAATTAGAAAAAAAAATAAAAGAAATATTTGATTCTAATGTATTTCCACGTAATCTACATTTCATATTATATATGAAATAAATTTTACAATTACATATTATATAAGTCTTTCACTAGTTTTTGCTGTCATAGTAAAATAATTCAGGTAATTTGATATAGATGGCTACACTAATATTGAATTAAGCGTTTATGAAATGATTTTTCCAATTTTTTAAAAAGAAGTAGCCAAATCTAACTTGGACAAAGTTAGATTTGGCTATTTACTTATTTATTTATTTATTTATTTATATTGCTAAATACAAATTATCGGAATTTATAATAACCAAATAGAGAGAATATATGATTGTATACATTTGATTATTTCTGAAAGAAATGGAAAATTTTACGACATTATAAACATGTTAAATTTTTGTGTTTGTATTTATTATAAAATTATTAAATATTTAAATAAATAAGTTGTTTATTGTTCTTGTACTTGCTTTCTACAGGATGCTGATCAGCACAGCGTAACATAGGGCTTTAACATATAATAATAAATAAAATTTGTAGTCGGCACGTGGTGGAACATAACGAATAATTTAATAAGGTAAAATCATACCTTCATAATTTCTTGCTTTTCTAATTATTTAAGTAAACAAGCTTTAAATAAAAGTTGTAGATCATAAAAGTCTGCATCTGTATTAATAAACAAAATTAATTAGGTATGAAAATGTCGAAAACCATCTCAACAATAGCGACAGCCATGGAATTTAACAAGAAAATATATGACGTTTTGTCTGTGGAGGTTAATATATTTTCAGTGGATATTGTTTGTAATTTCTGTCGAAGTGGACAATGATTTAATACTTAAAATGCATAATTATTCACTTCAAGATAATTATAAATAAAAATAAAGTAATCTAACTTGACAAATAAATCGTTACACATTGTTAATTTTTTTATTAAATTCATAGCTATCGCTATTTTTTATACAATTTTCGACATTTTCGTATTGATTTTCTGCCGTTACAAAATGAAAAATTAATTATGCTTATTGACTCAGATTCAAAATTTTATACTCTACAACTTTTATTTGAAACTTTTAATCTAAAGTAATAAATAATTATGGAAGCGGGAAATTCGGAAATATGATTTTACAAGTTAAAGTCCTGCGTTCGGCTGTGTCGGTCACCACTCTGTATATTAAATATTAAAATAAATAAATTGTTTATTCTTCTTGTACTTGTAATTACCGCCATTACCCCCTCCCTCTACACTCGTCCTTAATAACTTAAGAAAAACATTAATATAATTATGACTATTTCATTCTTACAAATTTGACCAATTAGAATGTCTCATTTTCCATTGTTGTGCATTTTAAATAAGTGATTAAATAGCACCTAGCTTTTTAACAGCGATTAAATTGAAGCTAGCTTTTATGTGCAAATTTTGAACATTTTGAAGGAATATTTAGCCGGATAATTAATCGCAGAAGCAAGATACGTGTTTTTTACCTTTACTGATATTTCTTTAAACATGCCAAATTATTCAATTCCAGCAAATTTTATTTATTATTTTTTGACATTTATTTGACAAGTAAAAAAAAACAAATGAAATAATCTTGGCATATACCTCTCGTGTTAAAGAATTAAATTTGCGTCCGGATTATTTACAAAATTTTGCTTTTAAAAAAATTTAAGATAAAATCTCTCGACTTGCGGTCTCGGTTTTTTTTCTTCAAATTATTATGTACTCTAATACTTTTTAAACAAAATTGTTTCATAAGCCAGACATGTCAAATTTAATCGATTAAATTCTCAGCATTCGGGTTAGGGTTGTGCGATCTTAGAAATTTGAAATCAATTTTCGATTTTTTGATAAAATCGATTTGTCGAGATAGATCGGTTTGATCGATAAATCGCAAAAATCGATATTTTTAATATGAAATCAAAATACTACATCAAAAAATCGATTTTAATAAAGAATCAAAAGATCGATTTTAATAATAAATTAAAAAATCGATTTTAATAGAAAATCGCAAGATCGAGTTTATAAAAAGATTTTTATTGATAAGCAGTTTCTCCAACGCATACACACATAAATCACGAAACACAAGTCACAAATAACATCTATCACGCATGAAACGCCAAATACTGTTGAAATCAAAAGATTTTTCATCGATATTGGAATAAATATTTTTTAGAAAAGCCGATATTTCAAAATTTAGACGATCGATATCTTTTAGAAAGATCGATGTTCCGGAATTCGTACAATTCGTACAATTTTTCAATTGATCGATTTTTCAAAATAAAATATTCATCCGATTTTTTTAAAAAAAAGATCTTTCAATCGATCTTTTTCACAACCCTACTCAGGATATAACTATTGAATAATTTTAAGGGTGCGTTAACGTACTGCGGGTCCCATACGCAAAACAGTGTATTTTTGTCATCATTATCTCTTTTCTGTGAAATGATATTTCTGTCAAACATATATAATTAAGAGGCATATTTACCCCTGTGCTGAAATATGAAGCGAAAACTCAAATAAATTGTTCCTCTACTAGAACTATTAACATTTTAAAAAATTCAACACAACACAAACTTACTTGCAATATTAACCTGTATTTTAAAAAAATAATTATTGAAATTTATTAGTATTTGACTTTGATTTTATGGGAAATTCGAGAAATGCTGTTTTGCCTATAAAATCAAAGTCAAATATTAATAGATTTCAATAATTATTTTTTTTAAATGTAGGTTAATATCGCAAGTAGGTTTGGGTTGTGTTGAATTTTTTAAAATGTTGATAGTTCCAGTACAGGAACAATTTATTTGAATTTTTGCTTCATATTTCAGCACAGGGGTAAATATGCCTCTTAAGATACATATTTTTTTGTTTGTAAAATGAAATAATTTTTAGTTTTTTTACGTTATTGTTGACCATAATAAAAAAAATATTTCTCGAATTGAATGATAAAAATTTATCTCAAACCATAAAGTATGTCAAATATGTTACTAATACTAAATTTGAACTTTATTGCTCTAATAGATTTTGAGAAAAAGGTGACAATATATTAGGTGAAATAATTTGCGTCAGTAGCTAAAATTTTAGTAAAATAGTTCACATATCCTCTTGTGTCCGGTATAGTCGGTATTATAGAGTAAAGCGTGGTGATTTTAAAATGACACAAAATATAATACTTGTAATAGAAGATTGATTTTTATTGCAACACACGGAATACTTTTTATATTATTAATCTAAAAAATATATGTATTCTACATATAAACTAATATAATTATAAAAATTATTATTTCAGAGAAGTTTTTAAAGTTATGGGGGCAAAGAAATCGAAACAATTGTACAGCTTCATAATTTTTCTTCATATATTCATTAGAATGGCAACTGTTTAATTGTTGATCTTTAATTTTTAATTGGCAAAAAAAGCGAAACATTTTATTTTGTTACATAAGTAATGAATGTGACTAAAAATAGAAATAAATTTAAAATCTCATTGGCAAATGAGAGACTCGATTTGTCTATACCTGCCGCATCTATCCTTTTCTTAACTTTGTATTTTTGCGTGGGGATAGGATTATAAGGGTAATAAAGTAAAATGGTTTACTTGCCCTTTGTTCTCGCGTATCTACAAATTATAAAAAATTCACAATGCATTGGTTGTCCAAAACTATAGTCTATTAATACCGACAAATGATTTTTAAATTGATATTGGTTTATTTATCCACTTAAAAGTTAAGGCTTCCTGATTTAACAGTTTTATATTATTGTTTGTAACACATAAAATATAAGCATTTTTAATGTTTCTTGTTCTTAAAAATTTATAAAACTCTTTTGTTTATAAGGCACGTATAATAATAATAATAATAATAATAATAATAATAATAATAATAATAATAATAATAATAATAATAATAATAATAATAATAATAAT